>OY482672.1:71409671-71759671 GCA_960531455.1 Urophora cardui | reverse complement strand
TATCTCCTATGGCTGGTTGCCATTTTCTCCTCCTCAAGTTGTAATGTCGAGCTTGTTCGGTGGAGGCTCTTTGTTGGTTTTGTCTTACCATCTTGAATATTTCTTTCATCTTTGCCGTTTTCTCGTTCGGTGTTACGATATTTTCCCCGGTTCCGAAGGTTTTCTCATCGTAAAGTGCTCTGGGTATGCGTGGTTCTCTGCCTTGTATCAAGAAGGCGGGGCTGTATCCGGTAGCCTCACATCTACTTGAATTTAGCGCGAGCATAATTTCTGGAAGTGAGTCGTCCCAGTTCCGCTGATCTTTTCCGGTGAACTGCGCTAACATCCTCTAGATATTTCGGTTAGCCCTTTCTGTGGGATTTTCCTGCGGCGTATATGGTGCAGTTAACTGGTGTTTTATTCCATAATCCTCTAAAAGTTTCTCAAATTGTTTACTGGTGAATTGTGCGCCGTTGTCGGTGATTACTATCTTTGGTACACCGAACCTACACATCACCCTTTCCCGGAACGCTTTGTTCAGGCTGCTCGCCGTCGCTTTCCGAAGTGGAACGATTTCTACCCACTTAGAGAATCGGTCCAAGAAGACCAATACCATGTTGTTACCACTCTTGGATCGTGGTAGGGGTCCAATGAAATCTGCGCATACTGTAGCCCAAGGCTCTTCCGTGATATGCGTTAACATCCTACCTGCCACTTGTTGCTGACTCGGTTTGTACATTTGGCAGGTCGGGCATTGCTGTACATACCTCTTTATGTCTCTGGCCATTCCGGGCCAATAATATCGTGTTGCTGCTCTCGTTATGGTTTTTCGTATTCCCATATGTCCCGAAGATGGACTGTCATGTACTTCATTCAGTACCCTATCCCTCATTGATTTTGCTACGCATAATTTCCACGGTATTGAATCCTCGTCATCTGCCTGTATTGTAAAATGGCGGTATAGCTCTCCATTTTCGATGATATAGTCCGGGAACTTCTCCGGATTCTGTTTCACCTCCTCTATCTTTGTTTGCAGCCACTTACATGTGAGTTCCTCTTTTGCCTGTGCTAGTAAACCTAATCGTACATCTTGTGGTTGTCGAGAGAGTGCATCTGCGACAACATTCATTTTCCCTCTACGATACTGAATATCAAACGTGTGTTGTTGCAGTTCTAATGCCCATCTGGCTATGCGACCAGAAGGACTTTCAATAGCGTTAAGCCATTTTAGTGATAAGTGATCCGTGATAACTGTGAATTTGTAGCCCTCCAGGTAGGATCTCATTTTTCGAATAGCCCATACGATTGCCAAACATTCCTTTTCCGTTACTGAGTAATTCTGTTCGGCTTTGTTAAGTCGACGACTGGCGTATGCGATGACTCTCTCCATTCCATCTAACTCCTGTGTTAAGACTGCCCCTAATCCAAAATAACTGGCATCTGTTTGTAATATAAACTTCTGTGAGAAATCTGGACAAGATAAAATCGGTGCCTCCGTAAGTGATTTTCTCAATTCTTCAAATGCTCCTTGTTGTTCGTGGTCCCATTTCCAGCGGTTTCCTTTCTTCAATAACGACGTCAGTGGATGTGCAATGGTTGAAAAGTCCGGTACAAATCTTCGGTACCAGGATGCTACACCTAGGAATCGTCTAAGTTCGCGCATGTTCGTTGGTGTGGTGAGCTCCTTAATCGCCGCTATTTTGTCCGGATCAGTATGAATCCCTTCATCACTCACCACATGGCCCAGGTATTTCAAACTCCTTTTGAAAAATTCACATTTCTCGGGATTAATTTTCAGGTTCGCTTGCTGTAGTCGCCGGAATACTTCTGTGAGGTGTTCCATATGTTGTTCTAGTGTTGCACTTGTAATGATAATGTCGTCGAGATAGGCGAAGGCATGGGGCTCTAGTTCTGGCCCAATAACTTTATCTAGTGCTCGCTGGAAGGCCGCTGGTGCTGAATGTAGTCCAAAAGGCATAACTCTCCATTGGAACAAACCACGTCCTGGTACAGTAAAAGCTGTGTATTCCTTGCTAGTCTCCTCCATAGGGATCTGCCAATATCCATTTTTCAAATCTAAACTGCTGATAAATTTGGCGTTCCTCAAACGGTCTAGTATGTGCTGTATTCGTGGGAGTGGGTATGCGTCTGGTACTGAGTGTGCGTTCAATTGGCGGTAGTCCACACATAGTCTCCACTTACCATTTTTCTTTTTCACGAGTACGATGGGTGCACTGTGTGGGCTACGTGATGGTTCGATACACTGCTTCTCTAAAAGTTCATCGATTTCTTTATTTATCACCTCCTGCATTTTTGGGTTTTTAGGGAAATAACGCTGTTTTATCGGTCTGTCATCTTTCATGATGATTTTGTGTGTGGCGATATTCGTCGTTCCGGTCATCTTCTCAAACGCTAACAACTCTTTCCTCAGGAACGATTCCGCATCTTGTATCGAGTGGTTTGCCTTATTGATCTTGTTATCAGTTTCCGTCTCCTCCTCCTTCTGTTCTACTACGTGCATCGTTGTGCATGCTGCTTCTGCTCGCTCACCATCCCCTACCATCAACGTTAACGTCTGCCCTCCACAGATTATCGTTGTGTTGGCTTTTGCCAGGTAGTCGGTACCCAGAACCATCTCGTCGGCTAAACCTGGTAGGATGAGTAGTTCGTTCTCACATTCCATATACCCGACCTTAACTGTTGCGTCTATCGCTTCCGTGACCGTCCTTGGTCTACCGTCACCCATCACCACCCTCTTGGTCACACCATGAAATCGCACATGTTTCAATTTTCTCACCATTTCAGTATTTATGAAACTCCGCGTTGCTCCTGTGTCAACTGTCGCTACTACTTGTCTGCCATTTACGGTAGCACTCACGACTACTCGTCCCTCCGTCTGTCTAAAGCCTCCTTCTACTCTCCCTAATGCCTTGTTACTGCTGACCCCATTCCTTGCCTCGAATGGGGCCCCTCGCCGTTTCCCTGGTTTCTGCGGCAACATTCCCACGTGTGAACATTCCTCCGTCCACATGTCCAACAGAATTTCTGGATATTGTTCCGGCATTCGTATGCGTAATGTCCATCTACGCCACATCGCCTACATGCTGTCCGTGGGTTTATTCTTCGGAAGTCACTTCCCTGTGTCGTACCGCTCCCTTCGTATCTTACATGTGGGGTATGTATTTCTCCTTGTGGTTCCTCTATAATGGTGAAGTTTCGTTCATCGTTCCGTCGGGCTGGTGCGACCCGCGGTACGATCCGTGATGCTTCTCTTTCCGCAATGATGTTTTCGAAATCTTCGGCTAAACTCACCAGCTCGCCTAAAGTGTTAAATTCAGATTGTTTTATATATAGTTGATACTCACTTCGGCAGTTTTTGTATATGCAGTTTAGTTTTTGTGTCGTCGTATAATCCGAGTGGCGCATTAGTTTTTGCATTGCCAGCACATAATCCTTGAACGCCTCTCTGGGCTTTTGTAGATGCTGTCGTATCTCGTCATCGAGTCTTTCGAAATACCTAGCTTTCAAGAAGAATTTGATGAAATCCCTTTTAAATTCCTCCCAGTTTTGCCACTGGCCGTTGTTGTTGCGTAACCACACGAGGGCTCTATCCTTCACTAGTTCCGGCAACGCTTTTATAAGGGAACCTCTGGAGATCTCGTAGCCATCAGCTAACTCTTCGACACGTTCTATGAAACTTAGAGGATCTTTGCCGCCGTCGTATTTTACGCCCCATTTGCGTACGCGGTCCATGATGGTGACACCCAGCTGCTGTGGGTTGATATATACTGGATAGATGGGCGTGGTTGGTATGTTTCTGGTGCCTTCGTCGTGGGGTACCTGTAGGCTGGGCATGGCATTGTTCCCTCTTGGGGTAGTTGCGTTCGATGCCCCTGGCACTCTGGTATGTCTGATCATGAGATCGGCCATTCTCTCGCGATAATCTTCTGTGTCTCCTACCTCTTGTACAAATGTTGCGAGGCGCTTACGCAATTCTTCGACCGTTCCGGTGTTAACGAGGCCGAACTCGGTTGTGTACGCGACCAGCTCCTCCTTGTTAAGGTGATATACCCAAGTTGTTTTCATTTTGGATATACTTTTTCTTTTCTGTGGGGTTTTATTGTTTAATTATTCGTTCGGTACTTCCTTTTTTTCTTTCACTTATTTATATATGTATATTTCTATTTTCTCTCTTTTTTCCACTTATTGTTTCTGTTCTGTTTCACTTAACACTTCTCTTTATTACCTCCTTTATATAATTTGACCTCTTTAGGATATATTTTTAAACTTTCTCTTTTTTTTTTTTTTTTTTCACTTTTTACTTTATATTACTTTCCACTTATATTCTTCTAGGTTCTTCACGGCCCTTATTCCACAATCCTTCTATTGTAAGGGCCCCACGTTGGGCGCCATTTGTAACGTATCTTTCTATAGCTGGGCTATGACTCAGTCCCTATGGGTTCTCCAAACATAAAAACCATATATTCTCTCTATTTTGTTCCCTTTTATTTCATATAATTTAGCTTAGCCTATCGTACTGGCCGTGTTTGCACATCGGTCGTATACCTGATTAACCGCGTTCACACGTCAGCCATATATCTTATTTGCTATTTTATTAGCCGCGTTCACACGTCAGCTATATACCTTATCTCTACTATATTAGCCGCGTTCGCACGTCGGCCATATACCTTAACGCCTTCTATTGGCAACGTTTTCACGACAGCCGTATTCCTGACTTACTTCTAGTGGCAGCGTTTGCACGTCAGCCGTATTCCTGATTTAGCTCTAGTGGCAGCGTTTGCACGTCAGCCGTATCCCTAATCCTTTCCCTAGTCCAGTCTTCGTTTTCACGCTCGATCTGGAGCCTACAAGCGCCCTTGCCCAATTGAATTCTCTTACTAACTACTCGCCCTTTTATACTGTGGTCTGTGCGCAGCAGGCCGTTATTGTCCTTTACCGTCGCCAATTCGGCAGCGCCGTTTGCTGCTACCGATCATCCTATTTCCCCAACGATGATGCTTTCTTTGCTGTCGCGGCGCCCTTCGCTGCTACTGCGTATGTATTCCCTATATATCTGCTATCCTTGTTACTTATTAGTGGGTCGCTGTCGACCATCTGCTCTATCCTACTGCTATATATATATATATCTAAACATGTATGCATATGTATAAATATAAAAATCTTATTTTATATATGTAATTCATGTATGTATATGTATTTACATTGGAATTCAACTTATATACATATGATAAATTTGTGAAGGCCCTGAGCTCCAGGCGTGGGGTCTTCACAACTTTTGATGATCAAAAACTGATTAATCACCACCACGATTAGAAGAAGTCTCGGAAATGAGTCAGACAAGCGATTGAATACTGATTTTATTTTTTATCGTTTAAAAATCACCTTTCTGAGTCTTTTTCGAGCTCCTTTGGTGATTAAAAACGGAATCTGTCACCTTCACGATTAAAAGAAGACTCGAAAATGAGTCAGACAAGTGATTAAAAATTTTTTTTCGCGTAAAAATCACCTTTCTGAGTCTTTTTCGAGCCCCTTTGGTGACAAAAAATAATTTATCACAATTTGGTCATGCTGAAGATCGAAATGTGATCGTTTAATTTACATTTTTAGAGAAAAACAAATATATTATTTAGCTGCTTACAGTTGGAAGGGTAAATATTGTAAACCAAGTGCCGAAAAATCATTCGTCATAACAACTATAAAGAGTAGGTTCATATGCATTAAAATTCCTAAAAATAATTACCTACATTTATTTCCACTAGGGTGCTTATTGACATAATCACGCTAGTATTTTTCAATAATTGCTTTTTGGTATTTTTAACTTTATAATTTGTTTTTTTTTTGCAAGTCCGAATATTGTCAATAGGCACTGTAGTGTAACCATTAAATCCTTACAACCAGTTTAGTTAAATTTTTTTAACTTGAAATCTGACAAGGAAAGTAATTAATTTTTACTTAAATTCTTTCGTGAATCTGGCTGTTAATTTATATATTTAAAATACATATAGGATTAATCACTCAACTCTATGGGTGAAATTTCTTGTAGGACCCCATTAATATACCTATACATATTTACTTTATTCGCAGATATATGTCATCTGAAATATAAAAGCACGGATACGGAAATGAACGGGGTGCTACAAAAGCATTTTGTACATGCGAATGACAGAATAAGAAAGAGAAAGCAGTGCAAAACATTAGAAGGATCAAAGCATACACACGTGAAAGAGACAAACATACGTATACACATGCATACATACATACATTCATACACATATACATACATATTTTATAATTTAAAATAAATTATTTACTTAAGTATCTTAATTTGTAACTAACAACATTAATTAAATAATGAATAAATATACACACCTTAAAATGCGCCAACACAGCGTATACGTTATAATATACATACATATGTAATACTTACTTAATAAAATTTGGATTAAAATTATTTTACCTCAAATAATGGACTCCTTATTTGCTAAATAGTTATAGGCTAATATATATACGATTCAAAAATGACCAAAAAAAAGATTCAAAAACGATCAGAAATCGATTAAAAAATGACCAAAAAAAAGATGCAAAAACGATCAGAAAACGATTAAAAAATTACCAAAAAAAGATTCGAAAACGACCAGAAAACGATTCAAAAATTACCAAAAAAAGATTCAAAAACGATCAGAAAACGATTCAAAAATTACCAAAAAAAGATGCAAAAACGATCAGAAAACGATTCAAAAATTACCAAAAAGAGATTCGAAAACGATCAGAAAACGATGCAAAAATGACCAAAATAAGATTCAAAATCGAAAAAAATAAAATCGAAAGGGACTCGAAAATGATAAAAATACGATTAAAATAAGACTCGAAAACGACTCCCCAAGAAGAGCTCGACGTAGGGTACCATTTTCTACAGACGAGAGTCTCTTTTATGATCAGAAAATGAGCGCATTTTCCATTATTTTAAACGTGCATAGGGATCGAAAAAGACTGGAATATGATCAAAAAATTCATAAAATGCTATGTGGGATCTTGCAACATGAGTTCCACATCAGCTGATGCCGCCGTAATCTAGGGTTTCAACTTCTTACCTAATCATCTTAAATACATATATGTATTTGTATATCTATACTCTTGAAGCATAAAATGCTTAGACTAAACATCTTTGCTCGATAAAGGAATTCTTCTCCACTCGACTTCTTTAGCCGTCAAGAGTAACGTACATTTGTCACTTACCCTCTTCATTTAAATTCATCTAATTTAGCTTAATCATGATAAAAGCACTATCAGGCATCATCAAACCCCATAATTCATACTCATTTTTAATCTCTTAGCTAGAATACAAAAGGCAGATTATTACAAAAATGTGTTAGAGGACGATCAAAACCTTATTAATTTCGGTTCGAACAAAAATCGAAAAATAAAACATCAGTGTGAAAAAAGAAACTGCTGCTCAAAATGCAAAAAAAGGAGTATGAGCTGAAAGGCTGTGTAGTTTTTTTTTTCGACGTAAATGCATACCTACTGGCTACGATGTCAACATTAACAAGGATTAGCAGCATGTGCGAAGAAATAGCTGCAGATTTATACATATGTATGTATGTACATATATATGTATGTGTATGAGTTCAACTCCAAATTTTGGAAAAACCTATAGCAACTGCTGACATGGCCACAAGCACTGACACTTGCTGGAGCAGAGCAGCAAGAAGCAGTAGGAAGCGGCAGCGTAGTGAAGCCTGAGTCTGAGCATATTGAGCCGTTTCACTTAAGCGGATGCAAGAGTTGTGCGTGCGTGTCTGCAGTTCAAAAGCCATTTGCCCCAAATATGTATTGCTGCAAGCACATACACACATATACACATATGTTTTATTGTTTATACTGCAGAATCAGCAGCGATCGAAAAATGAAGATTGCAATAAAAATTAGTAAAAATGGGAAATTTTAAAAACGTTGAAAACCAAAGAAAGGAATGAGGGGCAATGAAATATCTGCATGCACATGCTTAAATACAGACGAGCACATATACATACATACAAGGAAAATAATAAATTTCTGGAGCGTGCTCTCTGCAGGCAAGAGTGTGTAGATATGGCTGCCTCGCTGCACATTGTCGAAAAAAGGAATTTTAAATTATCCTTTGAGTGGAATATTGTCAGGCGAAAATTTCATTTCAAACTCGCCAGCTCTTCAACATTCATCTGCATATACATAAGTGTCGCATGCATAATAGCAGTGGCGTCTTGAATTTTATTCATTGAATCGCTATCTCGTTGAAGGAAATGTTTTCTCAGTAAACTTGGCGGCTTTAGAAGCACATAAATAAAACTGTTTTCTAATAAAGTGAATAACTTAAATGATATCCAAAATAACCATTGCCCATGCGCTTGAGAGTGAAATACAAGCTGTTGCAACTTCTCAGAAATTCGACACAAAAAAGGGGCCTCTTTATCCCAAAAAAAAAAATGTTCTAGTGTTTAAGGCGCTTCGTTATCGATTCTTCGTTTGAAAGTTACTCAGCGACACTCTTTACATTACTCTGTCCAAGTTGCGGAGCTTATGTATTTTTAGAGCAATGCGGCTCAGGAGGGTATTTTCCCAAGACGGCAATTCTTTAATAATATGACTCGGTGCCTTCCAATTCTCATGCATTTTTTAGTGGAAGGGGCAACAGGCCTCGCCAGGCTCTTGGTGAAATGCCACTGGCGCGTGCGCACTTTCATAGATACATATATAAATATGTACATATTATACATACATAAGTACTTATGTATATATATTCTTCACCTTTTTGCACTTCATTCTTCGTTGGCATCTTTATTGATTATTGATGATGCCCCCAAGTGCTGTTGTTTTAAGCGCGTTGGGTGCAATGGCATTAACGCCGCGTCGCACAATGTCGCAAAATGGGCAAAAAGTGAAAAAAAATCGATGGTGATATTTTTTTAAATAATTTTATGCTAAAGGATGTAGTTATTTCTGTGTTCATATGGAATAGCAGTTTAAGTGTACTTAAGGAAAAAATGAGTTACTTTCCCAAAAATTGAAATAATTCATCTCAGAGAGTACATTCTGCAGTTTTTGTTTAAAATATTTCTCAGGCTATTAACCAGCTTCAGTCTCAATGATTTCACTTAGAAATCATGTGCGGCCAACTGCTACAAAATTATAGCAACTTACGAGTATCTTGAAAAATTGCTCTTTTGACATAAGCTACTGTTCGATATGAACACAGATTTGTTGATATTATAAACTTCGCGATATAAAATAAATATATTCCCTGAGTTAAATGAAGTACCCACATTGCTCACAAGAAATTGGAACTGAGAATTGTTTTTGGCCGCGGCTTTTATGGGAACGCGACACTGTGGACCGTGTCCGACTGAAGGCTATGGTGTCACGCATGTGCGTCGAAAAGAACACATGCTTATGTACATACATACACTGTTTATGGACACACATAAAAACATACATACATACATGTACATTTGTATGTATGTTGGTATATCCACCAGCATCACGATTGAAAGCGTGAAAAACTCGAATGAAAGCTTTTCGAAGACGGACGCGCTTCGCTCAGTCTAAATTACATTTATTTTTCATCCTTTAATTGCAAATGAGGTGTTGACAGTTGACATACAGCAGTGCAATGACTCACATGAATATGCACTTATTTGTGTACATAAATACATACGCGTATACATATGTATATGAATATACATATACATATAAAGAATGCACTTACTCCTGCAGGAGTTTATGCAGCCGCAACACACTTCCGCAGACAATGCACAACACGTCCTTTAATCAAATTTGGTAAGACACGTTGGCATTTCGACTCTCTCGCTCGCGTGTCGCACCAAAAAGTCACTTTCGTTCGTTCGTTCATTGAAATTGCTTGCAGTTAAGTAAATTGAAAATGCAATTCCATTGCGTTATTTTAAAATTATCTGCCCTTCCGTGCTTGCGGCGCATTTTGTTCGTATTTATGTATTACATACATATACATCAGTGGCGGATCCACGTGGGGTTTTGTTGGTTCAAACCCTCCCCCCCTTGTGGTTTATCATAGATCCCAAATTAATGCCTTTATAGATTCTGCGCCCAAATTTCCCAAAATGGTCAAGGAAAACTCTATCATTCCAAAAGCAATCGTTGGATGGGTTTCATTTATTTTCAGATTATATTTTATATGCACATATCCACAAGGTGAAACATGTACAATTGAATCAGTTCATTAAAATAGTTGTCCTTGTAGGCAACAATAACATACAATTACAACTTATAGTTAAATAGAAAATAACCGAAATTTAGAGGAATTAAAATTCAACAACTATTTACAGCGAAGGTTGAGTGTATAGTTATTTCACGAAAAACCATTTTCGCTCATCAGCACTCTTTCCGGAAGTGGATGCTACCGGGGATTGAACCCGATACATTCCATCTTCAGCCGCAATGACCCAACGCATAAACACACTCTGCCATTGAGACTGTGCAAGCTGTTGGATTTTCCCCACTTTTGCCTTTTGGGTCAGAATTTTTCAAATCAGCACAAAAATTTTTTTTTCTTAGATTTTTATGATTCGCGTCTTAATCGATAGCTCTCCGTGTCAAGAATTAGTCCCCGAAAAATGAATATTTTTGCAATAGTTATTCGCCAAAAAAGTTTTACATTACCTTCTTTAAAAAAATTTATTGTTAATCGACGGTACAATTAAATTTGACACGAACTACGCCACATGTTAGGTAATTATGTATATTTTAAATTAATTTTTGAAATAAATTAAAAAAAAAAATTTCTTTATCCTTTTTAGGGATAATTGTTGTTATCAATGTTCTCCGCCTAGGAAAAATTCGGAAAAAATATTGTAGATGTAATGATGCATCGTAAGCTGAATTCCGAAAAAAAAAAAAATGGGAACTCTTACCGTTTAAATGCAAAATGTGATTGAACGATTCCCCTCTTCAGCTTAGTAACATTACACTACTCTAAAATTATTAATTTGAAATAATTCCAAGAGATTCAGGTATAGGGGAGTTGGTCCGGTCTTCCAGATCTCAAAAATTGTTTTCTTTATATTTTGTATGGTTAGTTTTCGAGATAACGGTACCTTGTTAGAAAGATAATTAAAATACGCTTCTAACGGCATGCAACTTGGAGTGATTGAACAAACACTTGCTCGTCAAAGTCAGACTTTTTTTGGTTTTTCTGATTCATTTTTTTATTCAAATATTTATCGTTTTTATAAAAAGAATTATGCACAGTATACACAGTAGATTCTCTACATTACAAAGTTTTGGGAATGGTTGGTATGAACGAGTCGTACGATCGAGTTCCAACTATGGTCACAGTTGATAGTAAGTAGATCGTAAAAGGATAAATGAAAAAAGTGAGCCAGAAAATATAAAAAAGTGGTAGGTAATTAAATGCTCACTAGAGGAGCATAAATCGAAAAGAATGCTTTAAGCACTCGTTTCTAGTAAACCATGACCATAGTTGGAACTCCATCGTACCACTCGTTCATACCAATCGTTCCCAAAACTTTGTAATGTAGAGAATCTACTGTGTATACTGTGCATAATCCTTTTTATAAAAACGATAAATATTTTAATAAAAAAATGAATCAGAAAAACCAAAAAAAGTCTGACTTTGACGAGCAAGGGTTTGTTCAATCACTGCAAGTTGCATGCCGTTAGAAGCGTATTTTAATTATCTTTCTAACAAGGTACTGCTTGCGGTTATCGCACTTGCAACCTTAGCGAAAAATAGGTTTGAATGTAGTGATACCCAAAACTGCAAAAATTTACCGTTATCTCGAAAACTAACCATACAAAATATAAAGAAAACAATTTTTGAGATCAGGAAGACCGGACCAACTCGTCTATACCTGAATCTCTTGGAATTATTTCAAATTAATAATTTTAGAGTAGTGTAATGTTACTAAGCTGAAGAGGGGAATCGTTCAATCACATTTTGCATTTAAACGGTAAGAGTTCCCATTTTTTTTTTTTTCGGAATTCAGCTTACGATGCATCATTACATCTACAATATTTTTTCCGAATTTTTCCTAGGCGGAGAACATTGATAACAACAATTATCCTTAAAAAGGATACAGAAATTTTTTTTTTTAACTTATTTCAAAAATTAATTTAAAATATACATAATTACCTAACATGTGGCGTAGTTCGTGTCAAATTCAATTGTACCGTCGATTAACAATAAATTTTTTTAAAGAAGTTAATGTAAAACTTTTTTGGCGAATAACTATTGCAAAAATATTCATTTTGCAAAAATATTTCGGGGACTAATTCTTGACACGGAGAGCTATCGATTAAGACGCGAATCATAAAAATCTAAGAAAAAAAATTTGTGTGCTGATTTTAAAAATTCCCCGGTAGCATCCACTTCCGGAAAGGGTGCTGATGATCGAAAATGGTTTTTCGTGAAATAGCTATACACTCAACCTTCGCTGTAAATAGTTGTTGAATTTTTTTCCACTTACCCCAACAATTATACATTGAATTAAATAAAAATTTCGTGCTAAGCACTAAAAAACTCTTTCAAGTAAAAATTAGAGGAACTAAATCTAATACAATAAGCGCGTACTATACAATCCAATCAACCACCAAAAACAAGAATTAAAACGAGTACGAAGTTAAAATACTACAAGCGATTCATTCATAAAATTGAAATGTTTCAACAAAGGATAAAAAAAGTGGCAACAGAGCTTTTCATCAGATCAAGGTTTTTATAAAATTCTAAAATTTGCAGCCCGGCTCATTTTCAACCATCTTTGCATCTTTGCAGTGGCGGTAGAGTATGAATAGAAATAAGAACTAAATGTCAAGCAAAAGAAATGTCAAAATGAATTTATTTTTCGCCGCGAAAAAACAAACGAATTCAAGCTTGAAGAATGATGGGAGGCAACTCGCGAAGTCATCATCTTTTTTTGACTAAACGATTTCCACCTCACTCGTCCAAAATACCGAATTTTCCCTTCTTATACAATATACGTTCTTTGGTTGCACGTTTGAAAATTTAGAACACGCAGTAGCGACCTCGCGCTTCAAATTATATCATGTAATATCTGCTACCCTTCACTAGGTGTCGCGCAGTGGTCAAGTTTATAATATAGTAGCTTCAGAGCCATCTGAAGACGTAACACCCGCATATGCCGGCTTTTTTAATTTATGAATTTATTAAATACATTTACGTTATACATGTTATTTAGAACTTCAATTGAAATCTCCTGCACTTTATGTGATGACATACATATTGTTAATTTGGAGGGTTTTGAGTTTGGTGTTTTTAAGGTGCGGGAAATGGTGCAACTAGTATATAGAATAATAATAGTAGGTGGTATTAGTCCATATTTTCACCAGCGTCTGCCCTTAAAAAACATCTTCCAAAAAAATAAATTTTCAAACCCCCCCCCCCTTACCGAAATCCTGGATCCGCGCCTGATATACATACATACATATATGTATACTCCTCGCTCGTCTCCTTCTTTATCAGTTGCCCCGCATCATATCTTCAAAAGGGCACACACATGTGAAAATTTCTCACTTCTGCAATTCTGCCATTCTCAATTTTTAAACCTCAACCTGCATAAAAAATTATAAAAAAAAACCTATTGCAAAATTAGAGTTGAATGCATTTTCTCATTTAAATTAACTTAATGCCGATTTTTTGCTATTCATTCAATTTTAATTAATTAGTTACTTTTTTTCTATCCAAACAAGCGGTTTTGTTCCCACAGCTGCCATAATCTTTATTACACTGAAAACTATTAATTCACTCAGAGAAAAAGCAAGCAAAATTTAAGTATAGCGGGCTTTAATCAAGCCGAAAACGACACGAAAGTCTGCTAAGCTTGAAAATGCTAAAATCAAGATTATGTTCTTATTTAAAATAGTATTTTTGAGAACAAAAAGCTTATATTCGGAACATTCAGTTTAGAAACAAGCTTGAATAAATTAGTTTTAAGCATAGCCCGTGATTGATTTAAGAATTTACTTTCTTATTGTAAGAATGCTCAACTTTGTTTTAAAAACACTTATTCTTCATTTTGGAATTCGAAATAATTTAACCCACCTAACAAAAATAAAAAAAACGTGGTCATTTCTTTGCATTTTGTTTTATTATTTTTGTTATTTTAATGGATGATATGTAGTATATATACATACATATATGGAAATGCAATTCTTATTATCACTATATATAATTCACTGTTTACATACATACTTATATACTCATATAAGAAAGATCTACATATACATTCATATGTATGTAGTATCTGATACCGAACTAATTTAGAAAAGTAATCTTTTATACGGTTAAAAAACTCACTCAATACTTCCACTACCGACATACATTTGCTCCACCCTTTTCAACCGTTTCGTATCAACTCCGATTGGCCACAATTTAAAAAAGTCAACGGCTTCCCAATTATTCAAATCTTGCTTGTTTTTTGCTTCCAATAGTACGCTATGGCGTATGAGTAACCTTGAGTTTTTTTAAAGTTGAGTAAAGTAAAAAAACAAGTCCCTAACAGCATACGTCCACGTTTTGGGTTATTCTTCAATTTTTGCAGCTAAAATTCTGAAATTTTTATTTAGAGCATTTATTGTATACAAAGCGCTGTTGGCGAAAATCATCGGTATCGGATGACTGTAACATGGAGAACCTATACCGTGATTTTGGGCCAAGGAAAAAAGAGTGCATTCTAGTTTTCCTATACCGGAAGATAAATTAATATTTTAAAATACTGTTCATATATTGTATTGACTTATCTTTAAGAAATTTGCAAAAAAAATTAGGATATGTTGTACACAAAAAGAGATAATCGCGAAAATATGCGATTTTGGGTATTCAGCCTCCATAACCGGAAATCAGGCTATATCTCGAACACGGATCATCCGATTTTAATTCGGATTTCATACCTGGATTTAGCATAAAATTCTTCTTCAATTCGATGTGCATGTTGGTATGGATATTTTTTTGTCGATTTTTGCCCAATTTTTGAAGTTAACTTCTTAGGCGGCGATACAGAGTTTTTATGGAGAGTGAAATTTGAAATTTGATGCAACGGAAGTTGGCCCCGGAAATAGCAGCCATTTTAGCTGATTTTTAATTTAAAAAAAAATCAACCTTGATATCACGTGTTGCGAGAACCTACAACCCCTCGCTTCCAGACCTGACACTCTACCGCTGCGCCATCACACCACCTGCGTTGGGTATGTCAAATGCTGCACTTAAACTGAACTAACAATTACAACTCATTCACGAATGTACATATACGTGTAAGTACATAACAGCGCTGTGGTAAAGTAAGCGTGGTGAGAATGTTAATAACACAAGCAGAAGTTAAAGTACACCGTTTGACACAACTCGCGTAACTAGCGCAGTAGCTCAGCTGTAAGATGCTTGGCTTCCAATTTAAGTGAAGGTGGTTCAAGTCCCGGTCGAGCCAATTTTTTTGTTCCTTTTTTTCTATTAAATAATTTTCTTTATAATTTTTTATTAAATAAAAGTGCCACCCGAATATCGGGAATTACATACATAGATACTAGTTAATTATTAAAATAAAAACGACCAAAAAACCAATATAAAAACCAATCGGATGAGCCTGCCGATAAACAAAATCTAATAACAAGAACAAGCATCGCCTTTTTCTATAAATAGAATTTGTACAAACAAAAACACACAACCACATGTATGTACATGCGATAGTTTTCATTGCAATATCCCTGCAAAAAAATGTGCAATTAATCCCGATATACATAGATTTGCCCCGGATTGATTTCTTTCGGGAACAATCGGTCCAAACTTAGTGCCCGATTGTTCCCGAACGGTTATAAATATAGACTAATTGTAGACCAATTGTTCCCGAACGGGTATAAATCTAGATTGATTATATGTAGAAATTTTACAAAAATATTCAATGTATGTATTAAAAAAACTATAGGTAAAACTAATTGAACACACTTTCTTTTAATAACAATGATGAATAATAATTTTGAGAAAATTTTACCAAAAATATTCATTGAAAAATCAATTACGATTATACACTGAAAACTGACTATTTAAAAAATTTTAATTTATTGAATAGATTTTTTTACAAAAGTAAAACTTATTGTATAATCTTTATTTAAATAGGCATGAACATTTATAATTTTTAAAGATTGTTATAAAAAATAGCCTTTTTGAAAAATTCCTCACATATCTTTTACACTCGCATAATGCATTCTCAAAACTTTAAGGGCCGGTTTCACCATCTCCGGTTAATTTAATCGCTGGTTATTTTGACGTAAATTGTATAAATTGCTTAACCGGGCAAAAATCTCTGGTTAAGTGCTTAACCGGAGATGGTGAAAACGGCCCTAAATATTTGGAGAAAATACTTAATTTTTTAAAAGATTTCACTACAAGATGAAATCTAATCGATTAAACTCTTCTAATATATATAACAATTTATAATTATTAGACATTTTCATAAAAAATAGCCTTGGCTTACAACTTTGGATGAAAGCGATTAATCTACATATGTACCCGTTCGAGTATACAAGTTGAACAATTAGTCTCTTTATAGGACATGCTCGAACAAATGCGATCAATTCGCTCCATATAAAGGGATGTAAAATTGTATTAGTCGCATTCTCCCTTCCGATTGATCCCGGACACGTCCCGGAATAATCGCATTTTTTCAGGGATGTATTTTCAAATTCGCTTCTCATATGATATGTATATGAAACTTGTTACTTGTTGCCTTCGAGCCAATATAAATTGAAAACACAATTATTTGAAATATTGAACAAGATGTAAGAAGTTAACTTCTATCACGTGTATTATGCTACACGCGGGGGTGTTTTTTTTGGTAATTCAATTTGTTCCAAAGCCAGAACGGCATCTTTCTAGCCTAGTAATAAGCCTGTAAAATTTTATTGACCTACTCGCATATTTAGAGGTGACCCAGCCCCACAAAGTGGAAAAAATAGCACGATATGGTACAAATGTGAAATTTCTAAAATTATAAAATCAAAAAACAAAATCTGAGGATTGATAAAGACGGCTCAGCTAAGCTAATAGCTAAATTGAGATATTTTGATGAAATTTGAAATGTAAGTTGGTATCAAGACAGGAACGAATGGTATTGAAAATGGGCGAAATCGGACCATGACCACGCCCACCTCCCCTATATAGTAAAAATCGGAAATTTTGTATCTCAGTCACTAATAGAGCTAGAGTGATAAAATTTCCCACACGTATTGAGCTCAGGCCCTTATGAAGAAATATGGTGAAATTTTGGAAAATGGGCGGTGCCACGCCCACTAATTAAGGGGCAAACATTGAAAGTTTTATGAGTCATAACTCAGAAACCGTTGAAGATATATCGATGAAATTTGGTAGGCGTGATATTCTTACTTCGGCAAACGTTTGGACGAAAAATTGCCAAAATCGGTTGACGACCACGCCCACTTTTATATATGGGTATTATAAAGTGACCTAATAAAAACATTTTAAGCGATATCTCTGTCAAATATAAAGATATATCATTGAAATTTTATGGAAGGTGTCCAACTATGGACATAAAACAAAAAATATAAAAATTTTGGAAAATGGGCGTGGCACCGCCTCCTTTTAGAAGCATGAATATACGAGATTTCTGAGCCCATAACTCGACAAATAATTGAGATAGTATGACTAAACTTGGTGTATACACTTTCACAACTTGTAGTAATACATGTTCAAAATTTTAGCTAAATCGGTTGACGACCACGCCCACTTTTATATATGGGTATTATAAAGTGACCTAATAAAAACATTTTAAGCGATATCTTTGTCAAATGTAAAGATAATTCATTGAAATTTTGTGCCATGAGTTCTACAATAGATGGGAAACCAAAAATAGAAAAATTTCGGAAAACGGGCGTGGCACCGCCTCTTTTCAGACAAAGGAATCAACGAGATTTCGGAGCCCATAACTCGACAAATAATTGAGATATTATGACGAAACTTGGTTTATACACTTTTATATCTTGTGTTAATAGACACGCAAAAATTTATTGAAATCGGTTTATGACCACGCCTACTTTTTAACAAAGATATTTCTGGAACACCCTTTGGGAATTTGTAACGTGACATCTTTGTAACTCATAAAGGGATGCAATTTTGCACAAAGAATAATATTCATAAGCTTAGTTGGATGACTGATAAAAATTTAGAAAATGGGCGTGGCTACGCCCCTTTAAAGCCCGTCTCCACATAACTTGTTTCGCCAGAGAAACATGTAGCAAAACATCTCGCTCAATAACCCGTCTCCACGTGGCTGATCGTGATTCAGTTTAACATTTCTTTTTCTTGCTCTTCTTAAATGTTTGTATGTTTGCTTATATTTTGCGTTTTTGTTTTGGTCTGTGTGAGATTTCGATAGATTTTCGATACAAAATTAGAGAAGACATCGATATCATCGAGGTTGGCAAGATGATTCAGAATGAAACAGTGTTTCAATCTTCACTCGCTCTCAGAAATTTGTATGGAAATTAGCGAAATTCGGCACTGGTTTCCGTGTTATTAAATATTATATATAAAAAAGCTCAGCCTTTATAAAATTGCTTGAAATTTGTACTTTTTTGTCATGTTGAGGTGCCTGACTGACGCATAATCCACCGCCCGCGGAATGACTGACGGTTGGTTTTAGTTTCTTATTAACATAAATATTATATATACAAAAGCTCAGCCTTTATAAAATTGCTTCAGAAAGCGCTTTTTTTCACGACTTCCGCAGCCTCCCACCCGCGCACCCACCGCTACCAGACTGACTGACGGTCGGTTTCGTTATTGGGAACGTGACTACAACACACAGTTTTAATATCAGCCTTTATAAAATTGATCGAAAAAAAAGCCGCTGCCTCTTGGGCTATATGTACATGCAGTATCCCTGCAAAAAAATGTGCGATTATTCCTGATATACATAGATTTGTCCCGGATTGATTTCTTTCCGGAACAATCGGTCCACAATTAGTGCCCGATTGTTCCCGAACGAGTATAAATGTAGACTAATTGTAGACCAATTGTTCCCGAACGGGTAAAAATCTAGATTGATTATATGTAGAAATTTTACAAAAATATTCAATGTATGTATGTATTAAAAAAAAAACAAGTAAGGAAGCCTAAGTTCGAGTGGAATCGAACATTAGATACTCAGCTGTATGCTTTCATTGTTTGTTTGCGTGTGATGGAAACACGGTGTATTTTATATAAAGCGAGTTCTGCATAAAGTGGGCGTAGCCACGCCCATTTTCAAAATTTTCATCAGTCATCCAACTAAGCATATGAATATTATTCTTTGTGCAAAATTTCATTCCTTTATGACTTCTAGTTACAAAGGTGTCACGTTACAAATTCCCACAGGGTGTTCCAGAAATATCTTTGTTAAAAAGTAGGCGTGGTCATAAACCGATTTCAATAAATTTTTTCGTGTCTATTAACACAAGTTATAAAAGTGCATAAACCAAGTTTCGTCATAATATCTCAATTATTTTTCGAGTTATAGGCTAAGAAATCTCGTAGATTCCTTTGTCTAAAAAGAGGCGGTGCCACGCCCATTTCCCAAAATGTTTCTATTTTTTGTTTCCGGTCTATCGTAGAACTCACGCCACAAAATTTCAATGAATTATCTTTATATTTGACAGAGATATCGCTTAAAATGTTTTTATTAAGTCACTTTATAATACACATATATAAAAGTGGGCGTGGTCGTCAACCGATTTCGCTAAAATTTCGAACATGTATTACTACAAATAATAAAAGTGTATAAACCAAATTTCGTCATAATATATCAATTATTTCTCGAGTTATAGGCTAAGAAATCTCGTATATTCCTGCTTCTAAAAGGAGGCGGTGCCACGCCCATTTTCCAAAATTTTTGTGTTTTTTGTTTTATGTCCATAGTTGTACTGCTGCCATAAAATTTCAATGATATATCTTTATATTTGACAGAGATATCGCTTAAAATGTTTTTATTAGGTCACTTTATAATACCCATATATAAAAATAGGCGTGGTCATCAACCGATTTTGACAATTTTTCGTCCAAACATTTGCCTAAGTAAGTAAATCACGCGTACCAAATTTCATCGATATATCTCCTACGGTTTCTGAGTTATGGCTTATACAACTTTCTATGTTTGGCCCTTAATAAGTGGGCGTGGCACCGCCCATTTTTCAAAATTTCACCAAATTTCTTCATAAGGGCCTGAGCTCTACACGTGGGTGAAATTTTATCACTCTAGCTCTATTAGTGACTGAGATACAAAATTTCCGATTTTTACTATATAGGGGAAGTGGGCGTGGTCATGGTCCGATTTCGCCCATTTTCAATACCATCCGTTCCAGTCTTGATACCAACTTGTATTCCAAATTTCATCAAAATATTTCAATTTTTGCGCGAGTTATCGTGCGTACAGGCAGACAGACGGACGGACAGACGGACAGACGGACGGACATGGCTCAATCGATTTCTTTTTTCAGCCTGATCAATTTGATATATATAAGTCAATATCTATCTCGATTATTTTATGGTGTTACAATCCACCGTTATGTGATTAAAACTATAATACTCTGTGTACTAGTACAGCTGAGTATAACAATAGGTAAAACTAATTGAACACGCTTTCTTTTAATAACAATGATGAATTTTGACAAAATTTTACCAAAAATATCCATTGAAAAATCAATTACGATTATAAACTCAAAACTGACTATTTAAAATATTTTAATTTATTGAATAGATTTCTTTACAAAAGTAAAACTTATTGTATAATCTTTATTTAAATAGGCACGAACATTTATCATTTTTAAAGATTGTTATAAAAAATAGCCTTGGCTAGCAACTTTGAAAAATTCCTCACATATCTCTTACACTCGCATAACGCATTCTCAAAATAATAAATATTTGGAGAAAATATTTAATTTTTTTTAATAGATTTCACTACAAGATGAAATCTAATCAAATATACTCTTCTAATATATATAACAATTTATGATTTTTAGACATTTTCATAAAAAATAGCCTTGGCTTACAACTTCGGATGAAAGCGATTAATCTACATTTGTACCCATTCGAGATAAAAGAGATTGATCTACATTTGTACCCGTTCGGAATGTTAGTGATTAATCT
The DNA here is from genome assembly GCA_960531455.1 of Urophora cardui. NCBI lineage: Eukaryota > Metazoa > Arthropoda > Insecta > Diptera > Tephritidae > Urophora > Urophora cardui. The sequence continues at coordinate 71,738,490 of OY482672.1, read as the reverse complement.
ACATTGGTACCCGTTCGGGTATACAAGTTGAATAATTAATAATAATAATAATATAATACAATGGCGCTATTATAACTCTGACGAGTTTTATGGCCGAGCTTCTCTCCCAATTCGAGGTGTGCTCCTTTTTGTTTTTCCTACTAATTGGTTGGACCTACAGTTTTATGCCGGCTCCGAACGGCGAATGCATTTTTTGTGAGAAGCTTTTTCATGGCAGAAATACACTCGGAGGGTATGCCGCCCACTGCCGAGAGGTGACCGCTGCTCTTAAAAAATGCAATGTTTGGATTTTTACTAATTAGAAAAATTTTTTGGTGTTTTGCTCGGACCGTGGTTTGAACCCGAGACCTCTGACATAGCAGGCGAACACTCTACCCACTGCACCACAGCGGCCACAGTTGAATAACACTGCTCTACAGCCAAAAAATACTCTGAACGCAACCATCCTTTCTATATGTAAAATCGGTCGCTGATTCCGAAAATCGGGTTCATTTTTAATTCTATGGGAAGGTTTTTGAGATATCGGCAATTTACCGTTATTTGGCCAATGTGTCCACTTAATCCTGTATATCTCTTTAACACAGTGAGTTATCTTCCTTAGGGTCACACCAAACGAAAGAAAATTAAATTTCCTTTTCATGGCTCCTATAACATTTTTCTCTAACTCTTATAGTTTCTGAACTATTGACGATTAAATTTTAATTTTTTCGATTTTTTACGATTTTTTGAAGAAAAAATTTACTTTGTCAGGCAATATCTTTAAAACCAATGATTTCACCTTCGGTTTTACTCCTTTGCGTGAAGCTCCATTCCATTTCCAAAAAAAATAAGCTATCAACGAAGAAAATCCATGGTAAACTGGAAAAGTTATAGGCGATCAAGTAAATACAACCAAGTCGCGCAATGCCTCTGCACGGGTACATTCTATGCATATTGTACCAATACCTACACATCTGCAGTAGCAGCACATTGGCAGCGCAGTAGATACAAGAGCGTTTACGGGTATAACATGCATAGAATATACCCGTGCAGAGGCACTGCGCGACTTGGCTGTATTTACTTGATCGCCTATAACTTTTCCATTTTACCATGGATTTTCTTCGTTGATAGCTTATCTTTTTCCCAATAGAATGGAGCTTCACGTAAAAGAGTAAAACCGAAGGTGAAGACATTGGTTTTAAAGATATTGTCTGACAAAGTCAATTTTTTCTTCAAAAAATCGTAAAAAATCGAAAAAATTAAAATTTAATCGTCAATATTTCAGAAACTATACGAGTTAGAGGAAAATGTTATAGGAGCCATGAAAAGGAAATTTAATTTTCTTTCGTTTGGTGTCACCCTTAGGAATATAACTCACTGTGTTAAAGAGTTATACTGGATTAAGTGTACCCATTGGCCAAATAACGGTAAATTTCCGATATCTCAAAAACCTTCCCATAGAATTAAAAATGAACCCGATTTTCGGAATCAGCGACCGATTTTACATATAGATAGGATAGTCACGTCCAAAGTACAGACAAAAAATTTCATTTTGTGATCCAGTGTAATTAGTCTCTTCATAGGACATGCTCGAACAAATGCGATCAATTCGCTCCATATAAAGGGATGTAAAATTGTATTAGTCGCATTCTCCACTCCGATTGATCCCGGACACGTCCCGGATTAATCGCATTTTTTCAGGGATGTATTTTCAAATTCGCTTCTCATATGATATGTATATGAAACTTGTTACTTGTTGCTTTCGAGCCAATATAAATTGAAAACAAAATTATTTGAAATATTGAACAAGATGTAAGAAGTTAACTTCTATCACGTGTACTATGCTACACGCGGTTTTTTTTTTTTTTTTTTCAAAAATTCGTCTTGGTTCATAAAAACCAAATTCTGGAACATCAAAATTCATTTTAGACAAATGTCGTGGAGGAGTTTTCTACTCAGAAAAATTAGAGGAATCCGAATTTCGATAGCGCGGCATCGATTAATTTCCCTCCATACAAATGGTTCCACTCTAACGCACATGTCCATTTTAATTTTTTGACCACTCCTCCACATTCAATGCTATTCTTCATCTATTCCAAACTATTGAAAGCCATATTAAACCATAAGCTAAATTTTCATCAACGCGATAACTCTTACCTGTTCTTTTTTCAAGCAAACAAATTCATGTGATACTTCATTCGCAATCCTAGATGGCAAAGGCTAGATCGTTTTTTTTTTTTTTTGTTTGTTGGAAAAAAAGTAATTTTTCACACGAAAAGCCACAACTATTGAAAATTATACATATATATTTTGGAAAAAAATTGGCTTTGGTATTCTTAAATTTATAATTTTATTCTTAAGTCATGAATTTTATATTTAAACCAAGATTTTTTCAGTTTTTATCTTGTTTCAAGAATACCGTTCTTGACTCAAGATTGGGGAAACTTAAAATTGATTTATTTTTCCTCAATTTCTGTAATTCTTAATTCAAGTACGACACAGCTTGTTTTTAGTTCGCAACTTTTCTCTGAGTGTATGTAACATAAGATTTCAGGAGCCAGAAGTTTAGGTAGATTTTATCCGGAATTTGTATATGAACAGAAGGGGTGGTGGTTTGGGAGCACAAAAATTAGCGAGCGCTTTTGGTAACATACATATGTACGTATACATATGCATGTCTGTATAATCACATAATAATAAATAAATAATCTTGAATTAAGTAGAACGTGAAAAAGAACCGACTATAACAAATAATAAATAATTGTCGTTTTCGATTCGCCATCACACAAGCGAGGTCGGATCGAACAAAAATGTTTGAACCCATAATGAGTAGTAGCCATACTCGCTAACTGGTCGATAAAAATTTCCCTCTGCTCGCTAGCATTCACATATAAATTTGACAGAAGGAAATTTATAGCCAGCAGAGAAATTGTGAATCGAAAGCGGCTAATATAAATATAAATATTTATCGAGCCCGTTATATTTTCAGTGTAGGTACGCCTACCATAATTCGCTTAGTAGGTAATAATATTAGTCTTATTTTGCATTGTTGCATTTGAATGTACCAAGCCGTGCTCTTTCGCATCACATTTATCTATTTTTCAATTGCTATAAGTAGCTAACTAAATGTAGGTGAGCACTAAATCTAAGTATGTATGAATATGTGAACGTATAACTGCACTCAGCATGATAAACATTTCACATAATTATTTTAAGTATCCCACATTTACTGCCACACTTTTTCTAAATACATACATACATACGTAAATATGTATGTATTTATCTCCTTTTTTGCTGTGCTTTTTATCTCCTCGACTTGTCAGTGTTTTTAGTGTTTCGTGCGATTGCTAAATTCATTTGGAGGTACATACTTTGTGCGTTGCATATCACCCTAAATCCCCCACACATGCATATCAGCATAACCACACACACACATAAAACAACTACCTAGCAAACAGACTCGTAAGTATAAGCTGAAGATAAGTTATAAGTTGTTAAATTGGAATACGCTGGCAGCGCTGCTTGCACTCATTTTCTCTGCTCCAAACGTACTTCATTTTAACACATCCCAAACAGATTGCGAGCGTAAAAATTGCATATTGTGGCCTCAGTCTATCTTCAACTAACATGCAATCAAATGTTAAGTGGTTAAGTGCGCACGCTTAACTCATTCTAAATTGTTGCAATGCTTAAATTGCGCAAAAAAATATAATTATGCAGCTTTGTTTAGCTTATTATTAAAACCAGGGACCCATAATAATCATTATTCGTTATATTTTGAGTGAAAAAAATCAAACACTTGCAAACATCGTAGAAGAGTATAGAGTTTGTGTGTGTACATGTCTGAAAGAGCACTATCCGAATCCACTATGATGGAAAAATTTTAAGCGATATCCATAAAAATCAAAAATAATAATTATTCTTTGAGTTTTATTTTTTGATCGAAAATAACACTTATTCCTTGAGTGATATATTTATCGCTCAGAAATAAAAATTATTCTTTGAGTTTAATTTTTTTGCTTAGGTCGAAAAACTCAAATCGTGTCTGAAGTGCTCTTGAACATAATTATTAAAAAATTCCCATCGATATAACTTCGTGAATGACTGATATTTTTGATTGAAAAAACTAAAACTCACACAATAGTGATTATTTCTGAACGATAAATATATTACTCAAGGAGTAAGTGTTATTTCTGATAAAAAAAAAATAAAACTCAAAAAATAATGATTAGTTTTGATGAAATATAAAAAAAATCAACATCTAATGATTAAATTGCGACTTTTATTGATTAAAACATTTATAAGTACGTATTCATAAACAACATAAGGCCTGAATATCAGGTCAAAATAAGGCCTTAAATAAGCCTGATATTCCCGAAGGATAAGCCTTAAACATAAGGTGTGCTCTCAGTGATAGGGAGAGGGTATTCCTTAAGGCCTGATGCGATACAAATTTGCTTCCTTATAATTTTCAGGCCTTGTTTCGTAAGCCTTTAAATCTTCTGAAATAATTCTTAAATAAGGCGTAGATTTTTTGCTGGTTACATGCGTACATTCATACGTACATATAAATCTGTGGCAATTTGCAATAACGCTTAAGTCTTAAAAAATGATTTCGAGATAAATTGATTTTTATATTCGAAAGCGTTTCTTAACAAATCATAAAAGTCGATTAAAAACTATGGACGCAAAATCAGTGAGCCATTTACAATATTACGATCAAATTTTGTAAATAAAAGAAAATGTCATGAAGAAATTTGATTAAGTATATACTAGACATATACGCCGCCGATTGACGCCGCCGCCGCCGCGCCGATTACCTTCATAATCGGCCGCCGCCGCCATAATTCGTGAAATCGGCGTATCGGCGCGGCGGCGTGCGCTGGCGCGCCATACCCGTATGGAGCGAGATGTGTACATATTTTCCTCGTTTTGCTAACTGCTAAAGTTCTTCAAAATTAAAAAAGGGAACCAATCGACGTGTTTTGACCTCAGGAACACGAAGCTGAATGCGGAAATGTTTTATTTTTTGCCGGTTAAAAGTTATTAACAAAAACTTTGGCTGTTCCCTACTTTACTAGCCTCAGTCCTAAAGAGTTTAAGCTACTGGAAAATTTTAGTTCGTTGGCTTACATAATTTTTTCTCAGATACGGAACTTTTCTGGGATCTCTTCCATTTAGTCCTACTTCTCGAGGTCTGTTTCTAATTGTTCTACTCAAAACTGCACCATTTCAACCCTCCTTGATATCATTAGATGCCGAAAATGATCCCAATCATGCCTCCAGAATCGAAAACTCATAGTTTGAACGTAAGACAGTTGCTGTTTTTGAGTAGCCCTCACAGTTGTCGAACCTCAGCCCTATGGGGAATATTAAAGAAGACGATGGGGGATCATGGAAAAATAAGCAAGAGTTATGGAAGAAAAATTAAAGAAGCTTGGTACTTAATACCAGTTGCAAATTCCGCTGATTTGGTCAACCCTATGCCACGAAGAACTTAGGAAGTTATAAAAAACTAGCAAATACCCGTCCCGCTTCGCAGCGACGAACAAAAGCTTTTATGTTATAATGGGTCTTTCCCTTTACCTTTACCTTTACCTTTACCTTTACCTTTACCTTTACCTTTACCTTTACCTTTACCTTTACCTTTACCTTTACCTTTACCTTTACCTTTACCTTTACCTTTACCTTTACCTTTACCTTTACCTTTACCTTTACCTTTACCTTTACCTTTACCTTTACCTTTACCTTTACCTTTACCTTTACCTTTACCTTTACCTTTACCTTTACCTTTACCTTTACCTTTACCTTTACCTTTACCTTTACCTTTACCTTTACCTTTACCTTTACCTTTACCTTTACCTTTACCTTTACCTTTACCTTTACCTTTACCTTTACCTTTACCTTTACCTTTACCTTTACCTTTACCTTTACCTTTACCTTTACCTTTACCTTTACCTTTACCTTTACCTTTACCTTTACCTTTACCTTTACCTTTACCTTTACCTTTACCTTTACCTTTACCTTTACCTTTACCTTTACCTTTACCTTTACCTGGGACCTAAACTGGGACCATCCATCACCATCCAGGCCCACTACTTGAACCATCTCTGGGAAACCGACTTAAAAATAACAATAAAAATATCTGTATGTTGAGGCCCTGCTCGACATCTTTCATTTGCTACCAATATCGCTCGGAAATATTCAGGTGTCATCCTGGTCCAGGTTTTGACCCATATCTCGGGACCCGGCCTAGGCATCGCAATGAAAATAACTCTATGTTGAAGGCCTGCTCAGCACCTTTCATTTGATAACAATATTGCTCAAATACTTGCTGGGTCACTCTGGGTCCACATTTGGGCATATATTCCGGGAAGTTCCCACTTTTTCGAAAGTCTGTATACCCTATCACCAGCGCATATACCATATGAATCTACTGTGAAAATTTCATAAAGATCGGTTGATTACTTTGGGAGTCCATAAATAACACACACACACACACATACACATTCATTTTTTTATAAAAAATAAAGGAGCTTCAACTAAACATTAGTTTAAATCTAGCTGCAGCAGTAATATTGTAGTTTATTTGAAAAAACAATCGAATTTAAAGTTTGCCCCTATTATTATTTCCAACTTAAATTATACATTTCATTATTTTTATTCATAAAAATTAAATTATTATACAAAAACCACCCCAGAGTCATTGAAGCATGTCCTCTCCGTGTAAGCATCAATATATGGTAATTATTATTTGGTCTTAAAATGAAATAAATGGAGAATTGGAAAATTTTGTCCCTATTATTTTTTCTAACACTGTATATACATATATTTATTTTAACCCTAATCACCGAATTTTGAAAAGTTACGTAAAACCGAAAGTGAGACTCTGAGGCTCACCTATGGGGAAATTTTGAAACACATTATTTTGGTATTTGTTTTTTACTTTTATTTATGCAGTAATGAATGCAGAAGCATTTTTATACATTCTTATAACGGTTTATGACAATTTTTTTAGTATATAAAGATAAAAAAGTAATTTCATAAAATAGGGCATATTAATGAACTGCAATTTTCACACATTTTTGCAGTTGTTGAATGTTCATAACAAATGGTTTTATTACATCTGTTGTAAATTTGTTTTTGTGCACACAATGAGAAAAACTACGAATCAAATGAATATGAATAATTTTTTCATATGATCGCCCCTAATATATATTTTCCGCAACCAAATTCCAAATTTTTAAAACGCGACGTTCGTGGTGGAAATACTTACGCATAAAAGCAGCTCATCGTTCGTTTCTCTATCTGAACGCATTTTTTCCGTAATTTAGAATCTCAGTAAACAGAAAATTATAAGATTTTAATGCTTTTGAAATTGCTGACTTTACCGTTCTCCATAATTTTATGACATCATATGATCTAAAGATCTATGGTGAAATACGACGAATTCACCAAAATCCGGGGGAAGTGTGGTGAGTTCACAATGTAAAAACCTCACTGGATAAACCTTGTAAACAACGGATTCAAAATTTAGTTGAATTCTAGAAATGTAAGCTTATTACTATAAAGATACTTAAGATGAGTCTTTGAGGCTCACTTTCGGTTTTTCGTAACAATTTTATACGATTGCAAAAAAATTGGTTAAAATAAATAAATAGCCCAAAGATCGAAATTATTTTATAATTTATGAACACAAATGAAGGAATACCCAAAATATCAGGCAAAAAGCTTTTTTGGTTTAGGAATAATCCGCTTTTAAACTTTAAAGTGAGACTGAGAGGCTCACTTTAGAGGATTAGGGTTAAAGTGCCTTAGGTATATATATATAAATATGTACATATGTAAATATATGTATGCATGTTTATTATCATACAAAATAAGCAAATGAATTTAAATTTACCCTTACATATGGATTTGTGTATATTCTTTAATATTTATTTTCTTTATTTTATATTTTAGTTTATGTAACAATTTTTTTTGCTGTTAATAAAAAAGTTTCAACAATTTAAGGTGGAAATTAGTTTATTTATTCCATTCAGCCAGCGATATTAAGGTAACTAAATAAAATTAATATTTGAATAAGTAAGGAAGCCTAAGTTCGAGTGGAATCGAACATTAGATACTCAGCTGTATGCTTTCATTGTTTGTTTGCGTTTGATGGAAACACGTTGTAGGTACTTTATATAAAGCGAGTGTTGCATAAAGTGGGCATAGCCGCACCCATTTTCAAAATTTTTATCAGTCATCCAACTAAGCATATGAATATTATTCTTTGTGCAAAATTTCATTCCTTTATGACTTCTAGTTACAAAGATGTCGAGTTACACATTCCCAAAGAGTGTTCCAGAAATATCTTTGTTAAAACGTAGGCGTGGTCATAAACCGATTTCAATAAATTTTTGCGTGTCTATTAACACAAGCTATAAAAGTGTATAAACCAAGTTTCGTCATAATATCTCAATTATTTGTCGAGTTATAGGCTAAGAAATCTCGTATATTCCTTTGTCTAAAAAGAGGCGGTGCCACGCCCATTTTCCAAAATTTTTGTGGTTTTCGTTGTATGTCCGCAGGTGGACTCCTGGCATAAAATTTCAATGATATATCTTTATATATGACAGAGATATCGCTTAAAATGTTTTTATTAGGTCACTTTATAATACCCATATATAAAAGTGGGCGTGGCCGTCAACCGATTTTGACAATTTTTCGTCCAAACATTTACCTAAGTAAGTATATCACGCGTACCAAATTTCATCGATATATCTTCAACAGTTTCTGAGTTATGACTCATAAAGCTTTCAATGTTTGCTCCTTAATAAGTGGGCGTGGCACCGCCCATTTTCCAAAATTCCATCAAATTTCTTCTTAGGGGCCTGAGCTCAACACGTGGGTAAAATTTCATCACTCTAGCTATATTAGTGGCTGAGATACCAAATTTCCGATTTTTTCTATATAGGAAAAGTGGGCGTGGTCATGGTCCGATTTCGCCCATTTTCAATACCAACCGTCCCAGTGTCGATACCAACTTGCATTTCAAATTTCATCAAAATATCTCAATTTATGCGCGAGTTAGAGTGTTTACAGACGGACGGACGGACAGACGGACGGACAGACGGACGGACAGACGGACGGACAGACGGACGGACAGACGGACGGACAGACGGACGGACGGACATAGCTCAATCGATTTCTCTTTTCACCCTGATCATTTTGATATATATAAGTCTATATCTATCTCGATTATTTCATTCTGTTACAATCCACCGTTATGTGATTAAAACTATAATACTCTGTGTACTAGTACAGCTGAGTATAATAAGGATTGTGATTTGTAGATTTGGGGCAGGCGCGCCGGCGCGAAAAAGCACGCCGGCGTTGCCGCCGCCGCCGAAATGTTTTTGGAATAGCGCCGCCGCCGCCGGAATCACTGTCGGCGTATATGTCTAGTATATACGTCTACTTTGGCTGTTATAGCAAGTTTAATATACCTCTATTGTAAGTTAAGCCTAAATGTTTTTATTTATATATTTTGATTGAATTAAGTTATAAGCATTTACAGAAATATAGTGTTTTAAAAGGAGAATAACGTGGTATATATAACTCGAAATCTTCCTAAGTCGACTTAAGCGATTATTGCTTGTGAGCACAGAAATATACGCAAAGAAGGTATTACCGGTCCAGCAATATATGTGTGAAGTGCTAATGCACGAAGGATTTCAACATTTTTGCTATAGTTGAGAAAAAAAGCTGCAAATGCATTTGAAAGAACTTGTGGAAGTAGATATAAATTTCTACATACATACATACATGTATGTATGTGATTATTACCAGCGTCGCACATACGCATATAATTTTTGTCAGTAAATATTGCATTACCCTTGTTGGTGGCAAGAGCAAAAGAGCAAAAAAAAACAAGTAAGCAAGCCTAAGTTCGAGTGGAATCGAGCATTAGATATTCAGCTGTGTGCTTTCATTATTTGTTTGAGCTTGATGGAAACACGGTGTAATTTATACAAAGAGGGTGCAGCATAATGTGGCCGTAGCCACGCCCATTATCAAAATTTTTATCTACCATTAGTCTAAGCGTATAAATATTCTTGTTAGTGCAAAATTTCATTCTGTATGACTTTTAGTTACAAATACCTCAGTGAAATATTTATATGTGCACTTCATTAATTCAATTTATCTCTCTAATTTAACACTCTATTTAGTTATCTTTGGGCATGTAAATATTATATTACATATTTGGTAATTCGTTTATATATACAGTGAAACCTCCCTTGGGCGGACACTCACCGTCGGGAAAATTTTGTCCGCTCAAGAGAGGTGTCCGCTTAAGGGAGTGGGTTGCTATTTTAGAAATTTTTTGGATTTTAAAGGATTTATTTATTCATATTTCACTAAAAAAAAACAAGGATTCTGATGTCTTCAAAATTTCACTTAAATACATAAAAACAAATACATATGTATGTATGTATATACATAAAGTATTAACATACATATTACATTTCAATTATTAAGTTGCTGATAACTAGAAATGTCGGGATATCTTTGAAATTATTTAAAAAATTGCGAAATTGTCGATTGACGAGGTGTTTTTTGCTTATTTAAAATAAAATTGTTTTGCAGGTGGCTTTTAAATTTCTGCAACAATTCAAATGCAATAAGGTCTTCCGTGCAAAATCTTTCCAAATTTGAAACTACAGTCAAAGCCATTTCGTTCGAGGAGATTGCATTACCTACTTTCAGCGGTAATACTTTCAGTATCGTTACTATCATCTTCAATGGTTTAGACGTTTTCGTCAGTTAGATCATCTAACTGGAAATCTGTGAATGTAGTTACATATATCTATTCCAATAAAGTCATGCGGACATTTAGTTTAGTTTGTGATTTCCCTTTCAACGTAGCACTTTTTACCTAACGAACATTCCGCGAACTTTTTTTATATTGCTATACATACTTATATTTTGTCCGCATAAGAGGAATTCGTGTCCGCCTAACAGAGGTTTTTGTGTGATTCGTTATGAAAAAAAATCAAAGTGTCCGTTGAAGAGAGGTTCGTGTCCGCTTAATAGAAGTTTTTAGTCCAATTCAATAGTAAATTACTGTCCGCGTCCGGCCAAGAGAGTGTCCGCCTAAGAGAGGGCAATTTGTTCTAAAAATTGAACCTAAACCTTGGTGCATGAAAAAATGTCCGCTCAAGGGAGGTGTCCGCCTATGAGAGGTGTCCGTTAGAAGAGGTTTCTCTGTAATGACTAGAGGCTACCCGCGGGTTTCACACCACGTGCTCTTAAAAATATTAGCATATTGAGTTAGTCCAAAAAAGTTACATAGAAAAATATCATTCTTGACGTCAAAGATAGTTTTCTTATTTTTTTTTGTCCGTTGAGTACGTAATTATCTCATATGCCCAACACCAATTTTCAGTACCCTACTATAAATATTTCAAGAGATTTTCGCTGTAAAAATTTCAGTCTGTATTGGAGGTGCCCTTCCCTGCTTTACCAAGACCTAGCGTTTTTACCCGTTTAATACATAGTTATCTCACATGCCCTCACACCAGTTTTCAGAACCCTACTACAAATATTTCCAGAGATATTCGCTGTGAAAATTTCAGTTTGTATGGGAGGCGCCCATCCCTGCTTTACCAAGACCTAGCGTTTTTACCCGTTTAATACATAGTTATCTCACATGCCCTCACACCAGTTTTCAGTACCCTACTACAAATATTTCCAGAGATATTCGCTGTGAAAGTTTCAGTTTGTATGGGAGGTGCCCATCCCTGCTTTACCAAGACCTAGTGTTTTTCCCGTTTAATATATAGTTATCTCACATGCCCTCACACCAGTTTTCAGAACCCTACTACAAATATTTCCAGAGATATTCGCTGTGAAAATTTCAGTTTGTATGGGAGGCGCCCATCCCTGCTTTACCAAGACCTAGCGTTTTTACCCGTTTAATACATAGTTATCTCACATGCCCTCACACCAGTTTTCAGTACCCTACTACAAATATTTCCAGAGATATTCGCTGTAAAAATTTCAGTCTGTATGGGAGGTGCCCTTCCCTGCTTTACCAAGACCTAGCGTTTTTACCCGTTTAATATATAGTTATCTCACATGCCCTCACACCATTTTTCAGTACCCTACTACAAATATTTCCAGAGATATTCGATGTGAAAATTTCAGTTTGTATGGGAGGTGCCCATCCCTGCTTTACCAAGACCTAGCGTTTTTACCCGTTTAATACATAGTTATCTCACATGCCCTCACACCAGTTTTCAGAACCCTACTACAAATATTTCCAGAGATATTCGCTGTGAAAATTTCAGTTTGTATGGGAGGTGCGCATCCCTGCTTTATCAAGACCTAGCGTTTTTACCCGTTTAATATATAGTTATCTCACATGCCCTCACACCAGTTTTCAGTACCCTACTACAAATATTTCCAGAGATATTCGCTGTGAAAATTTCAGTTTGTATGGGAGGTGCCCATCCCTGCTTTACCAAGATCTAGCGTTTTTACCCGTTTAATATATAGTTATCTCACATGCCCTCACACCATTTTTCAGTACCCTACTACAAATATTTCCAGAGATATTCGATGTGAAAATTTCAGTTTGTATGGGAGGTGCCCATCCCTGCTTTACCAAGATCTAGCGTTTTTACCCGTTTAATACATAGTTATCTCACATGCCCTCACACCAGTTTTCAGTACCCTACTACAAATATTTCCAGAGATATTCGCTGTAAAAATTTCAGTCTGTATGGGAGGTGCCCTTCCCTGCTTTACCAAGACCTAGCGTTTTTACCCGTTTAATATATAGTTATCTCACATGCCCTCACACCATTTTTCAGTACCCTACTACAAATATTTCCAGAGATATTCGATGTGAAAATTTCAGTTTGTATGGGAGGTGCCCTTCCCTGCTTTACCAAGACCTGGCGTTTTTACCCGTTTAATATATAGTTATCTCACATGCCCTCACACCATTTTTCAGTACCCTACTACAAATATTTCCAGAGATATTCGATGTGAAAATTTCAGTTTGTATGGGAGGTGCCCTTCCCTGCTTTACCAAGACCTAGCGTTTTTACCCGTTTAATATATAGTTATCTCACATGCCCTCACACCATTTTTCAGAACCCTACTACAAATATTTCCAGAGATATTCGCTGTGAAAATTTCAGTTTGTATGGGAGGTGCGCATCCCTGCTTTATCAAGACCTAGCGTTTTTACCCGTTTAATATATAGTTATCTCACATGCCCTCACACCATTTTTCAGTACCCTACTACAAATATTTCCAGAGATATTCGATGTGAAAATTTCAGTTTGTATGGGAGGTGCCCTTCCCTGCTTTACCAAGACCTGGCGTTTTTACCCGTTTAATATATAGTTATCTCACATGCCCTCACACCATTTTTCAGTACCCTACTACAAATATTTCCAGAGATATTCGATGTGAAAATTTCAGTTTGTATGGGAGGTGCCCTTCCCTGCTTTACCAAGACCTGGCGTTTTTACCCGTTTAATATATAGTTATCTCACATGCCCTCACACCAGTTTTCAGTACCCTACTACAAATATTTCCAGAGATATTCGCTGTAAAAATTTCAGTCTGTATGGGAGGTGCCCTTCCCTGCTTTACCAAGACCTAGCGTTTTTACCCGTTTAATATATAGTTATCTCACATGCCCTCACACCATTTTTCAGTACCCTACTACAAATATTTCCAGAGATATTCGATGTGAAAATTTCAGTTTGTATGGGAGGTGCCCTTCCCTGCTTTACCAAGACCTGGCGTTTTTACCCGTTTAATATATAGTTATCTCACATGCCCTCACACCAGTTTTCAGTACCCTACTACAAATATTTCCAGAGATATTAGCTGTAAAAATTTCAGTCTGTATGGGAGGTGCCCTTCCCTGCTTTACCAAGACCTAGCGTTTTTACCCGTTTAATATATAGTTATCTCACATGCCCTCACACCAGTTTTCAGTACCCTACTACAAATATTTCCAGAGATATTCGCTGTGAAAATTTCAGTTTGTATGGGAGGTGCGCATCCCTGCTTTATCAAGACCTAGCGTTTTTACCCGTTTAATATATAGTTATCTCACATGCCCTCACACCATTTTTCAGTACCCTACTACAAATATTTCCAGAGATATTCGATGTGAAAATTTCAGTTTGTATGGGAGGTGCCCTTCCCTGCTTTACCAAGACCTGGCGTTTTTACCCGTTTAATATATAGTTATCTCACATGCCCTCACACCATTTTTCAGTACCCTACTACAAATATTTCCAGAGATATTCGATGTGAAAATTTCAGTTTGTATGGGAGGTGCCCTTCCCTGCTTTACCAAGACCTGGCGTTTTTACCCGTTTAATATATAGTTATCTCACATGCCCTCACACCAGTTTTCAGTACCCTACTACAAATATTTCCAGAGATATTCGCTGTAAAAATTTCAGTCTGTATGGGAGGTGCCCTTCCCTGCTTTACCAAGACCTAGCGTTTTTACCCGTTTAATATATAGTTATCTCACATGCCCTCACACCATTTTTCAGTACCCTACTACAAATATTTCCAGAGATATTCGATGTGAAAATTTCAGTTTGTATGGGAGGTGCCCTTCCCTGCTTTACCAAGACCTAGCGTTTTTACCCGTTTAATATATAGTTATCTCACATGCCCTCACACCATTTTTCAGAACCCTACTACAAATATTTTCAGAGATATTCGCTGTGAAAATTTCAGTTTGTATGGGAGGTGCGCATCCCTGCTTTATCAAGACCTAGCGTTTTTACCCGTTTAATATATAGTTATCTCACATGCCCTCACACCATTTTTCAGTACCCTACTACAAATATTTCCAGAGATATTCGATGTGAAAATTTCAGTTTGTATGGGAGGTGCCCATCCCTGCTTTACCAAGACCTAGCGTTTTTACCCGTTTAATATATAGTTATCTCACATGCCCTCACACCATTTTTCAGTACCCTACTACAAATATTTCCAGAGATATTCGATGTGAAAATTTCAGTTTGTATGGGAGGTGCCCATCCCTGCTTTACCAAGACCTAGCGTTTTTACCCGTTTAATACATAGTTATCTCACATGCCCTCACACCAGTTTTCAGAACCCTACTACAAATATTTCCAGAGATATTCGCTGTGAAAATTTCAGTTTGTATGGGAGGTGCCCATCCCTGCTTTACCAAGACCTAGCGTTTTTACCCGTTTAATACATAGTTATCTCACATGCCCTCAGACCAGTTTTCAGAACCCTACTACAAATATTTCCAGAGATATTAGCTGTGAAAATTTCAGTTTGTATGGGAGGTGCCCTTCCCTGCTTTACCAAGACCTAGCGTTTTTACCCGTTTAATATATAGTTATCTCACATGCCCTCACACCATTTTTCAGAACCCTACTACAAATATTTCCAGAGATATTCGCTGTGAAAATTTCAGTTTGTATGGGAGGTGCCCATCCCTGCTTTACCAAGATCTAGCGTTTTTACCCGTTTAATACATAGTTATCTCACATGCCCTCACACCAGTTTTCAGTACCCTACTACAAATATTTCCAGAGATATTCGATGTGAAAGTTTCAGTTTGTATGGGAGGTGCCCATCCCTGCTTTACCAAGACCTAGTGTTTTTCCCGTTTAATATATAGTTATCTCACATGCCCTCACACCATTTTTCAGTACCCTACTACAAATATTTCCAGAGATATTCGATGTGAAAATTTCAGTTTGTTTGGGAGGTGCCCATCTCTGCTTTACCAAGACCTAGCGTTTTTACCCGTTTAATACATAGTTATCTCACATGCCCTCACACCAGTTTTCAGTACCGTACTACAAATATTTCCAGAGATATCCGATGTGAAAGTTTCAGTTTGTATGGGAGGTGCCCATCCCTGCTTTAGCAAGACCTAGCGTTTTTACCCGTTTAATACATAGTTATCTCACATGCCCTCACACCAGTTTTCAGTACCCTACTACAAATATTTCCAGAGATATTCGATGTGAAAATTTCAGTTTGTATGGGAGGTGCCCATCCCTGCTTTACCAAGACCTAGCATTTTTACCCGTTTAATACATAGTTATCTCACATGCCCTCACACCAGTTTTCAGTACCCTACTACAAATATTTCCAGAGATATTCGCTGTGAAAGTTTCAGTTTGTATGGGAGGTGCCCATCCCTGCTTTACCAAGACCTAGTGTTTTTCCCGTTTAATATATAGTTATCTCACATGCCCTCACACCAGTTTTCAGTACCCTACTACAAATATTTCCAGAGATATTCGCTGTGAAAATTTCAGTTTGTATGGGAGGTGCCCATCCCTGCTTTACCAAGACCTAGCATTTTTACCCGTTTAATACATAGTTATCTCACATGCCCTTACACCATTTTTCAGTACCCTACTACAAATATTTCCAGAGATATTCGATGTGAAAATTTCAGTTTATATGGGAGGAGAGTGCCCATCCCTGCTTTACCAAGACCTAAATTGTTTATCCGTTGAGTATATATTTTTGTATTATTCCTTCACAAAAATTTTCATTATTCTAGTACAAATATTTCAAGAGATATTACGAAAAAAAGGAAAATTTTGTATGGGAGGTGCCCATCCCTGACTTTTAATCAGATTAAAAATATGCCTATAGCAATTACCGGGTGAAAATACCTAGGTGTGCAAAGTTTCGTGAGGATCCGTTCAGCGGTTTTCTCGCCAATTGAGTTTAAACACAATTTCCATTTCACATTTATAATATAAGATTAGTTTTAATCCGCTGATAATGTATACGATATATAAAAACTTGTGGTATATGCCACCTTTCTTAGATAAAATTTATATGTGCAAAACGCATTTTCCCTGCTTCAAATGTCAATAAGTAAGATAAAATAACTTTATTCATACAAATCGCAAGTGAAGCAAATATAAATATTTTTGTAGACGGATATTGAGTGATTTCCAACTTTTAGAAAAAATGCCACGCGGATCCACCTTGACAGAAACAGAGCGCGGTTTTATAATTGGACAAAGGGATGGTGGTGTGCCATTGGTCGAAATTGCAACGAAATTGGGACGCCATAGAAATACGATTACTAATTTCCTAAAAAACCCGGAAAAATATGGGACTACCAAACGCAGTGGCAGAAAATCAGAGATTTATGAACGTTGTAAGCGAACAATTCGGCGTCTAGCTGTTGAAAAAGGTATGAGTTGCAGTGAAATTCAAGCCCATCTTAATCTTAAGGTAATAAGGAGACGAGTCCACCAAATATTATCCCAAAACAAAAATGTCACATATACTGCGCGAGTATCTCAACCTATGCTTTTAAAAAGACATATGACATCCCGTTTGGCCTTCGCCGATAAATATAAGTTCTGGGATACAGAGTTCCAAAAAGTTATAATCAGCGATGAGAAAAAGTTTAATTTGGATGGTCCCGATGGCTGTCAAAAATATTGGCGCGACTTAAGACACCCGAGGCAGAATCGTCTTAAGCGAAACCATGGTGGCGGCTCGTTAATGGTTTGGGGGGCTTTTAGGTATGCTGGAAAATCTCCACTCTGTTTCATCCCATGCAAAACCAATTCCCAAATGTACATTGAGTTATTGGACAATGTCCTTATTCAATTTGTTGAAGAAGTTTATGGAAATGAGTGGATATTTCAACAGGAAAACGCCCCAATCCACACCGCTCGTACAACAAAATATTTTTTATCGTCCACAAACATCCCTTTGTTGGTTTGGCCAGCCATCAGTCCTGACCTCAACCCCATTGAGGACCTGTGGGGAATACTCTCGGCTAAGGTTTATAAGAATGGTAGACAGTTTCATACCATGAAGCAGCTTAAAGAAACGTTGGTAAAGGATTGGGACGAAATAAGCATCCAAACCTTACAAAAATTGGTAGAGTCCATGCCAAGGAGATTGACCCAGGTTCAGTTGAAGAAAGGGAATCATATAAATTATTAGAATTTATAAAATATCGTTATCTAGCCACATACATGTTAAAAATCCTTTGACGCACATATAATTTTTTCCTAAGGGAAAATTAAATAAAAATTAAACTAAAATCACCAGTAAATAAAGACAAATTGATTTGCTATTGTATTAGTTTATATCTAGTCATATATGTAAAAAATAATATTTAAAAAAATATAACTTTAGTTTTTTATAATTTTTATAAAATATTATTCCATGCACATATAACTATTTCACTGAGGTATGTCACTTTATGGCTTATAAGACTTTGAAAATTTGTCCTTCAATAAGTGAGCGCGGTACCGCTCATTTTTGAAATTCCAGCATGGTTCTTTGGACGTGGTTATTGTCCGATTTTACCCATTTTCAATACCGACTGTTCGTTTATAGAAAGGAAACTGTGTACCAAAATTTCATCAAATTATTTAATTTTTTGCGAAAGTTAGAGTGTTTACGGATGGACGGATGGACATGGCTCAATCGATTTCTTTCTTCACCTTGATAATTTTTATATATATACATATATGTACAAATGTAACTCCATATCTATCTCGATCATTTCATAATGTTACGTACTACCGCTATGAAATCAACGTTATAATACTCTTTGTACTGCGTACAGCTGAGTATAAAAACCGGAACAAAAAAAGCAACAACAACATTTCGTAATGCAATTTCTATACAAGTTACTTGCGTTTTACGTGTTTATGTTTGTTGCATACATATGTAAGTAAATATATGCCCATACAGAGAATGAAATCTATAACTACAACGCCATACACAAAGCTCAAAGATTATTTTTCGTGTTAGTAGCAGAGACCAAAAAGGAAAGCGAACAAAATTGTGCCGCTTCAACAGAGCTAATGCTGCTAAGAGCAAATGGCAGGCAAATAAAGCAAGCTAAGCTGAGGGAATAAGCGATTGTCACCTACATGCATATACATATACCCAGTTGTGTGTTTTTGCAATAGAGATCTTGCCCATGCCAATACTCGGTATAGACATTATATACATGCGTACTTACTTATATGTATGTATGTATGTATTTATGTATAAAATTGTAAATGCCCATAAATTAGGATTTTATTTGAGTTAAATTTTGGTTGCTATTTTCCAAAAATTTGCTGGTTGCATACTTAAATTGTGCGATTATCTTTGCATGGAAGGTGTATATGTACTAACTTGGAATTGTAGTTAGCTCTGTCTTGTACACACATACATACATATGTGTATTCATAACTCACAGCATACATTTTATATGTGTTTATATTAACATACAGATCGACATATATGTATATGTATTGTATGTATGTATATCTAATATCTACATACGCATGTAAAACTAAACAGAAAAATACCACAAAATGACTATTTTTCCCCAAAATTCATATCTTGCTATTCTATTTGCATTTGCATACACATATGCAGGTAAATATGTTTGTAGTATGTACCTTGATGCACCTTACATACATACATACATACAAATATGCAAACGCCTTTCCTCCTGCAAACAAAAATGCAATACATGAAATTCAATTTCGTATTACTCATACGCAGTGGTGGACCCACATACATACGAGTACAAACATTTCCAATTTCACAGCTTTTTGAGGCTACTAAAATGTTTGCACATTTTCTTTATGATTCAATTCCAGAACATGCATAACTGTGTGTGCTAAATAAGGGCTAAATAATTTTACTTTCGCTTATAAGTGAAGTAAAACTATTTATGTCGTGTAGTATTATCCGTATATTGAAGAAAGTTTCATAGAACTTTGTGTGTTTGTTTTAAAGATATTACTAAAGCTTAAATTGTCGTTACTAGGTCAAACATTTTTTTTTAACTATGCGAGTGGTTATTTGGGCAAATAAAAGAAGTTTGCAGCAGATCCTAATAATGCTCACTTAATGGAGTGTTGTGAATTGTATAAGAAAGGAAATTTTGATTCGGCCGTGGCTTCTCAAACATGCGAAAATTTAAATGCGACAACAAATCAAATAAAAATTGGTATACAGATATAAAAAGTTAAATTGATCTAAAAAAATAATAATTTTTATTGAAAGGTTAACTTTGATATTGTACCGCTTTACCGATGCGCCGAAAAGTATGCAGTACGATGTAGTCCCAGATTCAAAGCAAACTTGATCGTGATCGTGTAATGATTACATCATGATACAACCAAACAAGGTAGTTCCATTTCACTTTGACTTTGTCATTTTTGATTATAATATGGATTATTGACGTCTTATTTTAAGTCAAAAATTTAGGATAGCGTTGCCCAATCAAAAGTTTTTTGGCTGAGGGTATATTTGAACAAAATATTGGGTATTTTAAATGAAATGGTGTTTTTCACATATCGCTAGCTTAGAGTGCAAATTGTGTAAGTCCTTTTATTCAAACTTTGTAGGAGAGACAAAAAACAAAAAAATAAAAAATTTCGAAATGAAAAAAAAAAAAATCTGTTCATATAAATATTTTGGGCTTACACAATTTTCTTCGCTTTTTGGACTTACACAATTTGCGTATCACTGAATAACAACGAGTAGAAATATGACAAGTATCACAGACTTGTTTAGTGTGGTGCGTATTTGATTTTTCTAGCGTTCTACATAAAATACCAGGGACCGATTTTAATCGTTATTTTCATTTCTTCGGATGAAAAAATCATTATGAAAACTTCGTTAACAATAAAATGCAAGTATGCCGATACAATGATTTTAGCACATTCTATCCAAATATGAGCTCATCTTTATTCTAAAGATTTTTATTTTTTAAATTTTTAAATAACCATTATTTACGATTTTTATTTTTTCGATCCAAAATAATTTTTATTATTGGATTTAAATTTTTCCGATGAAACTTGATCGATATTTTATGATTTTTATTTTTTCGATCACAAATAATTGTTATAATTGGATTTAAATTTTTCCGATCAACTTTAATCAATATTTTTTTATTTTTTCTCCGATCATAGTAAACTCTTTCAAATGGTAGTGAATCCTATATTTGATGGCTTGAAGTTGACGATTGTGCCAACATTGGCGCAGTTCTATTTGAGAACAAAATTCGCAAAAAAAAACAAGTTTTTAGAGTTTATTATGATCGGAAAAATTTAGATCCAATAATAAAAATTATTTTTGATCGAAAAAATAAAAATCATAAAATATCGATCAAATTTCATCGAAAAAATAAAAATCAAATTATAACGATTAAAAATGATTTTTTTATAAAAATGATAATCGTTACGGTCCCTGTAAAATACACTTTTTCATAAAAGTGGACTTACACAGTTTGCACTCTAAGCTAGCGATATGCTAATCAACAAAACAAATGAGCCGATGTAATGAGTATATTTTAACATTTTAAATATATTGAAAAGAAAGCTTTTCAAAGAAAATAAAAAATAAGTTATTCATAAAAAATAAAATAGATTTATGCAGTTATTAAAGCCGAAAAATCTTATGAAAACATCCTTTATACAATATTTGAAAACTGTTCGATTTTTTATGAATAAGGTAAGAGTTCTTGATTTTCTTTATATGTATTATTTATTGCGTACGTATACATACATATATATATGCATATTTGTTTGAAAAGTTTTATACAAGAATATTTCCGCATTTAAAAAATACATCCTATATTTATAAAAAAATTTTAGCAGTTATATAAGAATGTAAATTTAGTTTAAATTTTTATGTTGCAGTTTTCTTTAGTTTTTACTTACGTTACTAATTTTATTTTCCTTTATTTTATTATTTACCTAATTCTGAAATAGATTCTTCGCAAAAAAATCTTTTTAGTATCTTTTCATCTAAATTAAATATTGTATTTACTAATAAATTTTGTATATAACCACGCCATCGACCGCACTTGATTTTTCGGTCGCAAGTTCATAAGTCGTGCCAATATTCATAATTTCTAAACCACTGAAATTTTTCAATGAAATTCGCAGGAGGTGTAGTGGGATTGTAGTATGTACTATATTCCACAAACTTGCGGCAACTTATTTTAAGAATAAATCTTATTTTTTATATAATTATTTGTGATCTGATATTATGAAGAATTTAATATGTAAATGTACGTATATTAAAAAAATTCATTTTGTTGCAATCGATACCATGGTTACCATGGAAATAAAAAATAACATAAATGGAGGATTTTTAGCACTGAGTATGGTAGCACGAAATGTCATAATCCATATAATTGTCAGGTGGTTAATATGGTGACAAAAATTTGACGTTTACACTACCTTCTTTCTTGTATCATGAATTACATTATATCCCGTCACGTTACATCGCATCACCTGTGATATCATATCACGAAACATTAAATCAAATAACATCACATCACATAGTGTGATATCACATCACGTCACATGAGATCAAATAACATCGCATTAAATCATATCTCATCAAATAAAATCACTTTATCAAAATCGACTTAATTATTTTAAGTCTACTTCAGTTCGTAACTTCATTATTATATCTTCTAAAATTAAAATTTAAGTTTCAATTGTCCTTAAATTTTCGCTATTCGTTGCACATGTAATAAAACTGAGAATCTTATTATTTTCTTTTCAGAACTAAGTTCTGAGTCCTAATGATAAAATTAATACTTTTTTTGAAACGAAAAGCAACATCTTTTTATAAGAGTTATAATGTTCTTAAGCAAACGCTATTTATGCAACTGCAGCCGTTATGCCACATGCCTTTAAATTTATCCCTTGAAGATATTCATTCCTCGAGCTCTATCCAAGCTACTACTTATCAACTTAATAAAATACTAATTCAAGACAATAGTCTACCGTGAGCGTAATGATTTTGGGGCCATGCTTATTTTACGATTTGTGTATGGATTTTGAGTTGTCAGAGCGTTTTTGAAGAACGACCAACTAAGACTCTTATTAAAAATTCTTTACTAAGGGTTGAACACAAAATCTTCTTCTTGTGAGTCAAGTAAATTACTAACTACGCCGCGGTGAGCGCAAATTGAACAACTTAAAATACAAGAAAATTACAAAAGAAATAAGAACAGGATTAAGTGTTGGCATTCATCGCATTTATTTTGCTTTGTTTCGAGCAGAAGCATAAAAGGCAAAAAAAGCAAAGAAGAGGGGAAGACGTGAAAAAGTAAATTAAGAAACTTATTTATTTTTGCACAAACAAAGCAGGTGCTCTACGCTACCCCCATGCTTGTGTGGCCAAGATACTTACGAGCATAGATACATAGAAATTCATGCGGATTCCACAGCTGTTCTTACCGTTGTATGTTGCTGATTTACTGCGTTGTACGATGCTTTTTCCGATTCCACTTATCACCGAAATTCCACCAGTTAATGCATGAAACAAGCACAAACGGATAAGAATAATAACGTGAAAGTGGTGAAAGTGACAAAAAACTTCTAGAAATAGACGAAGCGTACGCATCAAAGTGATTAGTCTCCTTCACGCGGCGGTGCTGGGCGCTGTTGCCTGGCCAACGAACCCCCTTCCATATCGCATGAGTCACAGCACGCAAAGCCCTACACGTGCTTGCATAAGTTTGTGCGTGTATGTGTATGTATGTAATGTTGGCTAAAATTAATAGACGAACATTTTTGTAACACTTTAGCAAAAACAAAAGGCAAAATATTTGCGTGATATAACCGGATCAAACATTGCGGAAATCTTAAGTATTCAGACATTATCCCAGACGCCGCGCTTAACTTGGAAGGTGTATTGCTTTTTTGTATCTAATAGAATACATTCCGCAAATATAAGCTGATTTTAATAAATTTTTGTTTTTTTTTGTTTCTTTATTTTGTTGCTTAAGACTATGAATAATTATGGGATGTATTATCAGGGCCGCGGAGAGGGGGGGGCAGCCAGGGCAATCGCCCTGGGGCCCGGAAAGTTTTTCGGGGCCCGGAAAGGCAAAGTAGTATTGACAGTACTCGAACTAGGATTTCATAGATACATAATAGGTATTTTGTTGCTACAAAAAATTGTTTTAAAATTGAAGTGTTTAACTTAACCAAATCACCAAACTAAAATTATAAGCATCCAATCAAATATTTACCTTGTTTATACATGGGCAAATCCTAGAAAAGTGAGTTGAAATTGAGGAAAATCGACTTTGATTTAGAGTTTCCAAAGTACCGCAATTGGTAAGGTGGTGAACCAAGCTTCTCAGAAATATTTACTTTTTAAATGAAAAATGTTGGTAACCCTGTTTAAATTGATTTCAAAGAGTTATGCCGGAGTTGCAATTTGGCGTTCGGTCGGTCGCGCTTCTGACAAGTGAGTAGAAATGTATGGAAATATATGGAGCAAATCGCATTGTGACCTCAAGCGTTTGATCGTAAAATTTTTGTAATATCGTATGTTCATTGCAACCCTGTATAACGCCTGAGTTGAACATTTCTCTACTAAGTCGGGCGTTTGACATTAAATAAATTCAAATTGTTTTCTTTCGATGAAAAATTATGAAATTTATGAAAAAATTCAAGAAAATATATTAGTGGCAGTGAACATGTTTCCAATTCAACATCTAATATCGAATGTCAGTGTGAAGCGGCTTTGAGGTACGATCAACGCGCGATCGACCTAACGCCAAATTGCGATTCAGGCATTAAGGTATACAAAATTTAAAAAATTATTAAAAACAATACCATTATCTATCTACTATTATTTCCATGATTTTATAGTTAGATACTAGAGTTATTACCAGGAACAAGTGCAAGAAGGATTAAATAAATAAACTGACATTGCGATTAAATTTAGTTTTTTGTGGAAGTACCAGGATCTGTCGGAAGAGAAAAGGTAACGGCATTCTGCACGATTTATGGCATAGATATATCTAGGGATCTAATAGATGAAATCATTTATCTCAAAGCTATCCACTTAACAAATTTGGGATGAGATTCGCTGCCACCATTACAACTTCTGAACAAACTTCATAACTTGAATCGTATTATTTCCTAACATCTGCATAGCATTAAGAATATTTTGCACCCTTTCAGTCAGTGTGGCTGAAGGGGAGCGTTCTTTCAGTCTATTGTCTCGCGTGAAAAATTTTTTGCGTTCTACTATGAGCCAAAATAGCTTGACAAGCCTTGGAACATTGGCATTGGCGTCCAGCCTTGCTCGCAGCATTAGTTTTGACTCAGTAATTTCCATATTCGCAGACCAAAAAGCACGGAAGGTTTTCCTTGGATGATTCAAGCTCTTAAAATGTATTTCAAAAAGTTAATGTAAGCAAATCAAACAATGAGATCTAACATTTCATTTATGTATGTATTGGGGTCTATACACAGTGCGTCTGACTCGCGAGTCATCTGTGTACGTGTTGACTCGCTGTCATTCTGGGCTCACTTGCGTCATTCATTTGTGAATAGTTTTCATTGCAGAAGGTTCGAAATGAATATCTCAGACGACCTGTATACTTCGATGAATTCAAGTAAAAAAAATTTTATCTTCTTCAATATCGAACTTATTGGCAAACATTTTTTGAAAATAAAATATATTTTTTCTTTTCGCTATTTATTTTTTAAACGGTTTGGAAATTAACTGACAAAATTTGACAGGCGAGTCACAGCAAAATATCAAACTAATTTTGATTTTCTTGAGTCATGCCAGAGTCATGTCGGTGTAACTATTACATGCGCATTTTCACTAATACACCTAAACTGACTCTTGAATAAGACGCATCGTGCATAGACCCTATAAGTAAGTGCTCTAGTAAATCTGATTTTATATGAAAAAAAACTGACAATGTGAATTGAAAAATTTTTGTATGTTACTTTTTTACTAGATTGAATTTATTTTTTAGGGGGGCCCGTAAACGCGAACTGTCCCAGGGGCCCGGCTCGGCTCTCTGCGGGCCTGTGTATTATATGAACAGAAAATGCCAGTAAGGAGAAAGGTGGTTGAGTTTAGTAGAGGAAATCAAAAGCTGCTTAATTCTGGCTTCAAATTGCGATATATACATACATATGTATATGCGCAGAATTTAAGAGACTTTTAAAGTAATTTAACCTTAACTAATTTAAATTTTTGTTAACATAAGAAAATTATTATTTACTGCACTTTATCCGTTCGGTGGCGATGCAACATGATTTTGTATATGCCAATATAGAGGAACGTGGTAGGCACTGCACACTTACCTTAGAGAAAAAGTTGCAATCCAAAAGTTTCATTAAGTAACTTAACGAAGATGACTGGTACCAAAGATTTCACATATGTATATATATATATATACTATATATGTAAGTAAGACATAAATGGATATCGATATTTTTTAGCTTGATGTAAAATGCTAAAAGAAATTTGTACACTCAGGGAAAAACATTATAAAAACCTATCGCTAGCTTAGAGTGCAAATTGTGTAAGTCCTTTTTTAAAACTTTATAGGAGATACAAAAAACAAAAAATAAAAAAATTTCGAAATGAAAAAAAAAATTTCTCTTCATGTAAATATTTTGGACTTACACAATTTTCTTCGCTTTTGGACTTACACAATTTGCGTATCACTGAATAACAACGAGTAGAAATATGACAAGTATAAAAGACTTTTCTAGCGTGGTGCATATTTGATTTTTCTAGCTTTCTATATAAAAAATACACTTTTTCAAAAAAATGGACTTACACAGTTTGCACCCTAAGCTAGCGATATGAAAAAATGCTTAAAATGGGCAAATACCTATTGAAAAGTGTTGTAAATACTAACCATTTTATTTTAAAAATGTTCATTGTAAAATCAAGAAAAACATTTTAAATTTAAAAATGTTTATTTTTATTTTAAACACTCTGAAAAAAATACCCGTAGTTAAACCAACAACTTCGGCTGTTGAATCTCCGTCTTTGATTCAACAGCAAAAGTATTTGTTTTTACAGCAAAGTTTTTGATCCAACAATTTATTCAAAAACGGGCGTTGTTGTTTCAAAAACTTGTTTGCCTTTAAACAATTTTTTGTGAGAAAATATTTTTTTGTGAGAAAACCAACAAAAAAAATAATGATGGAGAGAAGATGAAGAGAAAAATCCAAACAAAATTTTATTTTAACAACAATTTTCTCCCCGTTGTTGATTTAAAGGCAAAAGTATTTGACCCAACAGTTTCCGTTGTAAACAAAACTAATGAGAACAAATTTTTTTAAATTTTGTTTTTATAATGATTCAAATAATTCATGGATTCCTTTTTAGGAAATGGAAGTATAAATAGGTTATTACAATTCAATATAATGTTGAATGTTCCACTATGTGATGATTGGATAGAATTTCAGGTTGATGTCATGGTTCGAATCCGGAGGAGAATATAAAATAAAGAAGAAAAATCAGAATAAGAAATAAAGATAGCAAGCAGTGAATGATAAGAAGGAGAGAAGAATAGGAGAACAAGCGGAGGCTACATATTTGCAGTTGGGACCCGGGCGGAGAGAAGATGAAGAGTAAAATGCAAACAAAAATTTATTTTTAGGTGAAAAATTTTTCCAACAATCTCCGTTATTGACTTAAATCAACAACGCTCGCACCTTTGAAACAACAACGGAGCGTTGTTGGGCACATTTCAACTGCTGAAAGTAGTTGATTTAACAGCGAAAGTCTTTAGATTTACAACGTTTTTTTTCAGAGCACTATGAGATTTTGAACCTAAAACTTTCGTTTTTGTTCCATTAAGTTTAGGGCCGATTTCATAATCAAATTAAAAGTTCCTTTAAAATTTAAAGCAAACTTTAATTTGCTGATCGATTTCATAAAGTCAAAAGATAAAAGTTAAATACCCAAAAACAGACATTTAAGTTATTTAAAGGTCCCTTTTGCCACAAAAAAATTTAATTTCTACAGTCTGTCAAAATCAAATATCAAAAATTGATTAAAATTTTTGAAACAATTTTGTTTGTTGTGTCATATAATGCAATATTTATCTTCTTCCTCTTTTGTGATGTTGGATGAGCGCTTCCTATTTTTTCTGCACTGGGTTCCTAGTCCTTTGTTCTTTTTTTTTCAGCCAAAAAAATTAAAGCCACAATCAAAAAATGTATTTATTAAAAAAACAAAAAACAAATGCTAAATTTCAATATTTTTAAATTTATGACAATCATTTGACGCAAAACTGTCGAAGACGGCATTGCCATTTGTAATATTTTCGCTTAAAGGAGCCTTTTATTGTGTGATATTAATTAAAGCCAATCATTTGCTTTTGCTTAAAATTTCAGACCTTTTACTCAAATTTTGAAATTTGCTTCAAACAAATTAATGTCAAATTTATAAAATCTTCAGTAAAAGCATTTGCTTGGTTTTTATTAATATGGCCAATTATTATATTATTATGAAATCACTCCTACTTTAATTTACAATCAAATGGCTCTTTAACTAAAAGGTTCCTTTAACAAAAGGAGCTTTAAGAGTTTCATTATGAAATTGGCCCTTAATTTTTAATTTAAATGTGTTTCTTTTTAAATCCAAAATACATTTTAATTTAAAAAAAAATCATTTTTAATTTCAAAAATTTCATTTTAAATTTAAAAATTTTAATTAATAAAATTGATCTGGTTTAAAACGTGCATTATAAAAATAAAAAAAATATTTTTGATTACTTTTCTCTGAGCGTAAGAATACGGCGGCAAAAAAGATTATGTAGTTGAATTTAAAATTTCAAAGAATTCGTGTGACATAACAAAAATGTGATCTGCCACTTTGCGGTTAAATTTCAATTGTGTCAGCGGCACAACTGTAATTTTATACAAAATCCACAAATTCACCACTCCGAATGCGCGCCGCACATTTACATAACCTGCTGGAGCGATATTGGAAAAGACCACAAAACGTTGAATGAAAATTTTATATATAAATCAAATTATAAATATAATTTCAATTTCGGCCTAATATATGTATGCCTGCTGTGTATGCATTTATGTTTGTATCGAAAGCCATTAGATGGACAAAAATATTGACGAGGCGCAAATGCATTTATGTATGATAAGTATGTATTAATGTTCATATATGTATATATTTGTTGGATTTGTATATACATATGTATAAGCAACATTTATATACATATACATAAGTACCATGAATTATACTTATATCAATATGTATGTATGTATGTATGTATGTTTGGATTTAAATAGGCATTATTGTACGTAGGTACATACATATATCATAGAGCAAGTAAGAGTTCAATTCATCCAAATTCGATTTTATTGAATATTAAAATAGACAAATAAATTGCTTTTGACACAGTAGATTTCCCAAATTATAAACCGTCGCACAGTGGGGGCACCTCCATACAAACGCGGCCAAAAATAGTAATAATTGAGCTAGAATCTTGAAACTCGGAACTTAAGCTTTTTTTGTTGCAATTAGTAAACTGTGAACAACATTTGAACAAAATCCACCCACAAATACGCCCACCTCCCATATAACGGTATTTTTGAAATTTCAGAATTTTCCTAACTATTATAGCTAAAATGCTCGATTTTGATTAGTGTATACATTTTTGAAATATAAATCAAATGCAGTAATCATTTTGGAAAAGGGGTAAAGCACTTCACCGTTTTTAAATTAGAAATATATGCACTTTTAAGTATTATATAAGCATTTATCATACAATTTTCATACAAAAAAATCGCATTTCAAAAAAATTTTATGCCATAAATGAAATTACAATTTTATAAAGGATTTCAGTGTGCTAAACCTGAATCTGGAGTCAGATTTTCCAAATTGGTTCTAGTTTTTGAGATATTCATGTCCAAATTGGCAAAAAACACGGCTCTATTCACTGCTTAATATCTTTTATGTAATTACCTTCCACTCAAATTCGATTAAACCAGTTGAAACCCCTTGAAAACAGCGTTTAGTTTCTTCGAATATCTTAATTAGAATTGAAAATATCGATATTTAAGTTTCACCATTTTGACGAATATTACCCATACAAAAAAATTTAAACTTTTTGAAGCATACTTCTGGGCATTTTGTATGGGAAAAATGTACGAAAACTTAAAAAACACCTTCGATAAGAAAGTTCATAAAACAAAATGGAGCAAACGAATTTTTACGATTTTTTCACCTGTTTATAAAAGACATTTAGGACTATGAAATATTAAAAAATTGAGGAGGGCATATTTTTTTTTTTTTTTAATTTCATTTAAAGTTTTACAATTTTTACCAATTTTTTTTTTTTATATTCCAAAAGAAAAAAGCTGTCAAAGATATGAATTAACGCTGATAAAAAAACTTAGCTCATAATTTGAAAGCATGCACTATTTATTGCAGGACGATAAAGAAATATTCGATTATTCGCCTAAATATAAACGTTTTTCATAATGTCAAAATTAACATAATTAATGCGTTTACAAAAACGCAGTTTTAGGCAAATGGGAAAAAAAATATAAAAGCAAATGGAGCAAGTGGATTTTTAAAATGAAAATGCAGTTTGATTAAGAATATATTATGTCAAATCATAAAAAAAATTTGAGGAGGTCATATTTTTTGTTTTTTTAATTTTTTTATTCAAAGTCGAGAAAAATTTTTTTCTTATCGACATTTTTTGTCAATTTTTGAAAATTCATATAAATTCAACAGTGAACGGTATTTACAACTGCGTTATAATTTCTGAAAGAGAAAATCATTATCTATGTAATGATGTATTACTCGAGTTCATATGTTAACAATTAAATGTGATAGAGCATTTTGTATGAGGTGTGTTCATTGAGAAAAAAAAGAAGCTATTTTTTGCTCAACTTTGGGCACCCTGTACGGCTAAACGAAAAGAGACTCAAAAATTTTTATATAAGCTTTTTTATTACAATTTGATGTATCTGTCGATTTCTATTTAAAAAAATTGTTTTACTCATACTTTAATTTTGAATTTATTTTTGGCCGCTATCGCCCATTGTGCGTCGCCCGGATAAATTAGTGTCGTATGTGAAATTTGGGCCGAATTGAGTTAATAATACAGTTATACTAAACTAATCAAGATCTTTCGAATGACGTTATCCGTTTTTTGCTATCTCTTTTAGTTTAAGAGATATTGAGCAGAATTTTGTCGTTTGTGCAAGGTCGCAAGCGATTTCGTCTAATTTCCAATGTGCTTTTAATTGCTTAAACTACTTAATTTATATATTTTTATGAGAAATAAAATACAATATTTAACTAATTTAATAATCTCTAATTTAGTTCAAATTGGGAGCACATTTTTTCGTACGTCATACAAATTTTCTGCAAAACTCCTGCTAAAGGTAACATACGACAAAACTGTACGGAAGAAAATCCTTTATAAATTCCAAAATAATAAACAATATATGTATAACAAAATTAAAATAATTTAAGAATTTTGTGGCCTAGTAGCGTTCTGCCAGAGAAATACAATTCCAAACTTCAAGCCTGTTTTCCCAAAAGTTTTTAAATGCAACATACGACATTAATTTATCCGGGCGACGAAACATATTTTTATAAAAGTACATTTGTATGTAAAAATTGTGTGCTTTTGTTTTTACATTTATTTAATATTGTACATACATACATACATACATAGGTATGTACATAGATAAGAATATTTATTGAAATTCGTAGAAGCAACAAGGCCGGTGCCAAAATTGTTGTGAATGGCGACCGCAGTGCAGAACAGCGAGTCAACAACAGTAAATCTGTAGTACGAATAAACACAGCAACAATAAATGTATCCACAAACCAAATACAGCCGTTTAGTGGTTGTGTGTGGTGAAAGAGCATTTTTTTTGTATAGAGAGGAAAAGCTATACACAAATATAATGGCATTAACAGCTAAACTCAGACATATACCTACATATTTATACAAACATACATATACATATGTATATATCACTTAAAATAAGAATTAAAAAAATATTGTAAACGTACGCGCCGAATAATTCGAAATGAAATTGAAAATGGCACACTATGTATGTACATATGTGCATATAACATCGAAAATAAAGCGAATTATACAAGAAAAGCGGTGATGAAAATGAAAGTATTATTTTAAATCAGGGTTTGAATTTGCTTGCTGCAAAACAGCAATAGCCGATGTTTTTTGCTTATTGCTGAATTCAGCCGAGCCAAAAACGAAAACACGAATCATTCGCTTCAGTTTTCAGCTGAGTCGTGTTTGCTTGTATAGTTAAGCCAAGCAACTCAATTTGAGAGGGTTGCTTTTACTTCCAGCAATTAGTTGAGTAGTAAATTTTTGCTTACAGTTGCTTATTTTGCTGAAACTAGTTTTTAAGCAAAATTCAACATGAAAAGATGTTTACAAATGGACATACATACATATTATGTGTATATACATACATACACATAAGTAAATATGTATAAAAAATCGAAATATGCGTAACAAATCGTTTCAGCAAAATAAGCAAAAGCAGAAAAAATGCAAAGACACAACTAATTGCTGGAAGTAAAATGAAATCCCCCAAATCGCGTTGCTTTGCTTAACTATACAAGCAAACACGGCTCAGCTGAATACTTGGCTGGCCGAGTTTGCTAATTTACTTTTCGTTAGCAAAAGCAAAGCAAAAGCAAATGCAGCAAAAGTAGCTAAGCAATTTCAAACCCTGTTTTAAATAAGCATATCCCACACTGAAACACTCCCATACAGTGTATGACCACACACTCTTCCGCCTTAAAATATGCAATGCTTACATACATACATACGGGCAAACAGGTGCGCTAATAAAAGCGTATTGAAAAGAAGAAACTAAATTATAGTTTTTTATATTTGAAAAATGCCTGATCATTGAAAATTAATTTACACTTTTTATAAAATAACAAACAGAATGCTCTTATTTCAAGTTTTCCCAGCAACAGCCCGTTCTTAACTTATCCTTCCTCTTTTTCTTCTTTCTTTCCTCACATGAAGACTTTTATCATTATACCTTCAGTTGTTTTCCTCTCTTTCTACCTCTTCTCAGAAGGAATCTTCATCATGATTTTAATTTTTATGCTTTTCTAATTTTTATACTCAGCTGTACTAGTACACAGAGTATTATAGTTTTGATTTCCTAACGGTGGATTGTAACAGAATGAAATAATCGAGATAGATATAGACTTATATATATAAAAATGATCAGGGTGAAAAGAGAAATCGATTGAGCCATGTCCGTCCGTCTGTCCGTCTGTCCGTCCGTCCGTCTGTGAGCACGATAACTCGCGCAAAAATTGAAATATTTTGATGAAATTTGGAATGCAAGTTGGTATCAAGACGAGAACGGATGGTATTGAAAATGGGCGAAATCGGACCATGACCACGCCCACCTCCCCTATATAGTAAAAATCCGAAATTTTGTATCTCAGTAACTAATAGAGCTGGAGTGATGAAATTTTACCCACGTATTGAGCTCAGGCCCTTATGAAGAAATATGGTGAAATTTTGGAAAATGGGCGGTGCCACGCCCACTTATTAAGGGGCAAACATTGAAAGTTTTATGAGTCATAACTCAGAAACCGTTGAAGACATATCGATGAAATTTGGTAGGCGTGATATACTTACTTAGGCAAATGTTTGGAAGAAAAATTGTCAAAATCGTTTGACAACCACGCCCACTTTTATATATGTGTATTATAAAGTGGCCTAATAAAAACATTTTAAGCGATATCTCTGTCAAATATAAAGATATATCATTGAAATTTTATGGCAGGAGTCCAACTATGGACATAAAACAAAAAACACAAAAATTTTGGAAAATGGGCGTGGCACCGCCTCCTTTTAGAAGCAGGAATATACGAGATTTGTTAGCCCATAACTCGACAAATAATTGAGATATTATGAGGAAACTTGGTGTGTACACTTTTATCACTTGTGGTAATAGACACGCAAAAATTTATTGAAATCGATTTATGACCACGCCTACTTTTTAACAAAGATATTTCTGAAACACCCTTTGGGAATTTTTAACCTGAAATCTTTGTAACTAGAACTCGTAAAGGAATGAAATTTTGCACAAATAATAATATTCATATACTTAGTTGGATAACTGATAAAAATTTTGGAAAATGGGCGTGGCTACGCCCACTTTATGCAGCACTCGCTTTATATAAAATACCTACAACGTGTTTCCAGTAAACGCAAACAAACAATAAAAGCATACAGCTGAGTATCTAATGTTCGAGTCCACTCGAACTTAGGCTTTCTTACTTGTTTTATCTTCTTTTTCTTTTTCTCACTGTATACATTTTCTGTTTTTCAAGTTTCTTTTTTTTCTTCTCCTACCTCTTCTAAATTAATCATTGTTTCAAATTTCATGTAAAACTTTTAGCAGATTTCATTAAAAACGTGCACTAAATAATTTTCATTGATAAAAAAACAAGTTAAATAAATTTTGTTGACAGTGTGGAGAAGCTCACAATGCCCAAATACTCGTGTAAATACTTCCCTCCCGAATAGCAAGAAGGTTCTTATATCAATCATTGAACATGTGCAGCTAGACGAATGTACATAAATAGGAATATACATACATATGTGTGATCTAGTGAGGTCTTTATCCACACTTTTCTCAATCACTTCAAAACAGCTTTTCTGTGCCGTGTTATGGAATTTATGTGAGTAGTGATTAATACTTTTTATTTTTTTCAAAAGTTATGCATATCTTGAACTATTGTGCAAGATATACATATGTATGTATGGTATGAAATGTAAGATTATATTTACATATACCTATGTATGTATGTATGTTGGCTATTCAAGCAAAATCCGTAAAATGTGTTTCTATGTAAATAACATGTTCAGCTAACCACATTTTAAAATTAAGTCATAAATAACATTGTGGCAGTGTACCCAGCAAACACAGTCTCTAACGTTAGAAATTTTGTCGAGATTACCTTAGATATCTAGTGTAATTCTCTATATATTCTCAAATCGCTAACTAATGTTGAAAACTACACTAGAATTCGATTAGCGAGTGATTAGAGAAGGAGCCAAATCTCACGCCTTATATCAATTCTCAATATATTTCTGTGATATATTGAATATACATACATATATTGAAATTAGATACTAAAAAATGGTAAAGTTAATATTACCGTAGTACAATGTTTTCCATTAAAAAGTACAAGAAGTATCTTTAATTTAAATAATAAGACTGAGTTTTGTTTAAATTTCAGTTCTTAAAAAATGTGGTAAACATATACATGTCAATATATATAATCATATGCAATTTAGGCACATATTGCGTTAATAAAATCTAAACAATGAAAAAATCATGTAAAAGGAGACAAAGCTTTGTTTTTCATTTCAATTGGAAGTATTTGCAAATTCTGATTAGAATCTCATTAGAGAAATACATTAGAATTCGATTCGGGAATTATAATTTTCTCGATTTGAGAATTAGGTACCCTTTTGTCTGAGAACCCTATGATTCTCGATAGATTTTCGAGTCGTCCTCTAACGTTAGAGGTTTGAGAATGAGGCTAGTTCTCGAGTCATTCTCAAATCGATAACTAACCTCAGTGTTTGTTGGGTGAGAGCCAAATACGAGTGCAATTCGAATGGCACTCATACTTTTCGCTGCACTGGAATGAGCAGCTGAATGTGCAATATTCTCTAATAAATTTGACCAACTGACCAACTGATCGGTTTTGTTGTTGATTTATTATTATTTTTTTGTTTGGCGTATGGGTGGAAAGGTCATATTATTTAAAATTATTGGCACGACAGGTGTCATGGACACATTGGCGAAATGCTACATATGCTACGTATATACGAGTACATTATGTACATATGTATGTACATAAGTTCAACCACATTCATTTTTATGACATATGTTTGCATACTTTTACATACCTACATATGTAAATATGCATATACTTACATATATATTTTACCCCAACAAACACTGAGGTTAGTTATCGATTTGAGAATGACTCGAGAACTAGCCTCATTCTCAAACCTCTAACGTTAGAGGACGACTCGAAAATCTATCGAGAATCATAGGGTTCTCAGACAAAAGGGTACCTAATTCTCAAATCGAGAAAATTATAATTCCCGAATCGAATTCTAATGTATTTCTCTAATGAGATTCTAATCAGAATTTGCAAATACTTCCAATTGAAATGAAAAACAAAGCTTTGTCTCCTTTTACATGATTTTTTCATTGTTTAGATTTTATTAACGCAATATGTGCCTAAATTGCATATGATTATATATATTGACATGTATATGTTTACCACATTTATAAGAACTGAAATTTAAACAAAACTCAGTCTTATTATTTAAATTAAAGATACTTCTTGTACTTTTTAATGGAAAACATTGTACTACGGTAATATTAACTTTACCATTTTTTAGTATCTAATTTCAATATATGTATGTATATTCAATATATCACAGAAATATATTGAGAATTGATAAAAGGCGTGAGATTTGGCTCCTTCTCTAATCACTCGCTAATCGAATTCTAGTGTAGTTTTCAACCCTAGTTATCGATTTGAGAATATATAGAGAATTACACTAGATATCTAAGGTAATATCGACAAAATTTCTAACGTTAGAGACTGTGTTTGCTGGGCAGTTTCGAATAAATGCTTCAAATGGGACACCAGCTGTATCGTTCTGCAACGTGTTTCTTGTTTTCACTCTTATTCAAAAAAAAAAAAAGAATGTGAAGAACTGAAGAATTAAGACGGATTCGTCGTTCGAGTTCAGAACGAAGTTGAATTTGAGTTAACTAATAAAAGAGTTCAGAACTTTTCGGAATTCCTCTCACACTCCGAAAACACAACAACAACAACAACCACATGGCAGACAAGTTCTGAACTCGAACGATGAATCCGTCTTTAAGCTCTAAAGTTTTATTTTAAGATTTAAATATACTTAGCTAAAATTGTAATTGTATTCTTTGGCAGTGGTACTGCTGTCCGTTGCATCATTTTTGCGTGATTATCGGAATGTTAGCAACAACTGTCGGCTTTGCTTACGATTATTGATGTGGACAGTTCAGGCCCGCAGAGAGCCGAGCCGGGCCCCTGGGACAGTTCGCGTTTACGGGCCCCCCTAAAAAATAAATGGTATTTTAGTTAAAATTTACAACAAATATCCCTTAATAAGTTACTTATATTGAAAAATTCAGCATCTTCATATGCAAACACTTATATTTTTGAATATTGTATGAAAATGTATATCTTTTTAGCTCTTCCTCTTTTCAAGCACAAATATAATACGTATTTCACTTTTGCCACCTCTTAACCCAGAGAGGGCTTATTCTTTATACTGCTTCTGTGGTATATTGGGGTTTTGGGTGTTTTTGGCTTGAAGATCCTCTCATGTTCGGTATCCAGCATTATGCTTTCCCTTTATGTTTTCATTATTGCAGCAGAAGTTTTTTTACAATTGGCTACTCGATCGTCAAGAAAATTAACACTATTTTTACCTGGCGTCACTTACGTTTCACTTTAGAGGTGGGACACTATCGATAGTGCCGCCATCGATAGTTTTTGATAGTTTAGAAAAAATTATTGATAGTCTTCAAAAAAAAAAAAACCATCGATAGTACTATCGATAGAACTATCGCCGAAAATTTGAAAAATTCAGGAAAACATCAAAATCTCAAATTTTTACGTTCAGTCCAGTATATTTTAGTACACGGAAGTGAAGGTTTGAAGTCGAAACAAAAAAAAAATCTTCTATAATGTCGTTTAAATATTTTTGTACATATACGAATATAAAACCTCTACAGAATTGAAATATTATGGTGCAATATGGGGATGTAAAAGTTGTAAAACTATCGAGAGTACACATTACCATCGATAGTTTCTGATAGTTTTGAAAAAGCCATCGATGGTCTTCGATGGTGTTCAAGAAAATAAAATATCGATACTATCGGTAGTGCCATCGATAGTTTCCCACCTCTATTTCACTTTTTAAATGGCATTAATTAAAAAAATGTCTTAATTTTAAAGCTTTAAATGATGCAGATTTGTTTGACAGGTAAATTTTAAAGAAACTTCAAGATATGAGCTAATTTGAAAGATCGGTTTTGAAATTAAGATAACTTTTCTATGTTTTTGCGTCACTTATGTTTTATTTTCCTATTTAGATTTTAAGCAAGAAATTATGTATATTTATTACAGCTAAGCAGTAACCAAATCTTAGGTACAGTATATTTATTCAATCCTTCTGGCACTTTTTCCTGGTAATAACTCTAGTATCTAACTATAAAAATGGAAATAATAGTGGATAGAAAATGGTACTGTTTTTAATATTTTTTTTTATTTTTTATTACTTTACTCTTTGAAATCAATTTAAACAGGATTATCAACATTTTTCATTTGAAAAGTAAATATTTCTGAGAAGCTTGGTTCACCACTTTACCAATCGTGGTACTTTGGAAACTCTAAATCAAAGTCGATTTTTCTCACTTTCAACTCACTTTTCTAGGATTTGCCCATGTATAAACAAGGTAAATATTTGATTGGATGCTTATAGTTTTAGTTTGGTGATTTGGTTAAGTTAAACACATCAAATTTAAAACAATTTTTCTTAGCAAGAAAATACCTATGTATGTATCTATGAAATCCTAGTTCGTGTACTGTCAATACTGCTTTGCCTTTCCGGGCCCCCAAAAACCTTCCGGGCCCCAGGCCGATTGCCCTGGCTGCCCCCCCCCCCCCTATCCACGGCCCTGGGACAATTCAATTTGGCGGTGAAAGGGTTAAGAAGCTAGATAATGCAAATAAATGCAGTCACATGTGCCAACAGTGATTATCATTTTCAACGATACATGCGAGTGTAACCAAATATTTATTGTGCGTAAATTCAAATATCATGTCCCAGTGGCTTCATTAAATTTGACGGCGCATCAAAACCAAAATCAGGCAAACAATAAGTGCCGAAAGGTATGTAATTTTGCATGTACCTATTTATTCATATATGTATGTACGTATGTTTTCATGTGTATATTGCCTATCTACGTATAGTTCATTTATGAGCTGAGTAATACATAAAAATAGGTAAAAAAACTTTTTAAGTTAAACGGTTTTATGTTATACATACATTGCAATGTTTAAGATAAAGGTACTAAAAACCAAAAAATAATAAAATAGATACAGTCGTGGGAATTATAAACATTTGCATAGACTAGACTAAAATAAAACCGGGGGCACGTCAATTGTCTACAAATTATCGACTTAATGTGCGATAGAAGAATCGTTTAATTCGTCGTTAGGCAGTTGGCCCGCAGACGGTGAGGAAATTACTTACTATTTTCTTGCTCATGGAAATTCCAATAGTTATACACTCCATGTTAATAAAAGAGATGTTTCAACTAGTTTATCGTTGGACATTCACACGAGGAATCGTTTCACTGCTCGTAGTTTGTCTTTAATCGACAAAACATATGATAAAAGTACTACTCGCTCACCACTATGAAACCCTAAAACTCGCTTATAATCGAGCTTGCTAGCTTTTTTCCACATTCTAGCCCTACTTATCACACGTCCATCGTTGCCGGTTGAACAACTGCCTAATTATACTCGTAGTGTAACATTACAAAACAAACATTTTAATCAACGATTGTAGACAA
Source organism: Urophora cardui (assembly GCA_960531455.1). Classification (NCBI taxonomy): domain Eukaryota; kingdom Metazoa; phylum Arthropoda; class Insecta; order Diptera; family Tephritidae; genus Urophora; species Urophora cardui. The sequence goes on along the minus strand of OY482672.1, from coordinate 71,698,987 downwards.
TTGACGTGCCCCACGGTTTTATTTTAGTCTAGTCTATGCAAATGTTTATAATTCCCACGACTGTATCTATTTTATTATTTTTTGGTTTTTAGTACCTTTATCTTAAACATTGCAATGTATGTATAACATAAAACCGTTTAACTTAAAAAGTTTTTTTACCTATTTTTATTTTCTAGTTTTTAGTTTTTATTTCGCATTCTGTTTAATTCATTTAGTGCTTCATTATTGCAAGGTTTCTTGCCCGTTAGTTTATTGCAGTCCAACGCCTCTATACGTAGTCTTTGCAAAGTTCTTACTCTACTAAGAGCCACGTAGGCTTGACCTTCTTCAAACAGTTTCGCACCTAAGTATACGACCGCGTGATCCACAGTGCTGCCCTGCATTTTATGTATTGTAGAAGCCCATGATAGTATTAAAGGCAACATTCTTCTTTCAGCCGTCCCGTAATTGTACTTAGCTGGAAACTGTATGGCTTTCGGGTGTATAAGATGTTTAACTTAAAAAGTTTTTTTACTTATTTTTATTTAAATAGAGCGACTCACGCGCCACCTAGCGGCTCCAATTTTTTTTTAAACATTTGTAAATTATTTAAGTAATGCACATGCTAAATATCAGCCAAATCGGTCCATAATTAGGATTTTCAGTTTTAATTACCCCGATCTCAGCTCCACCTAGCGGAATTTTTTTTTAAGAAAATATTTTTATTTTCAAGGTAGTAATACATGTTCCGAATTTCAGCCAAATCGGACCATAAATGCGATTTTTGTAAATATAGCGACCCACGCGCCACCTATCGGAAGTTTTTTTAGGAAAATATTTCCTTTCAAGGTAGTAATACATGTTCCGAATTTCAGCCAAATCGGACCATAAATGCGATTTTTGTAAATATAGCGACCCACGCGCCACCTAGCGGAATTTTTTTTTAAGAAAATATTTCTTTTCAAGGTAGTAATACATGTTCCGAATTTCAGCCAAATCGGACCATAAATGCGATTTTTGTAATAATAGCGACCCACGCGCCACCTAGCGGAATTTTTTTTTAAAGAAAATATTTCTTTTCAAGGTAGTAATACATGTTCCGAATTTCAGCCAAATCGGACCATAAATGCGATTTTTGTAAATATAGCGACCCACGCGCCACCTATCGGAATTTTTTTTTCATAATATTGCATTGTCATCGGGGTTATACATGCCTACAAAATTTCAGATTAATCGGTTGACAGGAAGAGGGTGAAATTTGAATTACTAAATTTGACCCAAGAATAAATAATAAATAATAAATAAAACAAACGGGGTGAGCTAAATAAAACCGTTTAAAAATGAAATTATGTGAATATGCATGTGTGACAGTAACATACATACTCATATTTTGCCAATCGTTATGATCAAACAAAAATAACATTTGTGATATGTTAGCAATTTTATACTTCTATGCATTGAGTATATGTATAACTAAATATTTACCACACACAGGTACTGTATGCAAATTAAGCCTAAAATATTTTATATACTTGCAATTTTTATTAAATTATAATTTAAATGTTATAGTGGCCGCTGTGGTGCAGTGGGTAGTGTGCTCGCCTGCTATGCCAGAGGTCTCGGGTTCAAACCACGGTCCGAGCCAAACACCAAAACAATTTTTCTAATTAGTAAAAATCCAATTACTGGGTTTTTTAAGAGCAGCGGTCACCTCTCGGCAGTGGGCGGCATACCCTCCGAGTGTATTTCTGCCATGAAAAAGCTTCTCACAAAAAATGCGTTCGCCGTTCGGAGCCGGCATAAAACTGTAGGTCCACCCAATTAGTAGGAAAAAACAAAAAGGAGCACACCTCGAATTGGGAGAGAAGCTCGGCCATAAAACTCGTCGGAGTTATAATAGCGCCATTGTATTATATTATATTATATTATAGTTATGTATGTAAATTCAAAAGCATTTTGGCAGCTTAGATTGCTCCCCCAGAACGATTACTGAACAGTCTTGTTTGGTAATTGTTCTTATTTGCTACGTATTCTCAAAAATGCTTGCAGTGGACCAGATACGAGGTCTGCTCGATATATTTTTAGCCTAACAATGAAAAAGTGTTGCCAGGTGAAATCTGACATTTCCATTGGAAAGTCTAACATTTTTTAGCATAACCGTACTCAGAACGTTTTGGCGTACGACTATCATTTGTGTTGTTTACAGTGACTTGAAAAATTTAATTTGGCAAAAAAATGGAATTAACTCGTGAACATTTTCGTGCGATCAGTTTTCACAAATTTCGACGTGGATTATCATGACAAGAGTGCATTGATGAATTTAAATCTTTATATGGCGATGAAGCACGATCCTATGGAACTGTGAAAAATTGGTATAATGAATTTAATGGTGGCCGATGCTCGCTCAAATACCAATTCCGTGAAGGTCGCCCAAAAACGGCTGTTGAGCCAGAGAACATGGATGCCGTGCGTGAACTCATAATGCAAGATCGTCATGTGACATACCGCGAGATAGAGACATCCTTGGACATTTCTCTCACAAGCATACATTCGATATTGCATAAACACCTGGCCGTAAAAAAGGTTTGTTCTCGTTGGATCCCGCACAATTTGACTGTCGCTCAAAAAAGGCTCGTGTCGATTGGTGCAAAGAAATGTTGCAAAAATACGATCGCGGTGCTTCAAAAGACGTTTATAAGATCGCCACAGCTGGCGAATCATGGATCTATGCGTATGAACCCGAAACACAACAACAATCGACCGTGTGGGTCTTCGAAGATGAGCCAAATCCAACGAAAGTTGTTCGTGGAAGAAGCACTGCGAAGCAAATGGTCGTCTGGTTCTTCGGCAAATCTGGTCATGTGGCGACTATTCTGCTAGAGCAGAGTACACCGCAATTTGTTTGCCTGAAATCTTCGGAAAAATTCGAAAAACGACCAAGAGAAGACGAATCATTGTTCACCATGACAATACGAGCTCTCACACATCGGCTCAAACCAACGCCTTTTTGGCCGGCAAAATCGTCGAATTGATGGGTCATCCGCCGTACAGCCCTGACTTGACACCCAATGACTTCTTATTATTCCCGCTCATCAAGAAAAAGATGCGTGGTCAACGATTTTCGTCGCCAGAAGATGCTGTTCAGCGTTCAAAAACCATGTTTTGGAGGTGTCTCAATCGGGGTGGAAAAAGTGCTTCGACAATTGGATTGAGCGCATGCAAAAGTGTATAGGTAATGCTGGAGAATACTTTGAAAAACAAGAAACCCATTTTTGATGATTAATATTCGCATTTTCATTATTAGGCTAAAAATATATCGAGCAGCCCTCGTATAGCGAAGTGAAACCAAAATTTTCTCCGCGAAAAAATTTTCGAATAAGCATTTTTTGAGCCACTCTAATGTAGAAGCACACATATCATTGAGCACACATATCATTGAACGTTTTTTTTTTTTCAATTAAGACTATTAATCAAATGTACAGAGCACATATTTATGAACTCATAGACCATGGGCGAGCGAACTTGGCATGTAAGCAATAATAATAATAATTATAATCAACAATCATTGCAGTCAACCCACTCAATAAGCAATATGTCATTGTAAAGATGTTTTAACTAATGGTTAGCTAAAGTCACGCCTCGCTGTTAACCGCAACCGCAACTACTAAGTGCGCAAGAAGCGAGTTAAAAGTGTTAACATACATACATACTACGTATGGATCCATTCGTAGGTGAGTATATAAGTTTTCTTATTAGAACGCTAGACAGCAGTGGCGGACTTAGCATAAATTGCCAGGGCAAGCCTATGTGGGAAGCATAACCATTAGCCATTTATGTAGTTTCCTTTGCTGTATTATTTAAAAGTCTGATTGCGTTCCGTCATTGACTTTGATTTAGGGTTCTCGATTTCTTTTTAACATTTTCGAGTGGCCCGAATAAATGCTTTTCAATGCTCGAACGCTCGTTTGTTTGTTTATTACGCGTATACAATTCGGGTATTTGAAGATCGTTTTTCTCCTTTATTTTTTTTTGTTTTTTTCATATGTATTTTTTATTTTTGTTTTCCTGATACACATTTTTTTGTTTGTATACTCAGAGAAAAGGAATCAAAAATAAAATTTTTATTTTTATAATGCACGTTTTAAACCAAGTCATTTTTATTTTATAAATAAAAATTTTTAAATTAAAAATTAAATTTTTTAAATTAAAATGTATTTAGGACTTCAAAAGAAACATGTTTGAATTAAAAATTAAAATTGTTGGGGTAAGTGGAAAAAAATTCAACAACTATTTACAGCGAAGGTTGAGTGTATAGCTATTTCACGAAAAACCATTTTCGATCATCAGCACTCTTTTCGGAAGTGGATGCACCGGGGATTGAACCCGAGTCCATTCCAACTTCAGCCGCAATGACCCAACGGATAAACACACTCGGCCATTGAGACTCTGTGCAAGCTGTTGGATTTTCCCCACTTTTGCCTTTTTCATTTTCAACATTAACGTTAGTGTGTATATGCTTTTGCATATATTCTCCACAAACGTGCTGAATTTTTTGTTGTAGGCAGTTCGCAATGAACATTGTTGTTGGTATTTTATTTTTATGTATATACCAAACAACGTTAACAATTTTACTTGAAAGAGTTTTTAGTGCTTAGCACGAAATTTTTTATTTTAATTCAATTTTTAATTGTTGGGGTAAGTGGAAAAAAATTCAACAACTATTTACAGCGAAGGTTGAGTGTATAGCTATTTCGCGAAAAACCATTTTCGATCATCAGCACTCTTTTCGGAAGTGGATGCACCGGGGATTGAACCCGAGTCCATTCCAACTTCAGCCGCAATGACCCAACGGATAAACACACTCGGCCATTGAGACTCTGTGCAAGCTGTTGGATTTTCCCCACTTTTGCCTTTTTCATTTTCAACATTAACGTTAGTGTGTATATGCTTTTGCATATATTCTCCACAAACGTGCTGAATTTTTTGTTGTAGGCAGTTCGCAATGAACATTGTTGTTGGTATTTTATTTTTATGTATATACCAAACAACGTTAACAATTTTACTTGAAAGAGTTTTTAGTGCTTAGCACGAAATTTTTTATTTTAATTCAATTTTTAATTGTTGGGGTAAGTGGAAAAAAATTCAACAACTATTTACAGCGAAGGTTGAGTGTATAGCTATTTCACGAAAAACCATTTTCGATCATCAGCACTTAATGTTGAAAATGAAAAAGGCAAAAGTGGGGAAAATCCAACAGCTTGCACAGAGTCTCAATGGCCGAGTGTGTTTATCCGTTGGGTCATTGCGGCTGAAGTTGGAATGGACTCGGGTTCAATCCCCGGTGCATCCACTTCCGAAAAGAGTGCTGATGATCGAAAATGGTTTTTCGTGAAATAGCTATACACTCAACCTTCGCTGTAAATAGTTGTTGAATTTTTTTCCACTTACCCCAACAATTAAAAATTGAATTAAAATAAAAAATTTCGTGCTAAGCACTAAAAACTCTTTCAAAAATTAAAATTAATGGAATAAAAACGAAAGTTTTTCCTTCAAAATCTCATAGTGCTTAAAATAAAAATAAATATTTTTAAATTAAAATTGTTTTTTCCTGATTTTGCAATTTTACTCTGAACATTTTTAAAATAAAAAATTTCGTATTTACATACTTCTTAAATATAAAAACGTGCGCTAGGGAAATCTTACACGAATGCGCAGAGGTATTTTTAGTTTCCTTATACCGACGGAAATTTCAGCAGTAGCAAGTGTATTTGCTTATTGCCTAAAAAATGGGTGCTTTAGTGTTTGAAAAACTGAGGTCCAATTTGATTTCCACCGCTTTTTAAAATTATCTTGATATTGCGCCAATAGTCGCAAAAAATCACAATCAACCCTTTTATAATCTGGTATTTGATATTTATGTTTGCATGCACATGCAGATGTAAGAAATTATGTGCATAAGTATGTACCTACATGCAAACGAAAATCAAATCAAATATGCACATGGCTGCGAATACTGAACTTTTGAATGCCGAAGCCAGCTTCATATTCGCATACAAATTTGATGTGAAAAATAAAAAAAGTGCTTTGCTAGTTTTTTGTTTTTCAATTTAAGTTTGAAAATAAGCAATTGGTTTCTCCTTAGCGAAAGCGAGAAAACAAGCTATGTTATTCTGTTTTGAAAGCCACGTAAAAACTAATGTGTGAAAACGTTGAAGCATGCTCACTGTGCTGTGATTGGCTGTACAAACAAAATACACATTGTGAGTTGGATTGGTGGTGTATTTGCGCTATTTTCTTAGCAGGCTTTTAGGGGCATGTTACAGTGGGGGCTATATTATTGAGAACTTAAATAGTAAACACATTTAAAACGTAAAATAACCAGATTTTAAAGAATTTCGTATGAAATGAACGAAAATGTGTACGCAAGCCGGGCTTCTCGGCTTGTATGAAGCGACCGCCTCTGCTAGACAGGGAGATGGAGCGAGGAAAATCACACGCGTTTATTGATTTAACAATTAAAGGGTTGAAATTCATTTGTAATTGATTATACTTACATACATACATACATAGATACATATATGAACATGGCCATTTTAAATCGCCTGAATTTCTTTTTATAATATCTTTACATTGTTGCAGCTGGGGACAATTGGGACTGCCTAAGACAGCGCCATTCTAAACTCGCCATATGGTCGTACGGAAAAGCGCATGAACGCGCACTAGTAGTGGTGAAAAATGCGTTAGAAGCAAACAGTTTGGAACTAGAGATATTGTACACAGGATATATTTAAAACGAACCGTCCAATCTGTTGCTGCAGTGGCGCACACAGAAAAATATTTTGGGGGGCGTTTTCAAAAAAAAAAAAATACTCAAAACTCGTCCAGACAATTTTTACTTAAATCTATTTATGTTTGGGGAGTGGACCTACGTATGCACACATTAAACAAAGGCACCTTTTAAAGCTCAATTCATTGCATTTTCTCTGTATTTAAACTAAAACTAAAAAGCAAAGGTCACCTGTATTATTGCGTCATAATTGCTACTGAATTCATATTTTTTCTCATGTAGCAGCTACATTGTAGCTTTGGTGGAACGAATTGGATTATGGTGAATTAAATATTCGTTAAGTCCACATCGTTGTCAGCCCTACACACAAAAGTAAAAAATGTTGGTGTTTCAAAAAGAAATTTCTGTCATGCATTTCCGTGGAAAATATATCGAATTTTATAGAAAACCTCCTTCTATACGCAATAGACACCATTAAACGTTACTTTGGCTCATTTAAAGTCAACACATTTGAAAAAAAAAAATTGTCTGGAAAAAGTTTGTATAAATAAGTGTATTATGATTTTCGCGAGATTTCAAGTTTGAGTGCTAAAAAATGCGGATATCTATGGAAACGCAAAAAAGAGGTATGTTTCATGATTTAGCGAAAGAAAACAGTGAGAACAATTTATTTTTAGCAAAATACAAGATGAAGAAATCTTAGTTTTTCTATGAGCGTAATTTTCAAGCATTAGCATTTACATTTAAACTTTTAACCAGGGACCCATAATAATCATTATTCGTTATATTTTCAGTGAAAAAAATCAAATACTTGCAAACATCGTAGAAGAGTATTGAGTTTGTGTGTGTGCATGTCTGATAGAGCACTATCCGAATCCACTATGATCGAAAAATTTTAAGCGATATCCATAAAAATCAAAAATAATCATTATTTTTTGAGTTTTATTTTTTTGATCAAAAATAAAACTTATTCCTTGAGTGATATATTTATCGCTCAGAAATAATCATTATTTTTTGAGTTTTATTTTTTTGATCGAAAATAACACTTATTCCTTGAGTGATATATTTATCGCTCAGAAATAAAAATTATTCTTTGAGTTTTATTTTTTTGCTTAGGTCGAAAAACTCAAATTTTCTCTGAAGTGCTCTGGAACATAATTACTAAAAAATTCCCATCGATATAACTTCGTGAATGAGTGATATTTTCGATCGAAAAAAATAAAACTCACACAATAATGATTATTTCTGAAAGATTAAATATCGCTCAAGGAATAAGGGTTATTTCTAATCAAAATAAATAAAACTCAAAAAATAATGATTATTTTTGATGAAATATAGAAGAACTCAACATATAATGATTAAATGGCGATTTTTATTATAAAACTCATAATGATTACGGTCCCTGCTTTTAACAACTAAGGACCACTCTGGACCAGGTCTTATAAGCAGATTGCCAAGCACAAAAAGTATAAAAAAGTATCAAAAGCACAACCGTGGTTTTAAAAATTTTCATTTGAAAAACAAATAATAAGTAAAGTTGTGTATCTAATTCAGACCAGTTTTTTCTGGTTGTTTTTATTAAAAATATAGACATTTTAGTTAAGACACTCAAGTATTTTTTTGCAAATAGCATAATTTTTTTAATTTAAATTTTTTTTAATTTAAATTTATTTCACAACAGTGTGCTCATGGAACGAAAACCAAAAGTCATAATAAATGAGTTTTTATTTTTCCTTTATTATGATTAACAATAAACTCTAAAAAAATAATAGAAACCTTATTGGTGACTTTTCAGTTCAGAACTAATTTTCAAAAGAAGTCCATTTTCGACTCACAATTCCCCTTAAATCTAAAAAAATCCAGTTCAGTAGCCACAGAGTTATAAGGCAAACTCATTACTTTGAAGCAAATTAAAAAAATGTCTCTGTCCAGTTTATATTTTTCTGGGTTTTTTAATTGGCCTACATTCCCACAACTTTTTAATACTATCCAGATACAATAGGTTTGTTTTTAGTTTAACATTTTCATAGTTTCAAAAAATTAAATTCTATCAGCAGAAAAGTATCAAAATAGGCCGTTTGTGAACAAAAATGTATCAAATCACAAAATGTAGAAAAAAAAGTATCAAAAAAGATACAATTGTATCAAAACGGCAACGCTGTTAGTGACTAATGTATTCATTTATTTTACATATTCATACATCGTCGGCAGAAGGATTGCTTTGAAAACAACAAATTACAATTTTTCAAATGACTATGTAGAATTAAATTTTATTATTCCAAAATTCAATTAATTTTGGGGGGGGGGGGAGGGGGGGGGTTAACACCCCCAAACCTGCGTTCGCCCCTGTGTTGCTGATATTTTTATGCGGCACATCGTTGAATTTATCTTTATTTCTTTACTAGCTGACCAGGCAAACTTCGTTCTGCCCAAAATAGGTCTTTTATTAATTTCATTTCAAAAATTGCTTTTTTACACCGGTATTATTTTTAATAGAAAATTAACGATTTTTCACTAATTCATTGTGTATACAACTTCAAAAATATATCATTTTAATATTCAGTTTAAGGCTGCATACACAAAATTTTATTTTTCTGTCCCGGAGTTTAAATAAATAGCGAGGGCGCTTTTCCAACACGGGAACACGCCACATAGAGCTGACCATGTGAAAAGCATGGCATTTCTAGGTTTATGCCGCATACTTCCAACGACTGCCCTTGTGACTTGTTAATTGTCATCGCAAATGCAGGTTTTACTGGGAACTGCATACGTTTGAATGGGAAAGGCAAATCTGTTGAAAATAAGGGAATCCGGATAATGGGCCTTTCAAAATGCTTGTCAGGCCCTCCTCCAACCCTTTTAGATATATTCAGCCTCAAAAGTTTAGTACGTATGGGAGGTGAAATGCCCCATTTTTGGATAAAGCTTTTTTTTTTGGGTGAACATGGTAATGATATCGTATATCTGAATAGTGATTTCTATGTACATGCCATGAACGCTTTTAGGGATAATTAGCCTTAAAAATTAAGAACGCATGGGAGGTGCCACGCCCCCTTTTCCCAAAACTACTGTTTTTTTTTCATAAACATGCTATTGATATCGTTAATCCACTGATCAATTTTCAGGTCCCAACCTTGAACTCCTTTAGAGAAAATCAGCTTAAAAAATTAAGATTATATGGCAGGTGCCACGCCCCCTTAATATTTATTAATTTTTTCTTCGACTAAACCTTCGCAGGGTAACAAGAAACAAACCCCCCTAAGGAAGTATTTGATTTGGTTCAGCTATTCTCAAGTTTTAGCGTTACAATTAAACACCAAATCATTTTTAAATATATATAGATTTATTTATTTTTTTATTGCATCTGCTTTATGTTTGAGATTTTAAAAATTGAGTGCCTTTTTTTTGTTAATGTTCATTTTGCTCGCAAACTTTCCAAATTTTATTTTGTGTACATGTGTTTATTTACGATGCAATTAATGGGAGGTATGTTCACTGAAGATATTGCTAATATCAAAACAAAAAAAAATCTGTATTTATCTGTGGAAAATATTTCGTTTTCATTTGTAGAAAAAGTGGGCCAGATGTTCTTAAGCTTTAATGTGTAAGTATTTATTCGTTAGGCTCGGAAATAAAAGGCTCTCTGATACCACCGGTGGGTTTTCAATAGAAATACTTTCTGGGCCGGAGCATCTTCATTTATTCGCATAACTGGACCCAGACCGTATCACCGCTGAATTGTTATTCGCTGAACGAAGTCAGTGGCTGCGTAATGCTCGTAGAGCTTATTGTTAAACCGTTGCACAGTGGGGGCACCTCCATACAAACGCGGCCAAAAATAGTAATAATTGAGCTAGAATCTTGAAACTCGGAACTTAAGCTTTTTTGGTTGAAATTAGTAAATTGTAAAATTTGAACAAAATCCACCCACAAATACGCCCACCTCCCATATAACGGTATTTTTGAAATTTCAGCATTTTCCTAACTATTATAGCTAAAAGGCTCAATTTTGATTAATGTATACATTTTTGAAATATAAATCAAATGCAGTAATCATTTTGGAAAAGGGTAAAGCACTTCATCGTTTTAAATTAAAAATATATGAACTTTTTATTTTATAAGCACTTATCATAAAATTTTCATACAAAAAAATCGAATTTCAAAAAAAATTTATACCAGAAATGAAATTACACTTTTCTAAAGGATTTTAGTGTGCTAAACCTGAATCTGTCAAAAATGTAAGACAACTTAAAAAACACCTTCCATAAAAAAGTTCATAAAACAAAATGGAGTTTATTAAAGATAAATATTAAAAAATTGAGGTCGATTTTAGGTTTTTTTTTTTAATTTTAAAATTTTTACACATTTTTTTATATTCCAAAAGAAAAAGCTGCCAAAGATATGAATTAAAGCTGATTAAAAAATTACCTCATAATTTGAAAGTATGCACCATTTACTGAAAGACGATAAAGAAATATTCGATTAGTCGCCTAAATATAAACGTTTTTCATAATGTCAAAACTAACATAATTAATGCGTTAACAAAAACGCAGTTTTAGGCAAATGAGAAAAAAATTATAAAAGCAAATGGAACAAGTGGATTTTTAAAATGAAAATGCAGTTTGATTAAGAATATATTGTTTCAAAGCATACAAAAAATTTGAGGAGGCTGTATTTTTTGTTTTCCTAATTTTTTAATTCAAAGTCGCGCAAATTTTTTTCTCATCGACATTTTTTATAAATATTTGAAAATTCATATAAATTCAATATTGAACGCTATTTACAACTATAAAGCCGGGTATCCACATCACAAGAAATGCTAAAACTCCATATAAAAAAACGCTTAAGAAATGGTCAAGAAATTTTCTTGTGTCAAATTTTCTTTAGGCAGTATCCACTTCACAAGAAAATCTATTACAATTTTTGACGAAAAATGAGGTTGGCAACGCTGATTTTGCCAAGAAATATATACGCTTGTATACAAATTATTGTCAAATTTTTTAAATCTTAAGTAAAAGCATTTGCTTGGTTTTTATTAATACGGCCCATTATCTAAATATGTAACGATGTATTACTCGAGTTCGTGTGTTAAGAATTAAATGAGACAGAGCCTTTTGTATGAGGTGTGTCCATTGAGAAATAAAAGAACCTATTTTTTGATCAACTTTGGGCACCCTGTACGGCTAAACGAAAAGAGACTCAAAAATTTTTATATAAGCTTTTTTATTACAATTTGATGTATCTGTCGATATCTATTTAAAAAATGGTTTTACTTATACTATAATTTTGCATTTATTTTTGGCCGCAATCACCCATTGTGCGCCGCCAACGCGTGCAGATTCACAAATCTTCCGAAGAACCTTTCTCTCGGATACTCCAAATGCCATCTCATCTGATGTTGCAATCGTATATGTTTCAGCGCCGTACATCAGGACGGGATTGATGGGGAACGACTTATAGAGTGTGATTTTTGTGCATAAAAAGATTTCATACTTAGTCCAAAATGGCAACAAAAACCACTAAGTAATACACATACATGTATGTAAGTGCGTTTTTGGCAACCCACCCGCCAATTGATATTGTAAGAAAATTGAAAGAGAATTTAATTTCCATTTCGGTTTCCACACCTGACTAAATAATGTGAGCAGTATAAAATTATCTGAGATTTCTGCTTCTAGAAAATATGCGCATAATTTTTTGCAGGGTCTACATATCTACATGTGTACATATATGTAGGTACGTGGAAACACATAATTTTAGTATCCATTTGGGTATACGCTGCTAATGATCGCTCCTAAAGCGCTTTCTCATTTTATTTCGCATTTCGCGTTCCAAATTGCAGATGTTGTCATATATATACATACATACATAGATTTGTACGAATATAGATTCATTCTAGTTGCTCTTCTCAAGTACCATACCAGGTACATACGTAGATAGATGATTACCGGAGACGCGAAGTATACATAGGTGGCGGCGGCAGTGCTACGTTGGACGGCGTTGTGTTTCAGCGTTGCACGACATCTGAAAGCACAAACAAAAGACGCCGTACTAGTTGGCTGGCCGCCGATACGCTGTTCGATGGCTGCGTCAGTTGCGACAAGAGTGCGCCGCCGGTTGAACGTGTGCTGTGTCTCCATCTTCTGAGTCAGCAACAAGTTAATTGACAAGTCAATTTTTTTGCAAAAGTACTTACCTACATACATAGATATATATGTATGTACATACATGAAACGATCAAACAAATGAAAATGAAAACGGTGTGACGTGCACGTGTTAGCAAAAAACTGCAACATTATATTAGTTAAGAAATATGCAATAATCTTGCTTATTAATCAACGAGAAAAAACAATTAAACGAATACGTTTATAAATTACTGTGAAATTTATGCAAAATTGTGCAAAAAGCAACTTATTTTGCTGTGATTTAATTAAGCGAATTATTATTTTTTGCATTATTTTCAAGTTGACTCATTCAATTCAAAACATAAAACATATGAAACAATCAACGCGACAGAATGGCAACACTACATACTTACTGTAACAATCGGGGTTAAGTTATTTGCGTGTCGGCAGTAAGAGTACAAAACGGATGTCTAAATGGAATTTGAAAATTGTTAAAAAAATAAGCGTATCACAGTTGTAAGTAAAGAAAATCGATTTTTGAAAGAAATTTTCACCTCTAAAATTGAGCGTTTTTTTACCTTTATCTGTAATTCCGTCTGCACCGGATAGGATACCGGATACTCAACTTTAAAAGTTAATACTCGTACGTACATATATTAGAGCGTACTGCGAAAAAAAGTTCGACGTACGCACACAAAATTATTTTGATTGTTTTTGATTATTTATAATTTTTTTTTTGATTTTTTTTTATTTTTTATGATTTTTTTTTATTTTTTTTTTATTTTTTTTATTTTTATCAATATAGTTTAAAGAAATATGCACATTTGTACGTATGCAGGTATGTATATAGCCTTTTAAGGCAGACTCACGACGGTAGCTTGATGGTAGTACCGGGGGGTTCGATACGATGAGCGTAGGTGGTGTAGTGCGGTTAAAGTCCCACACTAACAGGATACAGGCTCTATATGCTTCCTCCTCGTATATTTGTGCAGAGAGGCATACACATTTATGCATATATTACAAGCTTGGAATTATTGTTAATTTGTCATTGACCGTACATGGTACGATGCACGTTTATATCAAATTATTTATCTTTATGAAAAATTGTTTAAAGTGGCCAAATCAAACATTTTAGTGTAATATCATGTTCAGACATAAAAATTAATTAAGTCAATTGGAGTTGATTGAACATCTTTAGATTTGGTGTTCAGACATATTTAATTTACTTGGCCCATTTAACAGGTCGGATCAAGATACATACACACATACACGCCGTGAGCTGAATATCAAACTCTCGTGACCTAAATGTCAAAATTGCAAGGAGGACGAAATAATTTGACATTCATCTCACAATTTTTACCAATCGTAAACACGAATGCATGTATAAAATAAGCAGAAATAAAAACAAACTTGATAGGTGATGAAGAAGAACAAGAATGCAGCTGATCTGACGAACCAACCTGTTTAGTGGACACTGACGCTAATCACATTTCTCTTTTCATGACATTTCATTTTACTTATGAAACAAGCCTTTTAACAGGGTTGCACGCAGAATTGTTCTTCATTAACAACTCATTAATTTCTAATGAAGCATTAACTTGGTCAATTTTTGTATGGTAAATTGAGAATCATTGGGCTTGAAAATTGAATGAAGGCTCTTAATGTTCAATTAAGGTTGTGTCTGAACATAACATAACATTCGCTGTTGTACTAACTCATAAATTGGGCTTTAATACAGAAGTTCTCGTAGTTAGGTATACAATGAAAAGCAACTAATATTGCGGCTGTCTTCGACTGTATCGAGACTTTATGACATTCATGAATGAGGAAAAGAAGCGATACATAATTTATACGGTGAATTATGTGTGTTATTTATGGAGATGTTATAGTCCAAAATGTCTATATCTGAATAATCCGTTGTATGGGACCTATATGTTATAGTAGTCCAATTTCTCTTAAGAAGTCACCCAAGTACCAAATTTCAAGTAGATATCTCAAAAAATGAGGGATTAGTTTGCGTTTATACAGACGGACTGATGGGCATGGCTTAAACGACTCAGCTCATGATCCTCATCATAGCGGTTATATTTTGGTGGATCTGTCATGCCTCCTTCTGCATTTCCGCTCAAAGTTATAACACCATTTCATATGAGTATAAAAGAAGGGTATAAAAACTTTGTTATAATTGTACTCTATGTTAGTCAATCAAATGTGCTTGGAGTTTTAAGCTGGGGTTATAGATACTTAACGTAGCATGGAACAAGTTGAGAAACGGGCCGCTTTATGCGCGCTCCGTAAAAATCTAAATCAATCAGACTTCTATGTTACGCTAAGTGTGCATAATCAAATGTACTCAAACCCCATTGAACAGAAATTTTGAGTGAGTTTGTTCATGCTACGTTAATTACCTATAACTCCAGCTTTACTTTAAAATATACGTATGTATGTATATACATTAGAGCGTATCGCAAAAAAAAGTTCGCCGTGCGATCAGTGATGGGGCAGATGGATTCATTGCTGTGAGAGTGTAGGCTACTTTGCTGTCTCTTATATTTTTCGCTTGTTTTATTGCACGCTTTATTGCCATTTGGTATTCTTCCGTTGGGTCTTTTCTCATCACTCGGCAGCCCATTTCTTTGATTAGTTGACCTGTTTTTGGGGTGTATTCCTCTTCCTCCATTAGCACAGTTGTATTTCCTTTGTCTGTTTCACACTTCATCAATTTTTTCAAAAAAAGGAAAAAATCTTAATTTCATATAAGTTGTATTTATTGATCATCATACACCAAACCGTTTCAGCCCTAGTTATTGCCCTATTGTATCCTTTTAAAAGGCAGAAATATTACGTACTTACGTTCCGACATTGTTCCTCAAATAGGATTATTTGGGAATTTGTATTCGTCTTCGCATGCCTACTACATAATAAAGCTGTAGACGATTTGCTATGCTGCAAATAGATTTACGTAAAGATAATCTCTGTCATAATCAGAATTCTTTATTCGCTCTTCCCTGTCCTTATACTGAACCTAGAAAAGAAACTTCCCCAGGTGTAGGAAGGGTTTGTATCCGTATCTAGTACGAAAAACTTCGAACGAGCCAAGGTCTATACAAATTTTCTACTTCTAAATTTGTCGACATTTTAATTAGTGCAGTTGTCGCTGTAGAATACACAATGACTTGGATACACCTGTTCCCATATTTACTGCAGGGTTACGTACTTTAATATGCGTTCACATACATTTGTACAAACAAACTTTATGCCTCTCTGACCAAACATGCATGCCTACCTGAATACTTATGTGCATGCATATCCAAATTTCTTTACAACAATATTGAAAAAAATCAAACAAAATGAAAAAAAAATCAAAAAAAAAATCATGAAAAATCAAAAAAAATCAAAAATAATCATAAAAAATCAAAAATAATCAAAAACAATCAAAAAAAATTATTTTGATTACCATTAAAAAAAATCAAATAAAAATCAAAAAAAAATCAAAAAAAATCAAAAATAATCATAAAAAATCAAAAATAATCAAAAACAATAAAAAAAAATTTATTTTGATTATTTTTGATAATTTTTGATTTTTTATGATTATTTTTGATTTTTTTTGATTTTTTTTGATTTTTTTTTTGATTTTTTTTAATGGTAATCATAAAAAAAAAAATATTTTGATTATTTTTGATCATTTTTGATTTTTTATGATTATTTTTGATTTTTTTGATTTTTTTTGATTTTTTTTTGATTTTTTTTTTGATTTTTTTTAATGGTAATCATTAAAATTACTTTTTTTCTGCAAAAGAATTAAAATAATGATTACCAATTAAAAAACAAAACAATTTAATTAATTACTAATCCTAATCGGAATTTAACAGGTCTGGTTTGTACCACCTTAATGTAACTTCTTTCTGCCGGCATGTTAAACGTCGTCAAAAAACATTAATTTTTTGCAAAAGAAGTATTTCGATCGATTTAGTAGAACCGGAAATAAAACACATTTAACATTCCGAGGAATACAATTTTTTCGCTTCCTGTGGTCTTTTAGGTTAATTTTAGAAAGATTTTTTCTGAAGAGACTTCTACTGAAATTTTATGCCAAATAATTTTCTGGAACATTTTAACCATCTGGCACCCCTAAAAAGGGTTATTTTGACCCCTTTTTATACAGTCAGGAAATAGTATTTTTAAGTTCGCTAGAGGGCTAAAATGTTCTAGAAAATTATTCGCCATAAAATTTCAGCAGGAGTCTCTTTAGAAAAGATTTTTGTAAAATCAACCTAAAAGACCACAGGAAGCGAAAAACTTATACATATCCTCGTAATGTTAAATGTGTTTTATTTCCAGTTCGACTGAAGCGAACGAAATATTTCTTTTGCAATAGATTAATGTTTTTGACGATGTTTAACATGCTGGTAAAAAAAAAGTTACACTAAGGTGGTATAAACTAAGTACCTACAGGGTGGAAGTGACCCCAATGGCGCATACAGGGTAAAGACAATATAAAGTAGAGTAGTGATGGGCGAGTCCGAGATGTTTAGACAATCGAGAGATTCGCCATCGTTGCAAAATCACAATCGAGTCAAAAGTTGACTCGCTCCTCGACTACACAATCGAGATGTTTTTGCGATTGTTCCGAGTCAGCGAGTCGGAGGTTGTTTCGATGACATCTCGACTACACAACCGAGATGTTTTTGCGATTGTTCCGAGTCGGCGAGTCGGAGGTTGTTTCGATGACATCTCGACTACACAAGCGAGATGTTTTTGCGATTGTTCCGAGTCGGCGGGCCGGCTGTTGTTTTGATGATTTGTTTTAGTTGATAAAATAAACTGAATGAGTGTTGTTGATGAAGAAAGTAGGATTGTTAATGGAAGTGAGGCAAATACATATGTAAATAAATGAACCAAATTGAAAAATATGCTATATATAGACGCTGCATTTTTGCAATCACAATTAAAGAGTGTCGTGCTTAATAAATACAATTAATTATTTAAACATTAATACATTAATAAATTTTCTGAAGTGAGACGCTTACGAAACAAATTAATTTTACGAGCAGTGACAGCGGCAATAGATTTGTACCACTGTATACTTTTTTAAGCAATTTTGATATTCAAGCGGCAACAACAAATGTTATGTATTTTTTGCAGCGAGTGCGAAATGTAGGGTTGCTTTGAAAACGAGAGGAATCATTGGCGAGTCTAAGATGTTTGCGATTGTTTCGACTGACGGAAATTTACGACTTGACTCGAATACGAATGAAAAACAGCGAGAGCATTCGAGATGTTTCAACAATCGAGAGAATCGAATAAAACATCTCGGACTCGCCCATCACTAAAGTAGAGACCCTCCTCTCATGGCAAAGAGATTGGTGTATCAAACTTAGGGATCGGACCATAAATACCGAAGATATGGAAAAATTTTAGCGACATCTAGCGGGGTCAAAAAAATATAAAATAAAATGTTTCCGAAAGGGAAATCATATGGGGGGAGGGGCGTATGGTGGACTTTTTTGGGTCCATATAAGGCGAGACGGCCTAACGTACATGCCATATGTATGTAGATTATTAGATATTCATTCCTACTTAGATATTCATTCCTAAATTACTTAATTCTTCTTTAAACGAAAAAACAAATCGATTTTGTATGCAATATTTTCAATATTTCGCAACGAAACATTTTTTAACTTAATTGTGTGCATAATAATAATTTTCAAGTTCACTTGAAATGTGTCCCTATTTTATTTTACTCCTACACATCATACATACATACGTTTATGAGGGTCAACAAAACAACGTAAACAACAAAAAAATGTAAAATTTTCCAATAAAAAAAAAAAATGACAATAAAAATTGAGTATAGCAACTAATAAAAAACCCACCCACTTACTATCCATGCATTTGTATCTATAAGAGATTTCTATAAGTCTTACAACAACAATTCCCAGTAAACATTGTGGCGCATATTGAATATCGAAATAAGAATCAACTAATAAACCAGTCCAACAAATTTACAAAAATTTTACTCAACCCGAACAAACGCTATTAATTATTAAAGAGGATGTCTCCCAGACCAACTTTGCCCAACAGAGTACTAGTCCAGAGGGTCTGAGTTCTTTTTAGAGGGGGTTAAAATTGTATAGTTTTAGCTGGAGGTGCAATTACTTTATCGAAAATATCTTATAAAAAATTACCTCAAATGAAGTTTTTGAGCTTGGATTTCTTCTACAGAATTTAATAAGGAATTTCTTTGTGGTAGACTTTAACCCTCTAACGCCTACGCAAATGACTGTTTTTAACCCTTGTTTGGAAGCACATGTGGAAAATATCAATTAACAATGCAGATAGAGGGTTAAAATGTTCTAGAAAATTATTCGCCATAAAAATTCACTAGGGGTCCCCTCAGACAAAATCTTTGTACAAATAACGAAAAAGACCACAATATAATAATAACAAATTATGCACCAAATTTTATATGTATATACATTAGATGCTTTTTGGTTCCTCCCTCCGGCACTGGAATATTCATATAAAATACTCAAAATGATAAAAATGGCGGAAATAAAAGTGATTTTGTAGTTAGCTGTAGAAGGAAACTCTTTGAAATTATAAAAGTTTGTTTGCGTTTTCCCAAAAAAAAAAAATTTTTTTTTAAATCCCTATTGAATAAAATGTGCGCTATATCTCCTACGATCGGTTTTGACAGAGATTTTTTTTCGAGTTTATAATCAAGCCTAATGTTTATTGGGTTATTTTACGCTGCAGCAGGCGACATTAAAATATGTAATACTAGCATACCCGGCCAAGCTTCGCATTGGCTTTCAGTTATCAACAGTCATCATCATCTTATTAGTGATTTGGTATTCAAAATAAAAGATACTTTTATTTTGTGATCTTATTCGCCATCCTGATAAAACATATTTTTTATTACTGGAAATGTTTCTATTTTAAAAAAATGAAATACACGATATTCTTTGATTTGACTGAAAATGAAATCACAGATAAAAAGTTGTCCGGATTTGGATGAAGAACGAAATCAGAAATAAAATTGATTCATTATATGAAATCAAAAAGGATTTGATTCACGCAACGATAAAATTCATGAATTTACTGTGGTGTCGCTGTTGTGTTCTATTTCTATTTACGGCAAAATATCAGAACATATTTGAAATCCTATAACGGCCTTATTCCGCGGGGTAACATAATTTAATTTACCGCTAAAGTGAAGACTTGACCTTTGAACACCTTTCTCGTATTCTATTCCACTTCAATAAGTGCTAACAATTTGTTACCATTTTGAGTCCGATTCCATTCCATTCGTATGGAATCGCTTTGATAGCGTTACCATTAGATAAGCTCGTCCTTACAACTCGTTACAGCTATTTCAGCGGCATTGTATTATACATCAATACTTCTATACTTCTATATCTATATCTATACTAATTATATAAAATTGATTGTATGGAAATTGTATGTAACGCGATAACTCAAAAAGTACTGGACCGATTTTAATAATTCTTTTTTGAAAATGTCATAAATTCTGAATTCTCGACAACCATGTACTTTTTTTTTGCGCATTTCTGAGACTCTAATACCTTTATCCCGGTTTTAAATTTCGAAAAACTCAAAAAAGCGCAAGCATAAACAAATTCGTTTGGTAATTTGCCGTGTTCAGTGGGGGCATCGCAGTCGTGCCAAGCAGCGCAGCGTAGGCGACTCATATGTTTGTTTTTGCACGGTTTGTTGTTTGTCTCCGTGACGCTACCAAATGAAAGGTCTTGATGAGGACTTCGACGTAGAATTATCTTATTTGTGATGCCTGGGCCGGGTCCCCAAATATGGGTCAAAATGTGACCCCGGATTAACCCGGAATGTTTCGGAGCAATATTGGTATGAAATGAAAGGTTTTGAACAAGGCTTTTACATGGAGTTCTATTCATAATATTTCCTAGACCGGGTCCCCAGATATTGGTCAAAATGCAGACCCGGACGTTTTTAAGCGATATTGGTATCAAATAAAAAGTTTTGGGAACGGCTTCAACATAGAGCTGTAGTGATGGCTAGACAAGGTCATCAAGTGGACCCAGATAAGCCCGGACTAACTTAACTTAACTTAAATTAACTTGGCTTGATTTGGCTTGACTTAACTTGACTTGACTTGACTTGGCTTGACTTGACTTGACTTGACTTGACTTGACTTGACGTGACTTGACTTGACTTGACTTGACTTGACTTGACTTGACTTGACTTGACTTGACTTGACCTGACCTGAATTGACTTTGATTGACTTGACTTGACTTGACTTGACTTGAATTGACTTTAATTGACTTGATTTGAATTGACTTTAATTCATCTGACTTAACTTGACTTGACTTGATTTGATTTGAATTGACTGGAATTGACTTGACTTGATTTGAATTGACTTGAATTGACTTGACGACTTGATTTGAATTGACTTGAATTGACTTGACTTGAATTGCATTGACTTAACTTGAATTGACTTGAATTGCATTGACTTAACTTGAATTGACTTTAATTGATTTGACTTAACTTGAATTGACTTGAATTGACTTGACTTGACTTGAATTGACTTAAGTTGATGTGAATTGACTTGACTTTGATTAACTATTATTCCTCATTGCGAAGCAACGGGTATTTGCTAGTACTATTATATTCTAGTCAAAGATATTATTAACAAACATTTTGTAACAATTCCTAAGTTTTCCGTTATGGAAGGAACCTAAAATTTAATCGAGAAATTCAAATTTGTACCGATACTTTGGTGTAAATAGAAATAAAATACAACAGCGATACCTGCCGGATTTTTCTTCAAATGTATGTACACATGTTTTGGTATTCTCTATCTCCATACTAATAACCTTAATGGAACCCAATGAGATATATCTACCAAATTTCATTAAAATGTTTCAGTAGTTTTAGACGAAAATATATAAGGATAGGTATATATCTAAAGTCAAATTTTAAAAATAATTTTTCAATTTTAATTTCTGTTGTAAAAGAAAAATTATTATAATTAAAATTGTTTGAGTAGTTAAAAAGTTTATTCCGCACAAAGAATGTTACATGAGATTTATATATATATATTTACGTAGATAGAGATATGTATGAATCTAAGGCCAGAGCACTCCTAAGGTTTTGGGTATGAAAAATTCGGTTACAGATATACGTAAATAGATAAAAATAGGTATATACATATCTGAGGTGAAACTTTAAAAATAATTTTCCAATTTTCATTTCTGTTGTAAAAGAAAAATGATTGTTCATAATATTAGGAAGTGGGCGGCATACCCTCCGAGAGTATTTCTGCCATGAAAAAGCTTCTCACAAAAAATGCATTCGCCGTTCGGAGCCGGCATAAAACTGTAGATCCCCCCAATTAGTACACAGTAAAAAATGATAGTTTATTTCTAATATCATTTGGTACTTAATTTAATCATTCTTGGAATGAAATACGAATTTTAATGCCAAAAATTCTTATTTTAAAACTATGAGAAGTTTTACAATTTTATTTAATACAAAATAGTTTAAAAATAAAGTCTTGAAAAGTATTAAATTTCTCTCTTTCTCACTTTTGGTTTGAAATCAAAACCAAAAAAATATTAGAAACAATTTGTCAAAATATGTAAATACAAAATGTTTTTTAAAGTGAAATAGGTACAATGGAGAAATTAAATTTATTGAAACAAATTACCCGCAAAGCGAATTTTACAAGCCTGGTGGAACAATTGTATCAAGTAAGTAATACAGGAGATTAAGTGAATATTTTGAGGGTAAATTTTGTTTTATTTATTTGTTTTTACAGTCTGAGGCAGCTGATGGTCTCTCGTGATACCACAATATCCCTGCAAGACCGCGACGGTGCCGAAATTTCACTGGCAAAGTAGCTGTAGCAGTCTTTTTACTGGCGGTGGTACAATTCGACAAGGGAGCAGGCCACCCTATTATCGAGGAATACAATCAACAAAGACTATGTGATAATTCCTATCATTGTAATATTACATATATTATATGAAATAAAATGAGAATTTCTACATGTTTTTCGTTTTGATTTAATTCCAAAACAGTATAGAATTTATTCCAATTTTCGGATAGATGTTATACCATTTCAACTATTTTTAATACCAAAAATATTCCAAAAATAATGAAAATTTGGTTTTGATTTAATTCCAAAAAAGTGTTAATTTGACACCAAGAATAATTTTTTTCTCATATTCTCTTCTTTTTTTTAAACCAGAATAGTTTTAATTTTATACTTTTTGGCATTGTTATATATAAATACCAAAATGGTATTAAAATTAAACTAAAATTTTTACTGTGTAGGAAAAACAAAAAGAGCACACTTCGAATTGGGAGAGAAGCTCGGCCATAAAACTCGTCAGAGTTATAATAGCGCCAGTGTATTATATTATTATAATATTAGGAAAATACTTACCTTTCCAGATATTGTAAATAAATTGAAAAATAAAGTGAAATTCAAAAAACCAAAACATTTTAATGTTAATCGAACCTACCATTTGCACGCAAAACGAATCGAATCCGTTTGTATCATTTAAACGAATTGCTTTACTTTTGGTCGTATATACATATGTATCTATCTTCGTGTCATTTCTTTGCTTATGTACATATGTATGTACGTAGGTATGTATTGTTCTCGTTGTTTTGTCTTCTGCTTTACCGATTGCTTGTGGCGACCAACCATGCGCATGACTCTTTTTTCAAAAATTGATGCTACTCTTTATAATATTTTTGTTATTTAAAAAGAGAATTTATTAATTTTTTGAATGCAGAACTTTAGTAAAAGGTTCAAAGTTTCATTTCCAAGAAGAAATATTTAAATCGGTTGATCCGATTTTGATTTATGGCCGTATAAAGCTAATTTTGGTTGGTTTTTTACACATTTTTACATAAATTTACGCTGTTTGACCAAAAATTTAAATAAAAACTATTTGACTACTCAATCGGAGCACAATTACATGTTACTGCCAAATATTATCAAAATTGGTTCAGTAGTTTAAAAGTTTACCCCGCACAAAGAATGTTACATGAGATTTTTATATATATAGATGTATGTACATATGTATGTGTATATTATAAAATGTTGTTGAGGCATATTGGAAGCAAAGTGTAAAGAGGAAACTCGCTATGCATAATATAGTATAGTGCATAGTGGTTTTACATGCTGAGGTGCCGCGTTCGATTCCTAGTTCGGGAATTCATCAGCCCTAAAACCGTTTTCCTAGGTACGGAGATTGGCATACAACTGTAGGTCCACACAAATTCTTGAGAAGCTCGGCTAAAGTAAAGCTCGTTGCAGCTTTAGACATGCCACACTATATTATTATTACAGCATTTCTAGTTTTATTATCAAGAAGTCGAGATTCGGGTTCCGGTTGAATGAATATAGACGCCACAAGATTTTGAAAATCAATAAAAAGCTTTTTTGGGAGCTATTGAAACAAGATTTCTCATCCATGTTAAATTTATAGGGCAATTCTGGCAACTGTATTTCCAAAGTTAGTTACAAAACATCATTGACGTATAAAAAAATACTATATGCACTTAAAGTTTCAAGGGGCGTTTAAAAAAATTAAAACAGAAATTTTTTCAAAATGTTCCATGGACGCTTTTGCACATATTTTTATATATGTACGTAGATTTTGATGGAGAAAATAAGACGCCTAAATCAATTAAGTGAACAGATGGATTATGGAATTATATGCAGCACTTGAGAACACTTGGACGTAGAAAAAGGCCAGCAAATAAAAGCACCAAATAAAATTGTTTATATACATAGCTTATATGTATGTATGTATATGCATTTGACCTCGAAAATGTCCCCATAGTAAGACCTGTACCTTCTCATAAAAGGACTAGTTCAGTTAAACATCCAGACTAGTAACCGCAAAATGATTTTCGCTCTCGTGTAACTACATGTGTGCATAATTGAGAGCTTTGCATTAATTGCAAAGGCGAGGTGTATATCGACGCTTCCAAACAATACTGTACTAAGTCGACTTAGTATATTTTCAAGTACAACGTATCTTAATTTGGATGCTGTCAAATTTTGGCATCAATCGGACAATCAAAAGTTATAAGCAAAGGTGTACATATAAAACAACTCTAGATTTTTACAGAATAAAAACTTTGAGAGCTTTCCATGAAAAACCACGTAGCAAACTTTGATATTGTCGAGTTTTGGTGTTGATCATTCAATCCAAACACAAGTTACAAGTGAAAATATACTTAGCATACAACTGAAGTTTCATATCGAGTTTAAACTTTGAGAGCTTCTCTTGCAAAACACAGTTTTCAGATTTAGTACAGTATTGTTTGGAAGCGTCGGGTGGATGGGTGAATAACCAGTCACTTCGAGAGTTAACAGAAAACCGGAGTAGTTTAGCTTTTTATTGAAGATTTATTAAATATTTAATTGAACATTAAGAACATTCATAGTGAGGGGTTCAGATTTTTTAAGGTTTTAAGTTTTTTTAGGATTTTAACACTTGATAACATTTTATAAGCTGTTTGCGAGAACCAGTTCCCAGATAAGGCAGTGCACACTTAATTAAAAACGCAATAGGGATCATCATACAAACACAAAGCACACCAAGCGTTGGAAGCTTTGGGTCAGACGCTGGCAGGCGAATGCGCATCAGTCAATGTCAATTGGAAGCTTGCCAAAATCCAAAGAGCAAAATACACAACAAATATAAATAAAAACCATGAATTTTATTAAACGTTAAATGTTGGTGGGATGTTTACAAAAGCACAATAAAAATAAAAAATATAAAAACAAATAATAAAAATAAAAACAAATTAAACTAAATGCTCGGCTAGAGCACCTCGAAAAATATCTACTTTGGAGATGGTGAAAGCGCTGCGTCTTGTAGGCCAGCTGCTGTTTGGCTTCATGAACGCAAACAGCAAAATCACGTCATTAGTTTCATGGAACAATTACTTACTCTATATACATACATACAAATAGTAGCATAAACAAAAAAAAGAGTATTTGCCTGATCTATACAAAATGTTTGTTTTCCAATTTTTGTTTCACTTAATTATTCTTTATTTTTGGGTAGCTATTTTCAGATAATAATAATAATTGAGGGCAAAATGAAAAATTTTCAACTACTTTAGCACCTTTAAAAGCTATCAGATTTTTAAAATTTATCGATCCTTTCAATTATGTATCTGTAATGCCTCAGGTAGAAATATTATAATATCAATACTATGATTTGGCTTTACTATGAAAATTTTCAATTAAACTACAATATGAGAGTGACACATATGTGGTATAGATCGCAATATTTGTACTATACTGCGATGTGTGTCTCTAGCATTAGATGATACAAAAAAGCTAATATAATTCATGCTAATCTAACTCATTTGGCTGTAAAAAAAAGAATTCTGTTTGACTCATTAAAAATTATTTAAGAGACCACTTGTAAGTGATATATTTATGCACATACTTTCTCGTGCAGAACACTGAAAAATCATCTTTGCAAACCGCATTTTTTCTGGTCAGTTTTACATACATAAGTATCTACTATCCAGTTTAATAACACAAATCGATGTTAGGTTAAAGTTAGAGGTATTAGTCGGTGCAGTGAAATAACGCCCGTGGAATTAACGCCCGCGGGCGTTATTTCCCAAAAAAGGAAACAACGCCCGCGGGCGTTTTTTCCTTTCTTGAAAAATAAATAACGCCTGCGAATAAAACGAAATTAAACCCGTGGGTTTTATTTCCATTCAGAAAGGGAAAGAACGCCCGCGCGCCCTATTCGGCGATGTGGGCTTTATTTCTCTTTCGAAAGGGCAATTAACCCCGCAGACGGGGTTTTCTTTAAATATGGTGTATTAGTGGGAAAAGCGCCACAGGCGAAAAATTGGAATAAAAAATCGCGCGATTTTTAATTCCAATTTTTTGTTTTTTTTTTTTTTTAAATATGGTGTATTATTATTGGAAAAAGCGCCGCAGGCAAAAAATAGGAATAAAAAGTCGCGCGATTTTTAATTCCAATTTTTCGTGTTTTTTTAAATATGGTGTATTATTATTGGGAAAAGCGCCTTCATAGTCAGAACAATCCATTTCGGATACATCAATGTCTTCTGTGTCACATGTCTTATTTTCGGGATTACTCATTTGATTCGCCTGCGGCGCTATTTCCAATAATAATACACCATATTTAAAAAAAAAAAACGAAAAATTGGAATTAAAAATCGCGCGATTTTTTATTCCAATTTTTCGCCTGCGGCGCTTTTTTCCCTAATACACCATATTTAAAAAAAGCCCGTCTGCGGGCTTAATTGCCCTTCCGAAAGAGAAATAAAGCCCGTGGATCAAACGTAATAACGCCCGCGGGAATTATTTCTTTTTCAAGAAAGGAAAAAACGCCCGCGGGTGTTATTTTCTTTTTTTTGGGAAATAACGCCCGCGGGCGTTAATTCCACGGGCGTTATTTCACTGCACCGTATTAGTCCCTAGAGACCAGAAGGACTATGCTCTCTCTTTCGTTTATTTTCGACATACTCAACGGTACGATCGATGCTCCAATTCTTCTTGAACGCATAAGCTTTCTTATCCCGCAAAGAAGGCTTCGGAGCAGGGCCGTGCGCAGGAATTAGCCTTGGGGGGGGGGCGGTTTTAATTTTGGTTTGCATTCGCATACATTTTTCGCTAAGATAAACATATTTGCTGAAACAGATATCCAGACCCATACATAGGGTTTCCAGACGTACTGATTTGATCAGTACAATACTGATTTCTCGTACCCCGTACTGATGGTTTTAAAAACCTTAAGAAATACTGATTTTTTGGATTTTGTACTGATTTGTACTGATTTTTAGCCGACAATAAAAAAAATCATTTTTATCACCCTGCGATATTACTCGACGACCAACGTGTAATTGTTGTTGTGCACTCCGACGAGTGAGGGAAATTTCGGACATCGATCAAATTTGCTGGGTGAGACAAGCACCCGAGGCTTCGGGGTAATATTGTGTTATGTTGTGTATGTGCGCTCTAATCATCGATTTAAGCGTAACCACCTCTCATCGATGACGAAAATGTGTCCGAATTTCAGCTGTGGGTTTGCTCGTAAGCATAACCATGGCATAACCATGAAATGATTAAGAAGGAGGAAGCAACGCGAACGTTAAATGTCATAGAAACATGATCGACAGTTAACGACACGGAAACTAGAAATAAATGCCAGTAATAAAGACGATTTTCTCCGCATATATTGCTTTTTTTTGGAAGGCAATGTACTGATTTTTTCGGGAAGGGTATCTGGCAACCCTACCCACACATCATAAATTTAAATGTTCTCTAACTTTTCTGAAACTCATTATGATTCATCAAAATCTAGTTAACCAGGTCCTGTTCCTTTAAATTCTAAAGGAGCCTTTAATTTGCTGATCGATTTCATAAAGTATTTTTGAAGATAAAAGTTCCTTTAAAGTTAAATACCCAAAAACGGGCATTTAAGTTATTTAAAGGTTCCTTTTGCCAGAAAAAATTTCATTTCTGCAGTCTGTCAAAATCAAATATAAAAAATTTATTAAAATTTTTGAACCGATTTTGTTTGTTGAGTCCTATAATGCAATATTCATCTCTTCCTCTTTTGTGAGGTTGGATGACCGCTTCCTATTTTTTCTGCACTGGGTTTCCAAATTATGCTTCTTTGTTCTTTTTATTTTTTTTGAAAAAAATAAAATAAAGCCACAATCAAAAAATTTATTTACATACATATTTTCAGAAAAAAACCAAATGTCAAATTTTTAAATTTATGAAAATCATTTGACGTTAAAGGAGCCTTTTAATTTTATATGATTATGAAATCATGTATTGTGGAACGATCCTCCGTCATCCCTTGTCAAGTTTGGTTTGGAGACAAACCGGTTTCGGCTAATATGCGCCATCTTCAGTGTCTTTTTTCGTTCTGAGTTATTTTGTGTAAGTTCGATAGTACTTATAGTAACTGACTTCCATCGTTTGGTCACGTACTTCGTGTTCGTGTGATGTGTTCGTGCATTCGTGCGTTCGGGCGACGTGCATACGTGCGTGCGTGCGAGTCTGTGCGTTTAGGTATGTGAATCTATTTTTGTATCCTCATTAAACAGGCAGGTAAAAGTCCGTTATTGTCTTCTTGTGTGTTGTTTTGTTTATGTCGGTTTTAGGTTTTCTGTCCTCTTTTCGGTATAATAGCTTAAGCGGTTCAAATAATGTGTCTGATGCGGTGTTTATTTGTTCATTTATTATTTTACCTACGAATGTCTTCTGTTTGTATATCTCCATATTTTCTAATACGTTAAGTCGTTTTCCCTTGTGTTGTATGTGGAGAATTTTAGCTGTTTTTCCTATTTTCATGGGTGTGCATTTGTTTTCTGCCATGTGGTTGGCGAAATTTGATTCCACTGTCGTTGATGACTTCCTTATTTTCTTATTGTAATCTCTTACGTGTTCTCGATATCTCGTCTTGATTTGGCGTCCTGTTTGTCCTATATAGCTATTTTGGCATTCGCAAGTCAATTTGTATACGCCTTGTTTGTCAAAGGGGTCTTCCTTGTTAATGTTGTTTCGTAGAAGTTTTTCCATGCTGTTCCTCGTTTTAAATGCTGCATTAATGTTATATTTTTGGAAAACTTTAGCTAACTTGTAAGATGTTGCTCCGGTATATGATAAGACTGTCCATTTCTTCTCTACCTTTTCTTTGTTTTCCGATTTCCTTGAAGTTATGTTTTTCTGTATTTTCTTCACCAAACTTTTTTGATATCCGTTGTTCTCCGCGATTGTGTATATTGTGCTGAGTTCCTTGTTGTAAGCTTCCTTTTCTAACGGGGTCCGTTCAAGTCGTGTTAATAAATGTCTGAAAACGGCATTCTTGTGTTGTTGAGGATGGCTAGATTATTATACCGAAAAGAGGACAGAAAACCTAAAACCGACATAAACAAAACAACACACAAGAGGACAATAACGGCCTTTTACCTGCCTGTTTAATGAGGATACAAAAATAGATTTACATACCTAAACGCGCAGACTCGCACGCACACACGCATGCACGGCGCCCGAACACACGAATGCACGAACACACGAACACATCACACGAACACGAAGTACGTGACCAAACGATGGAAGTTAGTTACTATAAGTACTATCGAACTTACACAAAATAACTCAGAACGAAAAAAGACACTGAAGATGGCGCATATTAGCCGAAACCGGATGACGGAGTATTGTTCCACAATACATCATATTCCTACCCTGTCGGAAAAACAAGCA
This sequence comes from Urophora cardui, assembly GCA_960531455.1. Lineage (NCBI taxonomy): Eukaryota > Metazoa > Arthropoda > Insecta > Diptera > Tephritidae > Urophora > Urophora cardui. Next base: position 71,668,800 of record OY482672.1, on the reverse strand, counting down.
ACCAAAAAGTATTTAATAATGCCAGTCAGGCACATCAAATCCGGACAAATATTCTACTGATAGCATACAAAAGGCGACTACAGAAAATACACAACACCAAAGCCAACATATGGTTTAATAAACAATGTTTAATGAGCAAACTTATTCCAAAATACGCGCAAATAGGACACAAAATGAAGAACGAGGATAAACGCAAAATTATAAGGAAAGCGGAGAACAGCTTCATTAGATGCGAGATCAGGAACCAACACGCAAAGAAGGAGCGCATGAATCAGGAATTACTACGCATCCATCTGGAGCTGATGGGAATCATTCCAGTCAGTTCCCTTCTGGAAACGTTAGATGCAATAAAGGAAGAGATCAAAGGAGCCATGGAAAACAAGTATAAAAAACTCAACAAAAAACTGGACGACCTTGACACAAAACAAAACAACAACAAAAAAGGCCCACAGCAGGAAAAAACATCTTTCCATCCAAGATTTGTTAACTTAACAAATCTTCCAATCAACGCCAAGGAAACACAGCTACTACAAAAAGGTTTGAAATACAACATCGAAAGCTACGATAGGAAAAAAGACGTGGAGAACACCATTGCGGACACGGAGGTGGCCATATCACTAATACCAAACGAGGAACAGGAGCACGCAAGGCATTTATGCAGACGCATAATCGAAAAGAGCATAAAAGCTGATGGAAAGAAAATGGTAGCAAATGAATATAAAACGGTAAAAGAATTGAGGAAAAAACTAAGAGAGAATAAAATAATAACAACAAAAGCAGACAAAGGAAATACAACGGTGCTAATGGACGAAGAGGAATACACCACAAAGACAGGCCAACTCGTCAAAGAACTGGGCTGCCGAGTTATGAGGAAGGACCCAACGGAGGAATACCAAATGGCAATAAAGCGTGCAATAAAACAGGCAAAAAATATAGTAGACAACAAGATAGCCTACACTCTCACGGCAATGAATCCATCGGCCCCGTCACTGATCGCACTACCTAAAATCCACAAAGCAGGAACACCTATGCGACCAATAGTAAACCATAAATCGGCACCAGGATATAGACTATCAAAACATCTAAATAAGCTACTAACCGAGACACTGGACCTGTCCAATAAATGCACAATCAAAAACACGACGGAACTAGTCGAAAAACTGAACAACCTGAACGTACCTAAGGACTCGAAACTGGTATCGTTTGACGTGAAGGACCTATACCCTTCGATACCACTGACAGAAACACTAAAAACTCTAACTAAAATATTGACAGAAAAAACGAACAGAGACATTGCAACAGAGATCGTAAACACACTGAAAGTAACCCTGGACCAGAATTATTTCAAATTGGACAATAAAATATACAGACAAACTCACGGACTGGGAATGGGTAACCCCACATCAGCCATTCTTATGCAAGTATTTATGCAACATTTGGAGGAAAGTTACATGGAAGAACTGGCGAAAAATCTGGGGGTAAATTTTTATGCCAGGTATGTAGACGACATCATCTGCCTCATATCAGAAAATAAAGAAGAAGAAATTTTGGAATACCTCAACGGCCAACACAAAAATATAAAATTCACCATGGACGCAGAGAAAAATGGAAAAATCAACTACTTAGACCTCACAATTAAAATAAACAAAGAGACTAACAAATTTACTTACGAAATATACAGAAAACCCACAGCAACGGATACAGTAATACACAATAAATCTAGCCATCCTCAACAACACAAGAATGCCGTTTTCAGATATTTATTAACACGACTTGAACGGACCCCGTTAGAAAAAAAAGCTTACAACAGGGAACTCAGCACAATATACACAATCGCGGAGAACAACGGATATCAAAAAAGTTTGGTGAAGAAAATACAGAAAAACATAACTTCAAGGAAATCGGAAAACAAAGAAAAGGTAGAGAAGAGATGGGCAGTCTTATCATATACCGGAGCAACATCTTACAAGTTAGCTAAAGTTTTCCAAAAATATAACATTAATGCAGCATTTAAAACGAGGAACAGCATGGAAAAACTTCTACGAAACAACATTAACAAGGAAGACCCCTTTGACAAACAAGGCGTATACAAATTGACTTGCGAATGCCAAAATAGCTATATAGGACAAACAGGACGCCAAATCAAGACGAGATATCGAGAACACGTAAGAGATTACAATAAGAAAATAAGGAAATCATCAAATACAGTGGAATCAAATTTCGCCAACCACATGGCAGAAAACAAATGCACACCCATGAAAATAGGAAAAACAGCTAAAATTCTCCACATACAACACAAGGGAAAACGACTTAACGTATTAGAAAATATGGAGATATACAAACAGAAGACATTCGTAGGTAAAATAATAAATGAACAAATAAACACCGCATCAGACACATTATTTGAACCGCTTAAGCTATTATACCGAAAAGAGGACAGAAAACCTAAAACCGACATAAACAAAACAACACACAAGAGGACAATAACGGACTTTTACCTGCCTGTTTAATGAGGATACAAAAATAGATTTACATACCTAAACGCGCAGACTCGCACGCACACACGCATGCACGGCGCCCGAACACACGAATGCACGAACACACGAACACATCACACGAACACGAAGTACGTGACCAAACGATGGAAGTTAGTTACTATAAGTACTATCGAACTTACACAAAATAACTCAGAACGAAAAAAGACACTGAAGATGGCGCATATTAGCCGAAACCCGTTTGTCTCCAAACCAAACTTGACAAGGGATGACGGAGGATCGTTCCACAATACATCATATTCCTACCCTGTCGGAAAAACAAGCAACCAAAAAGTATTATGAAATCACTCCCACTTTAAAGAACATTTAAATGGCTCTTTTACTAAAAGGCTCCTTTAACAAAAGGAGCTTTAAGAATTTCATTATGAAATCGGCCCTAAGTGTTTTTTTCTTGTTTTTAGGAATAAATAATTAAGAAATAATTTTTTTGTTGCAAGTAAAACTTTTCTTATACGAGCTTAAGTAAATAAGAAAATATTAAATATACATATAATCAAGTAAAAATTTTCTAAAAATATTAAAAACGTAAAAAATAAGGAAAATGAAAACTAATCATAAGGGATTAGAAAACCATAATTAGTCAACTAGTACTTATTTTCCTAGGACTTGTTCACTGAAATGACAACATTTCAATTAATATAAATGAAGATGCAAATAGTGAACTCCTTATACCAAATGCTTCACTAACAATCTGAGAATTGCAGAAATATTCAGAAATATGCAAAGCGGATGGCAAATGAAAAAAAAAATACATGTTACTTTGGAAATGCAAATTCAGCAAGAAATATTTTACTTCGCTCAATAAAACGTTTTCTTATTTATTTAAAATTTTTTTGCTGTAGTTTGCTGATGTGCTCAAAGAACTTTGGCGTTCAAATTGAGCAAGAAATATTTTACTTCGCTGTTGTTTTCTTATTTATTTTAAATTTTTTTTTGCTGTAGTTTGTTGTTCCAATTCATCGACACACAATTTTCTTAAATTCTTCTTGATATTAGCAAAAAGATTTTTTTCATTTAAGTAAATTTAAGAAAAAATGTTCTTATTTATTTAAACATTTTTTTTCAACACTTTTTTTCTATAGGTTTTCTTAGTACCTAGATTTGATCATTGGGGGGGGGGGGGGGGGTTTAAGTTTTTTTACTTGGGATGTGCTAGAACCCAGTATGCTTATAACGCTCCTATTCTGCGAGCCTTACGAGAATTTAATGCGATCTGAAATTCTTTAGCATTTGATTTTTCTGCATCTAAGTTTTCTTTTAAAGTATTGCTTTATGAGCTGTTGCCTTAACTATTTTAATTTTATGTAAGTATATAGTCAATTAATCTGAATGAAATTTTTTAATTTCTAGATTATATATTAAGTTAACTACTATTTGATTGTATTTGTTAACTTATGGAATCATGAAATAAATAAATAAATAAACAAGTAAGGAAGCCTAAGTTCGAGTGGAATCGAACATGGTCCAATTTCGCCCATTTTCAATACCAACCGTCCCAGTGTCGATACCAAGTTGCATTTCAAATTTCATCAAAATATCTCAATTTTTGCGCGAGTTAGAGTGTTTACAGACGGACAGACGGACGGAAATGGCTCAATCGATTTCTCTTTTCACCCTGATCATTTTGATATATATAAGTCTATATATATCTCGATTATTTCATTCTGTTACAATCCACCGTTATGTGATTAAAACTATAATACTCTGTGTACTAGTACAGCTGAGTATAAAAATATGCCAAAAAATAAGCAAAATGAAATAAGGAAAATTATGTCTTTGATCGAGAGAATTTTTTTTGAGTGTATTTAAGTTTTTCAATTCTCACTAAAAATTCCGAAATTCTGTGGACAGATTTTTACTACTTTACAAAAGCTTTGATTACTAGTCATTAATTTTCCTGCGCGGCATATTTATGCACACATGACAACAACAATTTATATGCGCCTAAAATATAAATAAATTGTTGCTAATTATTTCTGCAGGCACGATCGAATATGGCGTGGCCTTTTTAATTGCGTTTATTTTAAGCCATTTAAATGCCGCATTTAGAAATCTTTATACGCAAATAAATTTATGTACGTATGTACTTTCTTTTCCTCAATCAATTCCAATTTAACATCAGAAAATTTTTCTCGTTTTGCACATGTCTATGTACGTAAGTATTTATAAGCGAGTATGTATGTATATATGTAGACAAGTGGAGCGGCGTTTCCGAGCTGATTTGATTTGACGTCAAGATTTCCACCGTATTTCGTTTTATTTCTATTTTATTATAACATTTTTTTGTGCTTTTTTCATTTACTGGTGTGATTTATGCAGACAGCAGTTGTTGTCTTAAGAAAAAGATGCCGCTATATGAAAGGTGTCCCGTTTGGGGACAATGCATGGTAATGGATTAATACAGTAGAAGTCCCAGTGTCATTCCGATTAAATTTTAAATTTAGTAGATTGCCACGACAAATATATTTGTTTAACCAAGGCCTATCATTTGATTTCGGTAGCTACGAAAAACAACAATTGCAACAACAAAATCGTTCTAGTTTGTGGTCTTGTCAAGAATATGACAAGACTATATTCATATATATAGGCCCATTCACATCTTTATCTTTATATCTTTATGTTTATATCTTTATTCAGTTTTACGCTATGGTTTGTGTGATTTTTAAATTTGAGGTGTGAAAATAAAAAAGGGTTGCCACCTGTTCAATATTTAATTTTTACGCTATAGTCTGTTTGATTTTTAGATTTGAGGTGCTTTGCCTCAAAATGAGTTTATTATTATGATTTTTATAAAAAGGGTTGCCACCTGTTCAAAATTTAATTTTTACGCTATAATCTGTTTGATTTTTAAATTTGAGATTTTATATGAAAGGGCCCCTTCGTGAAAATAAGTAACTTATTATATAATAATATAATATTATAATTTTTATAAAAAGGGTTGCCACCTGTTCACTATTTAATTTTTACGCTATAGTCTGTTTGATTTTTAGATTTGAGGTGCTTTCCCTCAAAATGAGTAATTTATCATAAATTTTACAGAGAGGGTTGCCACCTGTTTCAAAATGTATCTCCACAGTTTGATTTTTAAATTTAAAGTGTCATATGAGATGGCTTTGACGGGCATATGAAAATGGTTGGCCTGAAAATGAGTAATTTATTACGATTTTTGCAAAACGATTTGCCACCTGTTCAAAAATTTATTTTTACGCTACAGTTTGCCCGGTTTTGAAATTTTAAGTGTCATGAAAGGTCTTGCCCTGTAATAAAAAGAAAGGGGAGGGGAAAATTAAAGGAACGGAAATGGCGAAGGAAAGGAAGCTAAAGAGGGAAGAGTACGGAAAATAAAATGGATATATGGAAGACGATGCGCAAATTAAAGGGAAAGGGGAAGAGAAAGAGAAGTACGATAAATAACCTTTTGGAGGTAGCTATATGGATAAAATATTGTAGAAAATTATTCGCAATAAAACTTCACTATCGGCCTCCTCGGATAAAATCTTTGTATGAAAATTTTGGTCTACGGAAAATAAAAATAACCAGTAATTATGTACATATATGCTTAATTTTATATTTTATTACTAAGAATCTATGGGCTTAAAGCCGATATATATTCTGCCATTTCTAAGGGGAAGTCAAATATAAAATGGCATTCAAAAAAAAATTGTTAAATGAAACAATAAGTGATCTTCCACCCTCAAATTGTCGCACGGTGTAATTGAAAGCCACAGCATCGCATGGCTAGGTTTACTAGTAGTTACTTATTTTTCTACTAGCAAATACCCGTTGCTTCGCAATGAGGAATAATAGCTAACCAAAGTCATGTCAACCCAATTCAAATCAAATCAATTCAATTCAATTCAATTCAATTCAATTCAATTCAAGTCAAGTCAAGTCAAGTCAAGTCAAGTCAAGTCAAGTCAAGTCAAGTCAAATCAAGTCAAGTCCAGTCAAGTCACGTCAAGTCAAGTCAAGTCAAGTCAAGGTAAGTCAGGTCAAGTCAAGTCAAGTCAAGTCAAGTCAAGTCAAGCCAAGTCAAGCCAAGTCAAGCCAAGTCAAGTCAAGTCAAGCCAAGTCAAGTCAACCCAAGTTAAGTTAAGTTATTCCGGGGTTATCTGGGTCCACTTGATGACCTTGTCTAGCCATCACTACAGCTCTGTATTGAAGCCGTTCCCAACACTTTTCATTTGATACCAATATCACTCAAAAATATCCGGGTCCGCATTTTGACCGATATCTGGGGACCCGGCCTAGGAATCATTATGAACAGAACTCCACGTAAAAGCCTTGTTCAAAACCTTTCATTTCATACCAATATTGCTCCGAAACATTCCGGGTTAATCCGGGGTCACATTTTGACCCATATTTGGGGACCCGGCCCAGGCATCACAAATAAAATAATTCTACGTCGAAGTCCTCATCAAGATCTTTCATTTGGTAACAATATCGCTCAGAAATATTCGAGGGTCATCCGGTCCACCTGTTGACCCTTATCTGGAGACCCGGTCTAGGCATCACTATTAAAATATGTAGCTCTATGTTGAAGTCCTGCTCAACACCTTTCATTTGATACCAATATCGCACGTGTAGGTGCAGGCGTTCTTGAGTTATAGCATAGTATGCATGTGTAAACAGGTTTTTGATTGCCACCGAGACAAACAACAAACCGTGCAAAAACAAACATATGAGTCGCCTGCGCTGCGCTGCCTGGAACGACTGCGACGCCTCCACTGAACACGGCAAATGACCAAACGAATCTGTCTATGCTTGCGCTTTTTTGAGTTTTTCGAAATTTAAAACCGGTAAAAAGGTATTAAAGTCTTAGAAATGCGCAAAAAAAAAAGTACATGGTTGTCGAGAATTTACCATTTGTGACATTTTAAAAAAAGAATTATTAAAATCGGTCCAGTACTTTTTGAGTTATCGCGTTACATACATTTTCCATACAATCAATTTTATATAAATAGTATAGATTTATTTTCAATACGATCATAATATCTACATATATAACAGCTTTTATAATTTTTCGATTCCAATGGAAAAAAGTTCATTTTATGCCCACTTTTGTGAGTGTGAATAGCGGCCATTTCCACTTTTAAAAGTTCGTGATAATGTAAAAAATTTATCTTGTTCCAACTAATTTCTCATTAAAAACTTTTCCGTTTTTTTTTTAATCTGATTTCTTCTTAATTTCAGATTTCCCGAGGTAGTTTATTTTTGAATAAAAACCAAATAAATCTACAAAACCTTACATTATTCTACAATTCAAGCCATCAAAATTTCTTGGCGGCGAATAAAAAAATGGAAAACTATTTAGATACGCACATATTCGTGTAGCAACATAGTAAAGCAATAGTAAGAAAGGGAGAAAATTGCAGTAGATACAAACTAGGTATGAAGCAAACAACGAATATGCAAACACATAACGAAAACAAATCACACACAAACATCAACAAATGCTAATAATCTGCTATAAATATACCAACTGAACACGAGTAGACATACACACATACATACATACATTCAATTAGCTGTGAGCAAACGTAGGAAAACAAGTGAACAGCAGCGCCTCAAAGTATGTTCAGTTTGCTTCGGCGCTCCACCAAGAAGAAGAAGAAATCGACGCCGGAGAAGAGCCCCAAAGCAGCGCGCTATTCAGCCAGAGCATCTGAAGAGCGCGCTGGCAGCGATAATTCAACGAATACAACAAGCAGACCCATTGAACGTTATCGATCATACAACGAGTGGCAGCGAGAACGTGAACTAGCGTGTGAGAAGGAAACCGCGCCAAATGAGCATCGGAGAGGGCGAACGCCGCCGACCCAGCCAAACATAAGCAATAAGACACACAGCAGTGTGAAAGTAAAAGATCGCGATGATTTGAAAGATTTTGAGGCACAACAAGAAAATGTCTATCGCGATAATGATGGTGATGATAATGAAGCGAGCGGCGTTGAGAGCAGATCGCCTAATGCGAGAGGCATATCAGCCTCTAAGGCAAGTGGTAGCAGCGAAGAGGGATTAGGGCAACGTTATGTCTATTTTCGCAGTCAAAACGGCGATGGTGAACGCGATCGCAAAGTGGAAGCAAAATTAAATTTAGCGACCAACAACAACAAAAGCCTCAACAACAATGCGGTGGCCGCAAGCATATACACGACCGCCTTAGCAAATGAACAAACAGAAACCATTTCGGCGACTGGCAAAGCGAGGCGTGGAGGACGTGTGGCAGCCGTTGTTGGTATAGCGCCGTCTGCGATACCCATCAAAGCGGCCACTTTTCGTATAAATGATTTAGCAACGAAAAGTGATTTCAATGTAGATATAATAAATAAACGGTCTACAGAATCAAATAAATTAGCTGTGAGCAGCAACGATGATGAATACGAATGCCATGGGTGCGATCGTGTTGAGCGATCAGCCGCACTGCGCGGCGCACACGATACCGCCGATTGGGGCGAATGTAAAGACACTTTGGCTCGCGGCGACAGTCCGAACGAAGAAGCTGGTCGGCAGAGGCGCCTTTTGTCGCTTACCGATACAAAAAAATCTAAAAATAAAAATGATCGATTCGCCAATCGATCAATTATCGACTTAGATCAACCTTATATTGCACCGCAACTATCGAGGAGAAGAGTGGACGCCAGTAACGCTGCGCCCGAAGCAGGACATGGCGAATATACCGTCGAAGCGGCTGCAAGTAATGCAATAAGTACAAGAAGAAATAGCAACAAAGGCAAAGAATTCTCTGCGATTGAGCGAGAATTGGCAGCAGCCAAAGCAGATTTGGCGAATTCTGCGAGAACTAACGAAGTGAAATATCGAAATTTAACTAATCCGACAGATAAAACAGCGAAAGTGCAAAAAAATTCCGTTGAAGCAAAACGACAATCGCGACTATCGTTGACATTGGCGGGATTGAATTTGAAGGGTGCGCGAAGCAAAAGTATTACAGACATATCTACCTCTGTGTCCAATAGAGATTCCAGCACAGCGGCTGGCAGCTATTATAGCGGTTCGAGCAGCTATTCGGGGCGCGGCCAGAGCAAGCGTTCAGCACTTGGCAAAGCATTTCGGTATTCATTCTTGCGCGGACGTTCGAAGAGTAGTGACACTGAAACGACTTTCGAGGAGGACGAGTTCGCAATTGAAAAAAGTGATGTAAGCGGCCGGGCTGCTTATGGTGCTTGTGATGGCAATCACGTTGTTAGTGGTAGTGGTAGCAAAGCTTTGAAAAAGGGTAAAGAATTCTTCAGTGATTTATTTATGGCGCGTGGACGTAATCAGAATCGTAATCGTAATTCTCAAACACACACACAAAGCACGAATACGCCTCAAAACACACAAACACAAACACAGCCCACGCAACAAGTCAAACAAAACAAACAACAGAAACAACAACAGGTGTACGCGCAAGAACAACAATTGGCTCAATTTCAACGGCGAAACCAACAACAACAACAGCAAAAACAACAACAACAACAACAACAACAAAAACACCAACAGCCACAGTCAAGAGTGAAGGACGTTCATAGTACGTGCTCACCTGTCAGCGCGCCAGCGAATCATAACAGCAGCAATACACCGCCACTTTGTAATTATCAACAAGAAAATAATAATACTCATAATAATAGTGGCCCTCCACAAGCAACCCCGCCTCCAGTTGTCGTAATGCAAAATGTTCAAAATAATTCAGCAAGTACACACCTTGAAGTGATCTCCGCCGACCCTCTGGCATCGTCATCCACAAATACTTATCAAATAACGATGTCTAATAATAGCCGAAATATTTCCGAAATCAATCAAGCGATCTACAGCCGAGAGCATTCGCAACGCAGCAATTCAGCGGGAGAGGAGCAGCAACTGAGCGTGGGAGAAGCTAATCGAAACGAAGTCAATTCGCGCTCACGCTCAGCAGATCCGGAGCGGCGGAGTGTTGGCGATGCTGGAGCGCGTAGTGAGCGAAAAAGAGCAAACGGAGAGGAGACCGCGCAACGGCGGTTGCTTCAAGCAGGCCGCGATAGTGAGAGTGGAATTATTCGTGAAACAAACGTCGAGTTGAATGGTGCCAACAAAGCGGCAAGTACGGAAAGTAAAATAAGTGAAACGTTTAGTAACGAAACGGTTCACGGCAAGGGAAAAGAAGAAAAAGAGAGGGTTTTTGAAAGTGTCGAAAATTCGAAATGTAGTGAGACGCCGCGTAGTCTATTCCCCATAACACCAACTAACACAGCAGAGCCCCAATTAAGTGAGAATAATAATAGAAGTGAACCGCGTGAATTGCCCTCGTTGTACGCAGTGTGTTCCCGCGCCGCGCCGATGGGACAAACGAGTGCTAAACCAAGCGAGAATGCGGCCAGCACGTCTGCCAGTGCATCTCGAGATCTTCACGCGCCTAATGCAAATACAGTGAATGCCAGTGATGTTAATTCGAGTGTGCCGGTATTGCCAAAAATAACCGTTGTTGACTGTAGCAATAGCAGGAAAAATGGTGAAGACAACGATAGCATTGCAGGCAGTCCCGCGGAGCAGGAGATTTTTTACGATTTCGAAAACGATGTACCTACTAATAATCGGGCATACGGCGGTGTAGAAATTAGTGATCTAGGTAAAGATAGTGACCACGAAGACGCAGTGCAGCAGAACGCGGTTGTGGACGAAGTATTTCACGAACAGGATATTCCAGCAACTATTTATCAACAAAAATGGCCGCTGCGCTACAATCACACCAGGCTAGAGAACGTGCCTGAGCAAGAAGAGAACGAGGAAAAGAGCGAGGATGCCGCCAGCGAGAGCGGCAGCACTAGCGACGCAGACTCACACACTGAATCGGCCGCGGAAGAGGCTGCCGCTGCCGGTGCCGTGTGTGAAGGTGCGACTAAAATCAACAGTGCCAATAACCTTGACACTGAAAGCGACCGCCATTACCATCGCGAAAGCGCCGATCGCGGTGCACTGCCGAAGAGCGCAAATACGAGCGACTCCAATTTGAGCAGCAGCTACACCGACTCGGGCATTGGTGGCATGGACTCGCGCTGCTCGTCGACGTCGTCACCTAGTCGGCAGCATTCGAGCAGCGATAATGAAACGCGTGCTGCGCGCTCCACCAAGAGTGGATCGCCAACAGTGCAACATCACCACAGCAATAGCAACAACAATCACAACAACAACAACAACAGCAATTATTTCAAACAACGTCACGCTCAGCTGTCAGCGCCACCGCATCGACGCTGCTCGCCCTTTGCACGCGACGGCAATTCCACCGATTGCGACGACACGCTATTGCAGTGCGACGATCTCGAATATATTGCAGAGGACGCGGACCCGAATGAACGTTTGGTGTGTATTGAGAGCATAAGTTTGCCGGATGTTGTTGTCGAGTCAACGACCGGAGCTTCGGGTGGTGCCAATGCTTCCGCTTCCATATCGTCGACGGGCGATGCCAATGCCAATAACAGCAGTGATAGCGGGGGAGGCGGTGGCGAACACATAATTAATATTAACGGTGCAACGGGCAATACAATGGGTAATGTGCATATTATACCAATTCATGTGGAAGGCCAACGAAACGATGCCCCGACGACGACGACGCCGAAGAGACGCAGTGTCGATGACAGTATACTCGGTAGCGGCGGTGGCATTAACAAATCCTTTGTGCACTTGAACGGTATGCATCAGAAGTCAACAGTTGAAATAACCGAGGACGGCAGTGAATTGACATACGACAAAACAACAAAGGGATATGGAGATAACAGCAACGCCAACGATGCAACAGTGGAGAAATTGAGGTGAGTAAATAAAGTAAAATAATTAATACATATATATGTAGGTGTGTATGTACATATATAAGTGCCGATAAAATAGGGGTTTTGCAAATTATACTTACCATATAAAATATTTCGTCAGATTTGCATAGAAAATCTAGATTCATTTGCACCCAAAATGACCGGGCATTAAAAAAATTTGTTTTTGTTATTTTGTTGTACGTATACGGCTGTATGGATTTGAAAATATGTATGTAGTAACTCTAAATTATAAATCGTGATAATTCGGAATCTCCATTTCGTCGTACCATACGAAAAATAACAAATTTCTGGCGAAAGCTATCAATTAAAAAATTCTGTACGAAAAGTACAACATTTGACTTTTGGCCGCCGACGAAAAGTAGCAGTAACTATATGTATACTGTTTTTCCTTTTTGGTTGCTTGTTTTTCCGACAGGGTAGGAATATGATGTATTGTGGAACGATTTTCCGTCATCCCTTGTCAAGTTTGGTTTGGAGACAAACCGGTTTCGGCTAATATGCGCCATCTTCAGTGTCTTCTTTCGTTCTGCTGAAGACACTGAAGATGGCGCATATTAGCGGAAACCGGTTTGTCTCCAAACCAAACTTGACAAGGGATGACGGAAAATCGTTCCACAATACAGCATATACTGTTTTTCATTAAAAATGTTGTTGTTTAAATGAAATTGATAGTTTTCGTCAGCCAAAAGTAGAATTTGTTACTTTCCGTCAGCCACAAAAAATCATATGCTAGTTTTCGTATGGTACGACGAAATGGAGATTCCGAATTATCAAATTCAAAAGACCTAAAAGAGTGCCTCTTATACATAAAAACTAGGCTCTTGCTAAAGAGACTCAACTCAAACTTATACTAGTATTATGTAAGCTGTCTCAAGTCACTAATTGAGACTTTTGCGTGGTGAGATTGATTTTGAGACAATTTGGTATTCTGTAAGCGAGCTCACGTCTCAAGTCTCAAAAAATACGTCACTAATTAGTGACCTGGTGGCGAGGAGGTCACAAAATAAACAAAAAATTGAGGTGAACTAAATAAAGCGCAAATTTTATAAAAACTTACAAATTTGTTTGCTCTTTGCTTGCTCGCTTGCTATTTTCTGTAATAAAACAATTTTATTTGTATGAAATTAGCAAAATAATAAAATTTTGCTGGTTTTGCTAATTTACTTTTTTCCGCCATTTCGATCAAGTGTAAATAGCACTGCAGAAGTAAATAGTGATGAGATAGGACATTTATCGATATTTCAATGTTTTACGTTACATGATTTTTTTTGCGAATCGGTTCAGATAAAACACTTATAAAACATTATATTCATAACTATTTTTATAAATGATAAGTAGTAATGATACGCTTTATTTTTTTAATGCAATATATTGCTCATAAATTCATTTCCAAAATCTATTTTCGTATGTAAACGATTACTGAATATTCGTTAAATTATTTTGTTATCTCAAACAGTCTCAGTACATGTTCACCACAGTCTTTGGTGAAATTTTTAGTGACTGTGGCTTAAAGAATACCAACATTGGCTCAAGTCACAAAAGTAATCTCATGTCTCAAATCTCAAATTTAGAGACTTGAGATGAGACAGAGTTACAGAATATCGGTATTAATCTCTAGAAATAGCCAAATAATGTAAACTAGTATCGCCGGTGCTCGAAATTCAACCATGCAATTTATTTTTTCAACTTTGTATTGGTACAAAAATTATTCCTTTTCGCGGAGATAAGCAACACTTTCCAAATTCGAGTTGTACCGCAACACTGATTTGCCCTTTTGATCACGGTCCGACACGAAATCATGTCAGATCAAGGCAGATCTAGGAAGGTAGGCCCGGTGGCGAATTCAGAAATTTCCCATGTATATATACTCAGCTATACTAGTACACAGAGTATTATAATTTTGATTTCATAACGGTGGATTGTAACAGAATGAAATAATCGAGATAGATATAGACTTATATATATCAAAATGATCAGCATGAAAAGAGAAATCGATTGAGCCATGTCCGTCCGTCCGTCCGTCCGTCCGTCCGATAACTCGCGCAAAAATTGAGATATTTTGATGAAATTTGAAATGCAAGTTGGTATCGGGACTGGGACGGTTGGTATTGAAAATGGGCGAAATCGGACCATGACCACGCCCACGTTTCCTATATAGAAAAAATCGGAAATTTGGTATCTCAGCCACTAATACAGCTGGAGCGATGAAATTTCACCCACGTATTGAGCTCAGGCCCTTATGAAGAAATTTGATGAAATTTTGGAAAATGGGCGGTGCCATGCCCACTTATTAAGGGTCAAACAGTGAAAGTTTTATAAGCCATAACTCAGAAACCGTTGATGATATATCGATGAAATTTGGTATGCGTGATTTACTTTCTTAGGCAAATATTTTGACGGAAAATTGTAAAAGTCGGTTGACGGCCACGCCCACTTTTATATATGGGCATTATAAAGTGGCCTAATAAAAACATTTTAAGCGACATCTCTGTCAAATATGAAGATCTATCACTGAAATTTTGTAGCAAGAGTCCAACTGCGGATATAAAACAAAAAACACAAAAATTTTGGAGAATGGGCGTGGCCACACCTACTTATTAAGGGGCAAACATTGAAAGTTCTATGAGTCATAACTCAGAAACCGTTGAAGATATATCGATGAAATTTGGTACGCATATTGTACTTACTTAGGCAAATGTTGGGACGAAAAATTGCCAAATCGGTTGACGACCACGCCCACTTTTATATATGGGCATTATAAATTGGCCTAATAAAAACATTTTAGGCGATATCTTTGTCAAATATAGAGATATATCATTGAAATTTTATGGCAGGATTCCAACTAAGGACATACAACAAAAAACACAAAAATTTTGGAAAATGGGCGTGGCACCGCCTCCTTTTAGAAGCAGGAATATACGATATTTCGGAGCCCATAACTCGACAAGTAATTGATATATTATGACGAAACTTGGTTTATACACTTATATATCTTGTGTTAATAGACACGCAACAATTTGTTGAAATCGGTTTATGACCACGCCTACTTTTTAACAAAGATATTTCTGGAACACCCTTTGGGAATTTTTAACGTGACATCTTTGTAACTCATAAAGGGATGAAATTTTGCACAAAGAATAATATTCATAAGCTTAGTTGGATGACTGATAAAAATTTAGAAAATGGGCGTGGCTACGCCCACTTTATGCAGCATTCGCTTTATATAAAATACACCGTGTTTCCATCAAACGCAAACAAACAATGAAAGCATACAGCTGAGTATCTAATGTTCGATTCCACTCGAACTTAGGCTTCCTTGTTTGTTATTGTAATTGGTAGAGTGTAATGTCAAAATGATATTTCGCCGTGGTTACAATCTGAATTCGCTTGGGGCTCGTCCATTCTTATTGGCCATGATGTGAATTCGCTTTGATTTTGACATTACACTCTACCTTTGTAAATAAAAAAAGAAGTTTTTCAATTCGCCGCCAAGCCTACCTGTTAGATATGCATTGGTCAAAATTAAAATTACTCAGTGCTCTCCCGCCCTCTCTCTCATTTTCAGCTTTAATGGAAAAGCAATAGGAGATATTTGATTTTGTTCTCAGCGTAAGCTGGGCAAATGCATATAAAATAGAGAGAGCGCTTTTAAACTAAAGCGACTTTTCAACTGTGTTTACGATATTTGTAAACACGTTTACGATATCTATTTCTCTTAACTAAAAATTTTATTTATTAATTATAAACAAATTAAATAATTTATAGAAAAAATTATATGCCTATGCACTGCTCCTCACTCATACGAACACATCCATATCAATTTTATGTGGATATGAGTATGTTAAATGTGCTAAACAGCCTGGCAATTGTTTGTATGGGAAAAATGTTAGCCTATTAATATATAGATTTATTTGATTTTGATTTGATTTGATGGTTTTATTAAATAAAGTTTTTATAGAGGAATCAGCCAAAGTCCAGTGAGCTTAGATTGCAAAGAAAAAGGTACATAAAAGTCCTGCTCTGGTGGTCTACAGCTTTCAATCACTCACTAGTTTCAACTGAACTTCTTCTTCAATAAAGTAATACTTTGAACTGAGTCTCCGCTGCGTATACGTAACTTGTTTACATACAAATATAGTTACAGCTGCAAGTAATAAAAGGGTGCTAAAAATTTATGGACTATCTTCAATGTATTCCGTAGCTGCTCTCCATTGCATTTTAAATTTTTTAGAAAAGGGCCAATCTTACTTCAGGTAGAATCGTGAATTTACATTTTATACATTTTTGGTAGAATGCCAGATTTTTTGCTAGAGGTACATATGTACATTAAGGTGGAGTGAAACATTTTTTTTTGGTAATTCAATTTCTTCCAAAGCCAGAACGGCACCTTTCTATCCTAGTAATAAGCCTGTAAAATTTTATTGACCTACTCGCATGTTTAGAGGTGCCCCAGCCCCACAAAGTGGAAAAAATAGCACGATATGGTACAAATGTGAAATTTCTAAAATTATAAAATCAAAAAACAAAATCTGAGGATTGATAAAGATGGCTAAGCTAAGTATTAAAGTGATTTTTTTTGGAAACAACAACAAAAGTTATTATTAATTATGATATACATTTTATGTGGGTTCCATAACACCCCCCTGTGGGGGTCAACCCCCCTTTTGCCACCCTTATTTTTATACTCAGCTGTACTAGTACACAGAGTATTATAGTTTTGATTTCCTAACGGTGGATTGTAACAGAATGAAATAATCGAGATAGATATAGACTTATATATATCAAAATGATCAGGGTGAAAAGAGAAATCGATTTAGCCATGTCCGTCCGTCCGTCCGTCCGTCCGTCTGTGCGCACCATAATATAATATAATAATACAATGGCGCTATTATAACTCTGACGAGTTTTATGGCCGAGCTTCTCTCCCAATTCTAGGTGTGCTCCTTTTTGTTTTTCCTACTAATTGGGTGGACCTACAGTTTTATGCCGGCTCCGAACGGCGAATGCATTTTTTGTGAGAAGCTTTTTTCATGGCAGAAATACTCTCGGAGGGTATGCCGCCCACTGCCGAGAGGTGACCGCTGCTCTTAAAAAACCCAATAATTGGATTTTTACTAATTAGAAAAATTATTTTGGTGTTTGCTCGGACTGGGGTTTGAACCCGAGACCTCTGGCATAGTAGGCGAGCACTCTACCCACTGCACCACAGCGGCCACTGCACCACAGCACCATAACTCGCGCAAAAATTGAGATATTTTGATGAAATTTGAAATGTAAGTTGGAATCAAGACAGGAACGGATGGTATTGAAAATGGGCGAAATCGGACCATGACCACTCCCACCTCCCCTATATAGTAAAAATCGGAAATTTTGTATCTCAGTCACTAATAGAGCTAGAGTGATAAAATTTCACACACGTATTGAGCTCAGGCCCTTATGAAGAAATAGGGTGAAATTTTGGAAAATGGGCGGTGCCACGCCCACTTATTAAGGGGCAAACATTGAAAGTTTTATGAGTCATAACTCAGAAACCGTTGCAGATATATCGATGAAATTTGGTAGGCGTGATGTACTTATCTAGGCAAATGTTTGGACGAAAAATTGCCAAAATCGGTTGACGACCACGCCCACTTTTATATATGGGTCTTATAAAGTGACCTAATAAAAACATTTTAAGCGATATCTCTGTCAAATATAAAGATATATCATTGAAATTTTATGGAAGGTGTCCAACTATGGACATAAAAGAAAAAATACAAAAATTTTGGAAAATGGGCGTGGCACCGCCTCCTTTTAGAAGCAGGAATATGCGAGATTTCTGAGCCCATAACTCGACAAATAATTGAGATAGTATGACGAAACTTGGTGCATCCACTTTCACTACTTGTAGTAATACATGTTCAAAATTTTAGCGAAATCGGTTGACGACCACGCCCACTTTTATATATGGGTATTATAAAGTGCCCTAATAAAAACATTTTAAGCGATATCTGTGTCAAATGTAAAGATAATTCATTGAAATTTTGTGCCATGTGTTCTACAATAGATCGGAAACCAAAAATAGAAAAATTTCGGAAAATGGGCGTGGCACCGCCTCTTTTCAGACAAAGGAATCAACGAGATTTCGGAGCCCATAACTCGACAAATAATTGAGATATTATGACGAAACTTGATTTATACACTTTTATAACGTGTGCTAATAGACACGCAAAAATTTATTGAAATCGGTTTATGACCACGCCTACTTTTTAACAAAGATATTTCTGGAATATCCTTTGGGAATTTGTAACGTGACATCTTTGTAACTCATAAAGGGATGCAATTTTGCACAAAGAATAATATTCATAAGCTTAGTTGGATGACTGATAAAAATTTAGAAAATGGGCGTGGCTACGCCCCTTTATGCAGCACTCGCTTTATATAAAGTACCTACACCGTGTTTCCGTCAAACGCAAACAAACAATGAAAGCACACAGCTGAGTATCTAATGTTCGATTCCACTCGAACTTAGGCTTCCTTACTTGTTTATATATATAATGTATATGTAATTAAAGGGAATCAAAATACCTATCGAATGGTATAAAAATAGTCGCAATCGGTTCAGTAGTTTTTAAGTAATTCCAATTTAAAAAGTGCATAATATAAACTTTGACCTTTAATAACTTTTGCTGTTGTTGTTTCCAAAAAAAAAATTCACTTTAATACTCGGCTTAGCCACCTTTATCAATCCTCATACTTCGTTTTTTGATTTTATAATTTTCGAAATTTCATATTTCGTCGTACCATACGAAAACTAACATCAGATTTTTTGTGGTGACGAAAAGTAAAAAGTTCAAGTTTTGGCCGACGAAAAGTAATAAAATCGAGTTTTGGCTGACGAAAAGTAATAAAATCGACTTTTGGCTGACGAAAACTATCAATTTCGTTTAAACAACAACAATTTTAATGTAAAAACAGTATATAATTACTGATACTTTTCGTCAGCAAAAGGTCGATTTTATTACTTTTCGTCAGCCAAAACTCGATTTTATTACTTTTCGTCGGCCAAAATTCAAATGTTCCACTTTTCGTACAGAATTTTTTTATTGATAGCTTTCGCCAGAAATTTTAAATATGTTAGTTTTCGTATGGTACGACGATTTGTAAAAGATCGTGCTTATTGCTTTCAACTTTGCGGGACTGGGGACAGTTCAAAACGTCATCCTATCGCCATAAAATTTTGTGGGGTTCATTAACTCATATAAAGGCAACTTTTCATTGCTGGTACGTTCAAAAAAAGAACAAAAAAAATCTCCATATGTTTTCTCTCCACCTTAATGTACATACATACATACATTTACACACACTCGTGTGTATTGAGCAGCTGTGTCTCACATGTCTTTCAGGTATTTGCGACAATAAACAATTCCGCACCAGTTTATCAAAGAAGGAATAGAAGAAACGTATAATAAAATAAGACAAAGAAAATTGCGTGTTTCTGGTCGCGAAAATATTTACATATATACGTAGATACATACAAAGCGTCACCTAAAATTGAAAACAAAGTATTATCAAGAAGTTCGATATTGACGTTTTGATTAGTCAGATTTCCCGTTCTTAAATATCTGCTGCGAAATTCAAAGAATCCTTTTTGCTCTTCTTGTTAGCATATAAAAAGTGATATTGTGTTATTTTGTGCATCTGCGCATGCAAATCAGCAGAAGCTTTGTGTATTCATTTATTTCGAAATCGATTCATAATTTTAAATCCATTTGTGATAGGGACCATATAGTAATTTATAAGTTGACTTGCCAAGCCTATGACCAACTCCTTGCACTGCCCGGTCAGGCTTCATGACGCCTTTATAGATCCCAGAACCCTTAGAGCCGCCTGACTATCGAAGAAAATTCCTATCCTGGTTCCGGAATCGGCACTTTTCGTTGCTAGTAGAGCCTTGCAGGCATTCCGTATGGCGAAAACTTCGGATTGAAGGACGCTCGCCGTGTTCGGGAGCTAATTGATATAAAAATATCCGAATTAGTTGCGAATACATCCGCTCCCGCTCCGCATGCCATCTTTGACCCGTCCGCGAAAAATTAAACATGAAATCTATGAGCAAGTTTACCATCTCCCCAGTCCTTCCTAGATGGAATGGTAATCTCATAGTTTGTATTGAAGACTGTTATAGGACAGATGTAAGCTGTCGTTGTATGGATGCAGAATATGGTCGTGACCGTGTCCAGGCTTCCAACTCCCGCAACCTAAGGGCACCCTGGGGCATGATGGCAACGCAAGCAGCTCGCTCAACTTTCCTTAGCATATCAGCCATGTAGTTCACCTGGCTTGCTCTCCACCATATTCATCCGTAGGTTAAGATCGGTGGGATAACTGCTTTGTACCTACATCCATGTCGTGAGTTCTGGCCTCAGACCTCACCTTTTTCCCAGCTATATTTTGCAGGCGTACAACACTCAAAATAATATTTCGTAAATATTACGAAATCTTTCGTACATATTACGAAATACTTTCGTAAAATTGAGCAACGAATGGTTTCGTAAATAGTACGAAAGCTATTTCGTACTATTTACGAAATACTTTCGTAGTATTTACGAAATACTTTCGTATATTTACGAAATACTTTCGTAGTATTTACGAAATACTTTCGTAGTATTTACGAAAGGTTTCGTACTATTTACGAAATACTTTCGTAGTATTTACGAAATACTTTCGTAGTATTTACGAAATACTTTCGTAGTATTTACGAAATACTTTCGTATATTTACGAAGGCTTTCGTACTATTTACGAAATACTTTCGTACTTTTGAGCAACGAAAGGTTTCGTAGATATTACGAAACCGCTTTCGTACATTTACGAAGGCTGTTAGAGCTATTGAATTTTTGTACAATTGACCAAATTATTTTTTAGCTTAAAGCTAAAAAAAACCCTAATTATTACATACATATACATATATATGTATATATGATGTATATTTCAACGAAATTTGAAAACTTTTTCGAAATATGTATATCAATAAAATAATGCTAAGAGAAAAATGTTTTGTATATGCATATGAAATAAGTTTAGATAATTTCATTTTAGTTTTAAATATCCACTAAAATAAATTTATTCAATCAATTTAAAGGTTCTTTATTAATTTGGTTTACAAAAATAATTCAAAATCTAATTAGGGATCGTAGCAAAGCGTATAAATGCTGGAAAAGGAACCCAACTGATGATTGCTGGTACTCGTATAAAATGCTGAGAAACAGAGTTACAAATGAGATTAGGCGCAGCAAACGAGTTTACTTAGAAAATAAATTTAGTGCGAAGCTGCCCTCAAGAACGTGGTGGAAAAATTTAAAGTCACTAGGCGTAAGTGCTGGTAATTCCACACCATGTAAGATTGATCCTGATGAGCTTAACAATTACTTCATTAGTGCTGGTAAAATCGAAAATTCTCACTCCTTCAGTTTAACTGATTCGTTAATTTACCAAACCACACGCGAATTTTCTTTTGACCCAGCTACTGAAGATGAGGTTGCAAAATGTATTTTTGCGATAAAATCCAATGCTATTGGTGTAGATGGAATCAGTTTACGTTTCATTAAGCTCATTATCCCGCATATTCTTTCAGCTCTTACTCATATATTTAATTTTTCCATAACGTCTTCTTCTCTCCCAAATCTTTGGAAGGTTGCAAATATAATTCCTGTCGCTAAAAGTGACTCCTGTGTCTCTCCTAAAAACTTTAGGCCTATCAGCATCCTACCTGCTTTAGCTAAAGTGTTTGAAAAGTTCATGTCCTTACAAATAGTTAAATTCTTGAATAGCCATAATTTGTTGAGTGAATCTCAGTCTGGTTTTCGATCAAATCACAGTTGCTCTACGGCCGTAGTAAAAGTTATCGAAGATATCCGACCTGCTTATGATAGTAAACTATTAACTATTCTTGTGTTATTAGATTTCTCAAAAGCTTTTGATACTGTACAGCATGATATTCTTCTAGCAAAACTTAAACATTATTATGGATTTAGCCATTTATCACTTAAATTTATGGATGCATATTTATCGAACAGATACCAACAAGTGCAATGTGCAGATTCCACTTCATGCCGAAGCAAAATTACGACTGGTGTGCCGCAAGGTTCGATCCTTGGCCCCATACTCTTCAGTCTATTTGTGAACGACATTGTGTATTGTTGCAAAAATACGTATATTCACCATTATGCAGATGATGCGCAGATTTACTGCTCGCGACCAACCGGACTGGGGGAAGACCTTGTGGCTCGACTGAATGAAGACCTGAAGAGAATCGAAGTCTGGGCAAGAGCAAATAGCCTGTGCCTAAATGCCTCTAAAACACAGGTTCTACCCATCTCCGCACAATATTTTGACCTTGACTGTCTATCGCCGATCATGTTGGGTGGGACTCAACTGAAGTTTAGTTCTGTTGTTACCAACCTCGGCTTCAGAATGAACTCGCGATTAACCTGCACTGATCATATCAACAATTGCATTTCCAAAATTTACTATACATTAAGAAATCTGTGGCATACATGTTATTGTTTGCCGAAACACACAAAACTGAGACTTGTGCAATCGCTTATTGTTCCTCATATTTCTTATTTTGAAATAGTCTATGGCAGCCTTGATGTTAAATCAAAGAACAAAATTACAGGAGCTTTAAACAATGCAGCGAGATTCATTTATTGTAAGAAGAAATTTGATCACATATCATCTTTTACAAACAATATTCTAGGTGGCAACGTGGAAAATTATCTTAAATATCGAAATGTTGTATTTTTATTTAAATTGATCAAAAGTCGTAAGCCTGAATATCTGTATAGGCAACTGAAATTTGCACAGTCAGCTCGTACCAATAATATCATTATACCTAAGCATGCAACTTTGGTAGCCTCAAGATTTTTCTTTGTCAGTGTGATAAGCGTATGGAATTCATTACCTGTTTCAGTAAGATATTCAAAAACAGTTCGATGCTTCAAAACGTCAGTTGCAAATCTGTTAGGGCTATAATAAACCTTCTTATATGCTTATCTCTGCATTCTATATAACTTGTTTAGAGTAACTTTCAAAATACAGTCATGTTGACTTTCTACTTATATATGTATACATATATTATAAACATAATTTTTATCATAAATATTTTAGTTTAAGTTTGATCTTGTCACTTAATTGATATATTTGTACGCTTAAAAACTTAATGTTTTACTGTACTTATGAAGTTAATAAATATAAATATAAATATAAATATAAATATAAATATAAATATAAATATAAATATAAATATAAATATAAATATAAAAAATTTAATATTTTGCATTTATATTTATATTAATTTTAGTAACTAAGGGCACTGCCAGACGATGCAAGAAATTACTTTCAGAAAGGCAACTAATACAACAATTTGAATTTTTCACTTTCCGAAAGTAATTTCTTGCGTCGTCTGGCTGTGCCCTAATAAGATAAGAGGTACATATTGCTTATACATACGTCTGACAAACATAGGAAACTTTGGAAATCGCAATTTGCAAATGTGGACGTCGTTCCGATCCACTTCAATAGATAACCCTGTGAAAAAGAAAAAGAAAAAAAAGAAAAATAAAAATTAAAAATTAAGACTAAGGATAAAGTTAAAGATAAAGATGTATTGTGGAACGATCCTCCGTCATCCCTTGTCAAGTTTGGTTTGGAGACAAACCGGTTTCGGCTAATATGCGCCATATTGACAAGGGATGACGGAGGATCGTTCCACAATACATCATATTCCTACCGTGTCGGAAAAACAAGCAACCAAAAAGTATTTAAATATAAAGATAAAGATAAAGATAAAGATAAAGATAAAGATAAAGATAAAGATAAAGATAAAGGGAAACTACTTAAAACCTTAAAATTCAAGCAGCTACACTCGGAGAAAAAAAAAAAAAAAATCCTTTTTATTTTAAAAATGAAAATTTGTAAATTTAAAATGAAAGTTTTGAAATAAAAATTTATTTTGTATTAAATAGAATTATTTTTAAATTAAAAATTAAAATGAAGGGAATAAAAGCGTAACTTTTAGGTTCAAAATCTCATAGGGCTTGAATTAAAATAAACATTTTTAAATTTAAATGTTTTTTCTTGATTTTACAATGAACATCTTTAAAATAAAAATGGTCGTATCTACATCACTTTTAAATACGTTTTTGCCAATTTTAAGTACGTTTTCACATGTTTTTAAAATTTTTTTCTCTGAGTGTAGAAATATCTTTTTATATTATTTTATTAAGTATTTATTTAGGAAAATAGATAAGACCAAAAAAAAGGAAAAAGTAAATGCAACTAATGTACTTACCCTTAAGTTTAATCAAGTTGGAAAATATCACAGTTTATTTTATATATCAATATTGTCTTTTTATATACAATGCATTATTTTTTTATACATTATTTCATTACGCACTTACTACTTAAAATAATTTTTGATATTATTGCACCGACTCAACACTTCACAATGAAAGAAAACTTGTACGGTAAAATATTGTTGTACGAAAGTATTTCGTAAATCTTTGAATCCTTTGATAATGTTACGAAAACTTTCGTACAATATACGAAATTATTCGTAAAGACAATTTTAAGAAAATTTACGAAAGTGTTTCGTAATATTTACGGAATATTTCGTAATATATACGAAAAAAATATTAGAAAATGGTTTACGAAAGCCCTTTCGTAATATTTACGAAAGATTCGTAAAATTAGATTTTGTTGAGAAAAATTCTTTCGTAATATATACGAAACTTTCGTACATTTTACGAAACTCTAGACTACGAAAGTCTTTCGTAGTTTTTTTACGAAATTTTATTTTTAGTGAAGGTGCCGTAAGCCTTCTTAATTCTATGTTCTGTATACAGCCTAAAATTCAACTTAGGCGTCATGAAAACTCCTTTTAGGTATACTCCCCTCATCTTTATACTCAGCTGTACTAGTACACATAGTATTATAGTTTAAATCACGGTGGATTGTAACAGAATAAAATAATCGAGATAGATATATGTAGACTTATATATATCAAAATGATCAGGGTGAAAAGAGAAATCGATTGAGCCATGTCCATCCGCCCGTCCGTCCGTCCGTCCGTCCGTCTGTAAACACTCTAACTCGCAAAAATTGAGATATTTTGATGAAATTTGAAATACAAGTTGGTATCGAGACTGGGACGGTTGGTATTGAAAATGGACGAAATCGCACCACGACCACGCCCACTTTTCCTATAGAGAAAAAATCGGAAATTTGGTATCTCAGTCACTAATATAGCTGGAGCGATGAAATTTCACACGTGTGGAGCTCAGGCCCCTATGAAGAAATTTGATGAAATTTTGGAAAATGGGCGGTGCCACGCCCACTTATTATGGGTCAAACATTGAAAGCTTTATATGTCATAAATCAGAAACTATTGAAGATATATCGATGAAATTTGGCACGCGTGATTTACTTACTTAGACAAACATTTGAACGGAAAATATTTAAAATCGGTTGACGGCCACACCCACTTTTATATATGGGTATTATAAAGTGACCTAATAAAAACATTTTAAGCGATATCTCTGTCAAATATAAAGATATATCATTGAAATTTTATGGCAGGAGTCCAACTGCGGATATAAAACGAAAATCACAAAAATTTTGGAAAATGGGCGTGGCACCGCCTCTTTTTAGACAAAGGAATATACGAGATTTCGGAGCCCATAACTCGACAAATAATTTGGATATTATGACGAAACTTGGTTTATACAATTTTATAACTTGTGTTAATAGACACGAAAAAATTTATTGAAATCGGTTTATGACCACGCCTACTTTTTAACAAAAATATTTCTGGAACACCCTTTTGGAATTTGTAACGTGACATCTTTGTAACTAGAAGTCATAAAGAATGAAGTTTTGTACAAAGAATAATATTCATATGCTTAGTTGGATAACTGATAAAAATGTCGAAAATGGGCGTGGGTACTCCCACTTTATGCAGCACTCGCTTTATATAAAATACACCGTGTTTCCATCAAACGCAAACAAACAATGAAAGCACACAGCTGAGTGTCTAATGTTCGATTCCACTCGAACTTAGGCTTCCTTACTTGTTTATTTACAAAAATGATACACCAGATGAAAAGGCACAATGAGGATAGTATAAAAATCATAGGTCGCCTACTTATGTCTGGGACAAACTGTAGCGTTGCCAGCTTGATTTCTAAATAAAGGAAAAACAAGTAAACGCGCGGCTGTCTTCGGCCGTACCGAAGACTTCATACCTTTCATGAGTGGGGAAATGAAAAGTTACCTATGTATGTACATAGCCGGATTAAGTTTAATTTATAATTTTAATTCTGTGGGTTATTTATGGAAAGATTTATTAGAAAAAATGGTGTCTTGGCTATTTATATGGAGGAGTTATACACCAAAATGTCCATATCTGAACAATCGGTTGTATGGGAGCTATATGTTATAATGGTCCGATCTTGACAATTTTCGGTAACCCCATTTGGGCCCATATGGGTACAAATACTTAAAAATTTCACGCCGTTAGCTGTTAAAATGGAGAAGTTATACACCAAAATGTCCATATCTGAACAATCGGTTGTAGGGGAGCTATAGGTTATAGTGGTCCGATCTTAACAATTTTCGGTAATCCCGTTTGGGCCCATATGGGTACAAATACTTCAAAATTTCAGGCCGTTAGCTGTTAAAATGGAGGAGTTATACACCAAAATGTGTATATCTGAATAATCGGATGTTGTGGACCTATATGTTATAGTGGTCCGATCTTGACAATTTTCGGTTACCTTGTTTGGGCCAAAATGGGCACGTCTACTTCAAAGTTTCATGTCCTTAGCTGTTTAAATGGGGAAGTTATGCACAAATTACATCCAAAAATTTCATGTATATCTGAATAATCGGTTGTTTTCTATATGTTATAGTGGTCCGGTTCCGACAAATGATCAGCTGCATATAACAACATACCTGTATTCCGAATTTCATTCAGATATCTCATAAACTGAGGGACTAGTTTGCGTTCACACAGACGGACGGACGGACAGACGGATAGACGGACATGGCTTAATCGACTCAGCTCGTGATTCTGATCATATCGGTATATATTTTGGTGGATCCCCCACGCTTCCTTCTGGTACTTTCGACAAAAAATTTTTGGCACTAAATTATAATACCATTTCATTCTCATGAAAGGTATAAATATGTTAAAATACATATCGTATAGAAATTAGTATGTAGTTATGTAACATATAGTAGAATTGCATGAACTTTAAATAAAACTTTGAAATAGTGTTGAAAGAAAAGAGCGTCAATCATCTTTCAACGCCTATGAAAGCATGTAAACAGTGCATACGTAATACATATCATAAGCAATTTCTTTGCCTAAATTCAGAAAATGTTGTAAGTATTTGCTTTTGTTTATTCTAAGCAGAAGCAATTCATCGTTAACAGTAAATTAAATAGCCACATTTGGATTTTTGCTCTAAACGAATTTTTTGTTAGAACTTACTGAATAACCTTACCGTGCTGTTAAAAATATTACTCTAGTTTTCGTAACAGCGACCTACAGGACGAGGAATAGTTACTTGCCAGTTAAAATTAGCAAAAGGCGATCAAATGGGCGAATTTCAAAGGAGTTTATTTCAGCGTTTAATGTCTTCCCATGGCGGTATATTGATGATTGTGCTTTATGCTTTGTTTAGAATATTGAAAAATGTTCTGTGTGTATTTGTGGTTTGATTGCGTTGCTTTTTTGAAGTGCTCATGTGACATTTTGATGGTGATGAAACGATGTTAATGGCAGGAGCGACACATACCAGAAGTCATGCGGTCAGCTATTAGTCAATTTGACAATGCCAAAAATTAATATAGAAAGTATATACATATAAAATATTAAAACATAAATAAGAAAAGAGGGAATGTGATGGTCTCCGAAATGGATCCATAACTTCTACCAAAAAAAAAAAAAATTTTTAATTTTTCTTAATTTAAAACTGCTCAATGGCTCATATAAAATTCACATAAATAAGAAATTTTAACCAAAGTAATTTTTCAGTGAGTGACAGCAAATACCAATATGACTCGAAAGACTTTTTACGCAGTTGATATTTGCCTTTTCCATTAATCACTGCTACATATGTATGTATGTATCTATGTATATCAAGGACACAATTCGCTGATCATAAGCGCAACTGGGTATGGAAATGTCGAAGATCGCATTTATGTATGTATATAATAATAATAATAATACAATGGCGCTATTATAACTCTGACGAGTTTTATGGCCGAGCTTCTCTCCCAATTCGAGGTGTGCTCCTTTTTTTTTTTTCTACTAATTGGGTGGACCTACAGTTTTATGCCGGCTCCGAACGGCGAATGCATTTTTTGTGAGAAGCTTTTTCATGGCAGAAATACTCTCGGAGGGTATGCCGCCCACTGCCGAAAGGTGACCGCTGCTCTTAAAAAACCCAATAATTGGATTTTTACTAATTAGAAAAATTGTTTTGGTGTTTGGATCGGACCGTGGTTTGAACCCGAGACCTCTGGCATAGCAGGCGAGCACTCTACCCACTGCACCACAGCGGTCTTACACAATTTGCACTCTAAGCTAGCGATATGTAAAAAAAATGTTTTTCAATATGAAAGAGATTTTAGAATGTTTCATTTAAACCAAAGTATCTTGGACAAAAAAGCTCACTTTCGATCAAATAAACTTTTCTGAAAACTGCATTAATTTGCGCAGATTCCTGTATATTTTGATTAAAAAGAAGTTTAAGGTATCTTGAAAATACCCCTGTCCAAACATGAAAATCCGTAACTAAAAAAAAAATAAAATTCCACTTTAAGCGGTCTTGGTACCTTCCCTATGGCTCGCACCAAAAAACTGAGTACACCCTTCGATTAAGCCGTTCATTTTACATGAGAATATGTATCCTTTGTTTTTAATTCTGTGGTTTTTTTCATATATGAATCTAAACCTATCATGGAATTTAAAAAAAAATCGCTGTTTTTGGAGTAGCCCACTCAGTTTTTGTTCTAAAAAAAAAATAAAAATCAGCTTAGTTATCCTACAACATCCTATTTTCACATTAGGGGTATTCGCTATCCATAGCATAACTCTAGCACGTAGCACGGATTGCACGGATTGCAAAGTTTTACAACGCACAACAACAAAATATAGGCGCACAGAAATATGCTAGACCTCAAAAATATGCTACACCAAAACCTATGTATATTTATTTGCTATGAAGTGTACGAAATTAATTGCGACCCTGTGTCAGCTGACATTTACCAATTGCTAATTTCAATTTCAATTTGGGCATCCGAATTTTGCTTAAAATGTTGTGTTTTGTGTGTATTTATTAAACTTACTAAAATAAAATGATTTATTTATTAAAAAGTGAGTGATGAACGCGTCCCTTTGGCTAAAAAGAAAAGCTGCTTCTTAAAATTTCATACGACTGTGCAATGGGGTGCTCTCGATGTGTAGCATATTTTGGTCTAGCATATTTGCAATCCGTGCTATCTTGCTAGGGATAGCGAATACCCCTATTCTGTGGCCGGAGGGAAGATCTGAGAAACTTTGCCGAAAAAAACGCATCTGAGGTACGTAGGTATGTATAATATTAGAAAAATCAGAACAAGTGTACTACTTAGGTAGGTACTGCACATGTTTCTGCATCGCAACGCATAATATTTTATGCAGACGTACACAATTTTCGGTTGCGTTTTAGTTATCTATGTATGTATGTACGTTTAAAATATAATTTCTGCATTTTTTTCTACATAGAATATCTAAGCTTTTTGAGAAAAAAATAAAAACAAAAATAAAATAAAATATTTTGAGCACCCACACCGCGAGCGTGGGAATAAATAAACAATCATAAATACAAATATATGTATGCAAAAACCCATATGTATATGTACATACATGTGTGCACCTAAAAAGATATAACCCAGCAAGAGACGCGAATATTTCCAAGATAAATAGATCTCTATATACATATATGTATGTATGTATGTAAAGCTATTATTATAATTGATAGATTTTCACGAAGTTATGTTCAGCAGCTTTTCGTCAGAGAGGCTTAGAACTATGAATGAATATTAACTAAAAACACTAAATATAAAAACTCATACTTTAGGCAATTAATGAACAATCATACCCGTTGTGGATTAATAGAGAACAAGCTCTTTCTCGCCAGTATTCGCACAATTTGTTACATGATTTTGTTCTGCTAAATAAGACAAGAGACGCACGTTGGATCTTCATACATACATACATTGTATCTCTCCGTCATGATTTTAATTTAGCTTTCGGTGTGTTTAGTATGTATGTATGTAAAAATGAAATTGCGGCAAATTTGTGCTAAATATTTTCAAAAAGACTTAATGATTTTCAAGAAAAATTTTAAAATTTTTGCATGTAATTTTGAACAAATTATTTAAAGCTGCATACTTACATACATATGTACATACATACATACATACATACATACATATGTATCTATAAGTATATTTATTGAAATTACTATGTAAAACAAAAACTAAAAAAAATTATTTTATTATTTTGTATATTTGTGCAAAATATTCGCGTATGTACATTGTACATACATATGTATGTATTGATGTACATATGTAAGCATTTATTGAGTCATGTGCATTTATCTAAAAATAAAAAGCCACTTTGAGTGAATATCTAAATACTGGATAATGCTAATAGTTGACTAATACTTGTATTTTTATTATAAACTAGCTGTACCCGGCCAAGCTTTGCCTTGGCCCACTTCCTATTATAGGCATTAGAAGCGAAAAACGGCACACTTTAAAATAAGTTGGAAGTATCTAGATACCGAAATTTCCGCGGGCTGCCTACCTCAGCAAAAGTCAGATAGGTTTTAAAAAAAAATGAAGGAAAAAATGCTTTTATACCTTTTTTCTTCGTATTAGTCTCCCACTCCCTTTCCCTCTATTATTCCCTTTCCATTTATCTTTCTCTTTCCTTTCATTCCCGCTTCCGCTTCCGTTTCCTTTTCCTTTCCCTTACCCCTCCTTTCCTTTCCCCCTCTCATTCGTCACCCTTTCCCACTCCCAATCTCTCTCTCCCCCTTCGCTTCCCCATTCTATTTTCGTTTCCTTCCCCTTGAATTCCCATTCCATTCGATTTTAATCTTCCTTTTTATTGTCATTTACCCAGGGAACCAGGTTGAACATTAGATCTAGAACATCTCTGTACTGAAGCCATGATTCCCACTTTTCGGTTTCATCCGAGTCCACATTGTGATCCATATCTGGGGACCCGGCCTATGCATCACAAATTAAAGAGTTCTGTGTCGAAGTCCTCATCAAGACCTTTGATTTGATACCAATATCGCTCAGGAATATTCGAGGTTCACTCGGGTCCACGTTTTGACCCATATCTGGAGACCCGACCTAGGAATCACAATGAGTACTCTTTTATGTAAATTCCCTGCTCAATACCTTTCATTTGATACCAATATCGACCAAAAATATTCAGGGGAAAGCCGGATCCACGTTTTGACCTTTTGACCTATATCTAGAGAACCGACTTCCGGATTTGAAAAAAATGTGCATATAAACCATCTAGGCCAAGGTACTCAGCTGGTGTGTGAATTTGGTCCAAATCCCTCCACGCGTTTGGGCGAAAGCCGGCGACAAAGAAATGGGCTTGATTTTTATATATATATATAGATATAGCTACTTTCATACATACATACACAAATTATATATTTATAATGGAATAGCGAAACTATGGTCTATGCATATATGTATCTGAATGGATGATCTACAGATTGGATTTAGAGAACAATTTGGTTAGACTGTCACTAAAAAAAGGAAACTAATACATTTTATCAGTATATTATTCAAGAAAACACTATTTCTAATGTTAAAGAACATGTGGGGACTACTTTGCATAACTGCACCTTTTCCCCGATACTTCAGAAAGTGTCAAATTAACTTTAGAAACTGTAAAATGTAATTCAGACTATTCAACTACGCTTCGTTAGCTCTAAAAATTTGTTCAGGTTGATATGCAGCCT
The DNA here is from genome assembly GCA_960531455.1 of Urophora cardui. Classification (NCBI taxonomy): domain Eukaryota; kingdom Metazoa; phylum Arthropoda; class Insecta; order Diptera; family Tephritidae; genus Urophora; species Urophora cardui. Next base: position 71,636,357 of record OY482672.1, on the reverse strand, counting down.
AAGCTGCCACAGATTTCTTAATACAAAGAATGTACGTAATTTTTTTTTTTTTTTCTTCAAGCGTAAGACTACCATTTTCCATTAAGATTTTCTGGCTGTATCTTTAAGAAAAAAAGTTGAACGTTTGAATATTATCTGCAGCTACTCGTATACATGATATAAATTAAGAGAATGTAGCGAATTTGGCATCCGAATCTACTAATGAATTTCAATTGAGTTCATTTATCATTGAAATTCTCCAAAACGACCGAAAAATAATTTTCAATAAGTGGCTGCTGGCTGATAATAATAAGTAAACAAAATAAACAAAAAGGAGAGATGCTTACGCAAAATGTTGAAGTTAATTTGAGTGTGAATGTCGAAATCATAAAATATACATACTATATATGCATATAGGGTAAACAGAGGCAGATTCGTCAACTTTTCTTTTTTTACAAAGTTCTGTAATTCAGTAATGCGTCCATAGATTTTATTCCTTAATTTTTTTTTTTAAGAATGCTTATCGGCCTTATGAAAGGTGTAAATATTTTCTGTTTGTATCTATGAAATAACCCAATTTTTAAATAAATAAAAAAGCCATTTTGCTGAATGTACCCCATAACAGGGGCAGTGTCGCCTTTTTGAGGGGCGCTTTCGGCATACTTTAAAAAGAATTTTAAATTGCAAGCAATAATAAAGTGAAAGTTATAATTGAACCAAGGAATAACTGTATACGAAGGTACATTTATATATCGCTAGAAAACAGCTGTGCTCCGCTGATGTATTATTAGTTTCCCAGCAAAAGCTTTTCAAATCAATCTTTAAATTACTTGCATAATTATACTAATGTAAGCGTTGCATACTAAGCTTAAAATAAATTTGAATCATGATAGAAATATGTTTAAAATTCACTTGAAATTAGCTTTAAAATATCTTACGAACCCACTTGTCAAAATTACATCAGCTAGGTAAAAACTTTTTAAGCGTGTGCTGCTATTTTCACCTTTGCACTACAACTGCCAAACTTCATCGAAATTGGTGTAGTTGTCTAGAGGTGGAATCACAATTCAAACTGTTAAATTGCTTATTTTCTTTCATACCAAAAACGGCTTTGACGAATGTGCCCAAAAAGGCGAGTGTGCCCCAGTTTACCCTATATATGTACATGGATATAGGTACATATGTATGTATTTATAATAAATATACTTACCTACATACATGTATTATTTTTAGCAGACAATTTTATTGGCCGCCAGAGAAACATACATAGGAATATACAGTATATATATATTTTTCTTGCTTAAAATCTTTTAATTGTTCATAATTAAGAAGGAATATTGCAAAATGGATAAATATATTGAGAAAAAAAATATTCCTCCATAATTAATTTTGAGTGGACAATAAGGAAACAATGAACTTAAGTACTTACGCAGTAAGACACGTGCATCCATGACGTTTGTAGATACCTAATTTGTTTAATTTTTATAAATATGCACACAAATATCACTGCTAATACGTAATTGGAATTACTGATTGATAGATACATAATATGTATGTACATTGTATTATTAAAAAAAAAAAATCTCGGTGCAAAAAATGCCAATGTAAAAAATTTACCAAAATTAAAATAAAAATTACCAAAAAACTTAAATTTTTTTAAAAATGATAAAAATGTAATTTTTCGGACTATAATTTTAACATTAACATATCGCTTGTTATTAGAGCTCGGATAATAGGTGAAAAGCAAACGCAGAAAAATAAATTATTAAGGTTTTTTATGGGTTGCACGTGGAAAATTGCAAAGAAAGCTACAAGGAGTAAATATAATAATTATGAGTAATAATAAATAAATAATAAATAAATATATAATTTTAAAGAATAAATAAAAAATTACATAACTACTTCATTCTTGAGCTCTCAAGACCAATTTTTTTTTTTTTTTTAAGGAAAATTGGTGTGAAAAATGAAAAATTAATACTGTTTGGTAGAAAAAAAATTTTTCTTGAGAGCTCAAGAATAAAGTAGTTATGAAAATAAAAAAAAGACCAAAAAACCAGAAGTAAAAAAAATTACAAATTTGTAGCTTTTCGCAAGTTTTGTAGCTCGTTGAATTTTACTATAAAAAATACTAATACCTGTTATTTGAGAATTTTTTTCTAGCTGTCCTCTGCATTTTTTTTCATGCGAATTTACAAGTCGAAAAAAACTGCTTACTAGAAAATAATATAAAATTTCTACTCCAAAATCTACAAATTTTGCTGAAAAATTGGCGAATTTTCCAGAATTTTGCACAAACTTTTTAACTTTAATATAATTGGTTTCTGTTATAGATTTTTTATATAAAAAATTAAAATTATTAAAAACACATAAATAAATATATTTTACGAATGAAATCACTTTCTTTTCTGGCTTTATTTCATCACACACCACTGTATGTTTATTTAAACTGCAAATTTGTGTAACATGTTTAAGAACTTTTCTAATAAAATCTTCGACCCACCATACCAATATGCAACCCCTTTATATTTAACCTCAGGTTTACCAATACCCACCCGGGTGACCTTTGGCGTTTTCTTTTTGCGATTACTCAGCAACTATTGGACCGATTTTAAAAAACTTTTTACTCACTGATCAATTTTTCGAGTTCTTTCAGATAATAACAAGTTTGAACTTTTTTTTCATCTGGAATATGCTTTTTTTTTTTGCGATTTTGACTTTTTATGTACGTAGTTTACCAATACCCATCAGGGTGACCCAGTACACTTTTCTATGAAGCCCCCCCCCCCCCCCCCCGAAATTCGAAGGAAGTATTTTTTTTTTGTAATTTCCTCAACTCGCGTCTCGCAAATTCGAATGTCAAGCATGGCGAAAGTGGGTTTGAATTTTCTTGAAGAAATTTAGCTCTTTCAAGCCCTTTTTTCGTGAACCTAGCCCCAACCAAAGTGCGCAAGTTCGAGTCTTGGCAGAAGCAAAAGTAACCTGATGAGTCTTAGAGGGATCTAAGGTGAAACAGCTGTAGTTACATCCATGCTTAAAAAGTTTTTTTCTAGTTTCTAAAAAATAAAAAATTAAATATAACATGGGCCTGTGCTCGTTAAATTAAATAAATCAAAATTTTTTCTGCCAACACTAAATTTCTAGATAACAAGTAAGGAAGCCTAAGTTCGAGTTGAATCGAACATTAGATACTCAGCTGTATGCTTTCATTGTTTGTTTGCGTTTGATTGAAACACGGTGTAGGTACTTTATATAAAGCGCGTGCTGCATAAAGTGGGCGTAGCTACGCCCATTTTCAACATTTTTATCAGTCATCCAACTAAGCATATGAATATTATTCTTTGTGCAAAATTTCATTCCTTTATGACTTCTAGTTACAAAGATGTCACGTTACAAATTCCTAAAGCATGTTCCAGAAATATCTTTGTTAAAAAGTAGGCGCGGTCATAAAATGATTTCAATAAATTTTTGCGTGTTTATTAACACAAGTTATAAAAGTGTATAAACCAAGTTTCGTCATAATATCTCAATTATTTGTTGAGTTATGGGCTCTCGTAGATTGCTTTGTCTAAAAAGAGGCGATGCCACACCCATTTTCCAAAATTTTTCTATTTTTTGTTTCCGGTCTATTGTAGAACTCATGCCACAAAATTTCAATGAATTATTTTTATATTTGAAAAAGATATCACTTAAAATGTTTTTATTAGGCCACTTTATAATACCCATATATAAAAGTGGGCGTGGTCGTCAACCGATTTCGCTAAAATTTTGAACATGTATTACTACAAGTAATAAAAGTGTATACACCAAGTTTCGTCATAATATCTCAATTATTTGTCGAGTTATAGGCTAAGAAATCTCGTATATTCCTGCTTCTAAAAGGAGGCGGTGCCAGACTTTATCTCTGCTATAAACCGCACGAAAGAAGTAATACAGTCTTTGCGCGAAATTAGACAATCTGCTAATGATTTCTTCTGGCAAATCTTAGTTTCCGCATCAAAAATCGCTGAAGACTTTTTTGACGGTGAAATCTGTGCTCCAAGAGTGGTATCGCGTCAAAGAAACACAACACAACAACAAGAACAACGTCGAGTGAAGAGTATTTCAGAATCGCAACATTCCTGCCATGCATCGACTTATTAATTTAAAATTTAACGCAACGATTTTTAGAAAACGAAGATATTCTACCGAGCTTCCAACTGCTTCTTCCAGGATTCGCTGATGTAAGTAAAGCAGATGAGCTTGAAAACCTGGCGCCATTCTTCGAAGATCACATATCATCAACAGCAGTAAAGGCCGAATATAGGTTGTGGTGTGCGAAAATATCGTCGATTAAAAACGAACCCGAGGTTTTAAAACTATTGGAGTACTGCGATGGAAACTATTTCCGTGGTATAAAAATTCTTCTCACTGCCTTGGCAACTTTGCCCGTGACAACGGCGAGCGTGGAAAGATCATTTTCTACCATGAAAAGAATCAAAACTTTACCTCGGAGTGTAATGGGTCATGAAAGATTGAGTTCACTCGCTATGATCTGCATTCACTGGGATATTGCTGTTGATCCTGACCATGCCATAGACATTTTATCAAAAAACAAATGCAGAAGGCTACTTCTTTGATGAAAAGGTTATTGTAAAAGAAAGTTTTATATGAAATTTTGTACCACATTCCATATATATATGTATGTATGTGCATAATAAATGTCAATTAAAATAGCTTTTCAGTAATCTTGTACATATGTACAAATTTTTTCCATATTCATTTTCAAAATAATCAACCAATATGAATAACTTTCATTTGACCTATGTATGTACATATATATATGTGGGGGGCGCGGGGAGTGCAATTTGTCCATGATTTCTGTAAGCCCCACCCGAAACGAATTCCTGGCTACGGGCCTGGCTGGAAAGTTGTCCTTTTTATTAGAAATAAGGAAGGACATTGATAAATTCATTCCCTCTTGCAAATAGTTTCTAAGATACATACAATTGACCGATTTTATGTAGAATCTTCAAGTAATATTATGCCTAATCGACTTCAGCATAATTTAGATATGACAGAGCTTTCTGGGAAAGCCTGTGACTGATGAACCTTGATATTACTTGGTTGATTTCCTCCGTATATTATAAATACAGCAAGTGTTGCTACTTCTAGAAGCAAGGTTGGCAAAATTGTGAAAGATATTGTGTTAAGGAGCACAGAGCGGTTTCCACTACATTAGTTAAAATTTGTGTGATGTTTTCTATTCACTCATATGGATCAAAGTGCCGATGTCTGATCTAGAGCATCAAAAGATAATGCCAAAGTCAGAATAAATCTCCTTTCATGCTCCTGACCGGTTGAATTCATTTAGAATATAATATGTATATACACATACACATATTTTATTTTTGTTTATTCTTCCCACCCTAAAACACCATCCCACTAATCTTTGGCTAATGATAATTTAGTAAAAAAAAGTATATATGGCGATATTTCTACAGGAATTCTTTTACGGGTGAACAAAGTCCTTTACAACTAGCTCGCCTTGTTTTGATCGTTTTTTTTTTTTGAATAATGGTATTTTGGATTTGAATGCTTCAGCGCCAAATTCAAGTAGATAATTAATGCGTCGTAATCGTATTATTCACTCAACCTTTGCCTTAGGATTCAAAATTTAGAATTTTTTACTTTATATACACCCATTACGGGGTGTTTGTTGTTTTTGTTGGCTTAATTTCACCAAATATATATTTAAATTAAATATTTTTAATCATTCACAGGCTTACATTTTACAATAGTAATAAATATGTTTGGGCAATAAAAAGTTAAAGCACGCGAAAGCGCCCGTAATGCAAGAATATGTATATGGGTCACCCGGGTGGGTATTGGTAAACCTCGTACATAAAAATCTCTGGTAATCGTAAGGTTAAATTGTAATCCCGAACCTGAAAAAAAAAAAAAACAAAATTTACACCTATTTTTCCGAGCTCTACTTATTATACATATATCAAACTCTTAAGGCCATTGGCCACAGAAAATCTGGACTGTCAAGCAGTGTATATGCGTGAGTGTCGGGTGATTGACGCAAATATCTAAAAGTTTTGATTATCATCAACACGAGCCCGACAACAAGAACGTGTAGTACGACGACTGCCGATTGCACGAACACACACAAAAAAAACTCACACATACAAACTGCTTGACATGCCAGATTGTCAGTTGCCAAGGGCCTTTAACTATAGTTCAAAAGTTAGTCACATATTCTCTTCTGGAAATCTACGGTTATAAATCTATATATTAATAGGCTAATATTTTTCCCATACAAACAATTGCCAGGCTGTTTACAACATTTAACATACTCATATCCACATAAAATTGATATGTGTTCGTATGAGTGAGGAGCAGTGCATAGGCATATAATTTTTTCTATAAATTATTTAATTTCTTTATAATTAATAAATAAAGTTTTTAGTTAAGAGAAATAGATATCGTAAAAATGTTTACAAATATCGTAAACACGGTTGAAGAGTCGCTTTAATTTATTGCTTTTCCATTAAAGCGAAAAATGAGAGAGGGCGGGAGAGCACACTGAGTAATTTTAATTTTGACCAAGGCGTATCTAACAGGTAGGCTCGGCGGCGAATTGAAAAACTTCTTTTTTTATTTACAAAGGTAGAGTGTAATGTCAAAATCAAAGCGAAATCACATCATGGCCAATAGGAATGGACGAGCCCCAACCCAATTCAGTTTTAACCACAGCGAAATATAATTTTGACATTACACTCTACCAATTACAATAACAGAATACATGGGAAATTTCTGAATTCGCCACCGGGCCTACCTTCCTAAATCTGCCTTGATTTTGATCATGATTTCGCGTCGGACCGTGATCAAAAGGGCAAATCAGTGTTGCGGAACAACTGGAATTTGGAAAGTGTTGCTTATCTCCGTGAAAAGAAATAATTTTTGTACCAATACAAAGTTGAAAAAATAAATTGCATGGCCGAATTTCGAGCACCGGCGATACTAGTAATAATAATTTTCTTATATAATTTAGTTTTCTAATATTCCATTTTGACAGACATTAAGTAAAATCTCAAGTTCAGATACTCTTATACATTGGATATTTATTCCCATTGTAGTTTATACTAACATTATTATTTGATTAAGATGATACATAAGAAATAGAAAGAAAACTTGAAATTTGAATAATTGTATGTTGAAAAAATAATTACATTAAATTCTATTAATTAATGTAATTCAATTTATTGAAATCGCAGATTGATTTTCTTATGTTTTTGTGCCAATCTGTGAATAACTTCTTCCACTGTGATATCGATATTTCTATTAATACTCATTAGGGCAAGTCCGTTCAGCCTATCTTCACCAGTTGGTAAAATTCCTACTGTTCTTGCACTTTCCTGCGGCTCGACAAATGCTACAATTGTAAATATTACTTCGTGAAAAAGCGCTAAATTTCGAATTACCAATTTCGAAAAATTACTATTCTCATTGATTTTTCCCTGAAAAAGAAATGTATGCTAATAAAGCATCTCTTAGTTAAAGATGGTTTTATGGTCAGATCAATTTTATACAAAACGAATCTTTCGGGGGTTTTTTGGGTTACTACGCCACTGATGTAGCTTGTCTTCTATTCGTGGGAGGGTTTTCTGACACCTGCGACGGATTGGGCACTGAACCCTTTGTGTGGAATAAACATATGTACACACATACCACAATTTCATTTGAAATACATATACATAAGTATGTATTATATACATACATCGCATGTACTTTCATCTTAATATTGTTTGCCTTCATTTTCATATGAATTAAATTAATAATTAATGCATTTTCCAGACGTGAGCTAACTGAGCAAAAATCACGGTACAGCACACAAATTGGCGATGCGCAGAAAAATGTACAAAATTTGCAAGACAAAGTTGCCACAATGCAGGAGAAAATACAGAAGTTGGAACAGGAATTGTCGGCGAAAGCGTGGAACGTCGAGCGTAAGATAATATGCATAATTAAATGAAATTTACTAACTTGTTAATAAGTGTGAGCAAATGTCTAGCTGATTATGGCGGAATTGCCTATATGAACAACTTCTACGCTTTTTTCCTAAACTTATTTATATAAATATTTATAGGATTACAAAGTGAGCTGCAAGCGGCCCAAACAGACGATGATTTCGTACGTAAACGATTGAAGCTGTTGGAGGAGGAAAAGACCAGCCTGCGACACAAATATAGTGAAAATGAGGATGAATTTAGGAGAAAATATGGTGAGTGTCAATCAACTTTAATTTAATTTAACAAAGCGAACTTTAAGTAGGTAGAGTTGGTACAAAATAGACAATATGTATATTAAATGAGTTTTTTTTAGATATTCCCTCCGCCACTGGAATATGAAAATAGGATGTTTTAGAGTAAGTAAACTGAAAAAAAATTTCACTTTTCCAAAAACTGGATGGAGCTACACCGAAAACCGCGCAAATTCCCAGAATTTCAAGGTATATTTAGATTTATTCCTGAAAAAAGTTAGGATTTTGCACGAGAAAAAAAATTTATATACATCCATACGTAATTACGTAATTAACCGCTAAATCGAATGGCGTATTCCGTTTTTTTGTACACTACCCAGGGAAGGTAATAACGCGGCCTAAGGTTAACATTTTCTTTTTTTTTCATGAATCTTCAACTTCTTGCCCTATACTCTTCCCGAAAACGGAAATTATTTTTCAACTAAATCACATGGTAGGCTGCGTTAATGCGCTTTCCATAAATGTATAGCTATTAAAAATCGAATAAAATTTGGATGAGTTCATCAAGTTTAAATGAAGTAAAGTCGGGTATAAAAGGGTAACATATCTTAAAATTTCTTAAATTTTTTAACAGTTTTGCTCTTGAAGGCGGTTATTTGGGTTATTCGTGATTTTTTTATGTGGGTGGGTAACTCCACAAATGCAAAAAAAAATAGAAAGGTCGAGACCGCGGATAACGGACAAAGTGGAGCCGGATGGCGCCAAAACATTTGTGGGCAATATGGTTATCAAAATAAAGATTTTACCAGGACTTCAATGTAAAGCCAATCCATTTTGCTGTGTCCACCGTTTCGACACATATAAGTCAAAAATTAGACTCAAATGTCGCCGATATCCTTTAAAATATTATGTAGTCATCCTGGACCACTTATCGGCCAGTATATTGCAAATTGGCTAAGAAATTGTCTTGTAATGAGCTCCATATTAAAGCCCTAGTTAAGACTTTAATTTGATACCAATATTGCCCAATAATATTTTGGGACCATCCGGGTCCACAGTTTTTTTCCGCTATCCACGGTCTCGATCTTCCGAATTTTTTTTTACATTTGTGGTGTTATCCAACCAAATAAAACAATCACTAATAACCCAAAAAACCGTCTTCAAGAGCAAAATTTTTAAAAAAAATTTAGAAATTTTAAGGTATGTTACCCTTTTATACCCGACTTTACTTCACTTAAACTTGATGAACTCATCCAAATTTTATTCGATTTTTAATAGCTATACATTTATGGAAAGCGCATTAAATAACGCAGCCTACCGTGTGATTTAGTTGAAAAATAATTTCCGATTTCGGGAAGAGTATAGGGCATGAAATTGAAGATTCATGAGAAAAAAAAGAAAATGATCACTTTAGACCGCGATATTACCTTCCCTGGGTAGTGTGTCAAAAAACGGAATACGCCATTCGATTTAGCGATTATTTCTACGTATGGATGGATATAAATTTTTTTTCTTGTGCAAAATCCTAACTTTTTTCATACATAAATCTAAACATACCTTGAAATTCTGGGTATTTGCGCGGTTTTCGGAGTAGCTCCATCCAGTTTTTGGAAAATTTAAATTTTTTTCAGTTTACTTACTCTAAAACATCCTATTTTCATATTCCGGTGCCGGAGGGAATATCTAAAAAAAAACTCATCTAATGGTACTATGCAGTATGTTTTTTCGACCATATACAAATTGTGAAAGTGAATAGTTGAACTAAAATTCGTATTCGTGCTCTCATAAAGGTGCAACAAAGGGATTTTTCGGTGTCCCAGGAGTCACACTCATTTACTGAGTAGTTACAAAGCTATTTGTTATTATTTAGCCAATTCTTTCAATGCATTTGTTGTATTGGATGTTTATCCATGTCGATAAATATACTTCATAGCAATTTATTTCTCGATATCAGTTTTATAATTCAAAGTTGACTAAGCTCTGGAGTCAAATGTCCCAGGAGTCACGATGGAATTTTCCAAAGCGAACTTTAAGTAGGTAGAGTTGGTACAAAATAGACAAAATGTATATGTATGTGCATAGAAGTGCTTTGGTTTGCAACAAGCTCTGACTTGAAGCTAAACTTAAGCCATAAGTTTATCCCCGAGTTACTCTGTGTACAAGAATCTAACTGAGTTTCATGCCCGTAGACGAACTGGAAACGCAATACAATGAGCTGGAGACAAAATATAAAGAAACCAAACAGTTGGCAAGCCACTTGCAAACGCAACTTGCAACGGCGCAAAGCGAGGCCGAGGAATGGCGGAAAGAAGCCGAGAAAATACGCGGCGAATTAGAAGCGCAGATCACAGTGCTGAAAAATGCGCTGGAGAATTCGGAGGCCGAAAGGAAAATCTGCCAAGATAAATGGCAAAAGGAATTCGAAATGCTGAGGACACAAAACAGAGGTAAGTTTTATACATACATATATACATAGATACATACATACATTCAAACTTATGTCCTAACGGAAATTTTTATACATACATACATATGTAGATCGCGAGGAAACTGTAATGGCCGATTGCGAATGGCAGCTCCGCCAAATTCAGCGGCAAGCAAAAGACAAAAACGACAAATTGGAGCATGAGCGACAATTGGCCGCAGCGAGAGCTGAAGAGTTGCAGAGCGAATTAGAGGAGCGAAAGCAAGAAGTCGAAGGTTTAAAAGTCTATCAGGCTGAGGTGAAATCACTGCGCGGCGTTGTAACTGAGCAGGAACAAGCCATAAAAACGCTTATGGAACAAATCGGAAATATGAGATGCGAATTGCAAACGGCCAACGCAAATCTGGAGGAGCAAATGAAGGCTGTCAAGAAAATCAAGAATCAGTGCGATAAGTGAGTAATGTGCGGAGACGCATTAGGTTTAAACTAACTGACTAACTTGCATGTCTTTCAGCGCGCTCTGTGATAAGGAACGTGAAGTAGTTTATCGCATAAATGAAGTGCGCAATCAAGCTGCCGTCTTCTGGGAGGACAAACTTTAGTAAGTGATCTCTGAATATTAAAAAAAAAATTAAAGCGTGAATAACGTGTATTCATAAACATTGATGTGTAAACTGTTTCGAAATCGGATATTTATTCCCTTTTCCTTATTCCTTTTTTCCTGGTTTTCTATGGATTAAAAGGCGACTATCGTTTTTGTAATTTTTTGTTGTCATTGTGACTGCTACTATTTTGTTGTTTTTGTTTGTTTCGGTTTTTGGTTTTTGACTTTTGGTTTTTTATGTTGTTTTCTTTTGTGTTCCTCAGAAACATGCAAGATCATCCGGGTCCTCCTATTGACCCATATCTCCGGACCTGACCTAGGAACCATGAAGAATAGAGCTCCCTAAAGAAGGCCTGCTCACGATCTTTCATTTGATACCAATTTTGCTCAGAAACATTCAAGGATCATCCGGGTCCTCGTTTTGACCCATATCTAGAGACTCGGCCTAGGGGCCACAATGAAAAGAGCTTCAAATCGAAATCCTGCTCAAAACCTTTCATTTGATACCAATATTGCTCAGTAACATTCAAGGGTCATCCGGGTGCTCCTTTTGGCCCATATCTTGAGACCCGGCCTAGGGGTCACAATGAAAAGAACTTCATATCGAAGTCCTGCTCAAAACCTTTCATTTGATACCAATATTGCTCAGTAACATTCAAGGGTCATCCGGGTGCTCCTTTTGGCCCATATCTTGAGACCCGGCCTAGGGGTCACAATGAAAAGAGCTTCATATCGAAGTCCTGCTCAAAACCTTTCATTTGATACCAATATTGCTCAGAAATATTCAAGGATCATCCGGGTCCTCCTTTTGGCCCATATCTCGAGACCCGGCCTAGGGGTCACAATGAAAAGAGCTTCATATCGAAATCCTGCTCAAAACCTTTCATTTGATACCAATATTGCTCAGTAACATTCAAGGGTCATCCGGGTGCTCCTTTTGACCCATATCTGGAGACCCGGCTTGGGGGTCACAATGAAGAGAGCTTCATATCGAAGTCCTGCTCAAAACCTTTCATTTGATACCAATGTTGCTCAGAAATATTCAAGGATCATCCGGGTCCTCCTTTTGACCCATATCTGGAGACCCGGCCTAGGGGTCACAATTAAAAGAGCTTCATATCGATGTCCTGCTCAAAACCTTTCACTTGATACCAATATTGCTCAGAAATATTCAAGGATCATCCGGGTGCTCCTTTTGACCCATATCTGGAGACCCGGCCTAGGGGTCACAATTAAAAGAGCTTCATATCGAAGTCCTGTTCAAAACCTTTCATTTGATACCAATATTGCTCAGAAAATTAGATAGGTAGATGTAGGTATGCATATCCATACATTTGCATAAATGTTCAAATAGGTTGGTCCTTTTTATTTTGCCTATTTGTCGCAATGTTGCAGAAAACAACAACAACTTCGCTTCGTTGCTCTTGTTGTTCATATTTGCATTTGCACGGCTATGCATGCAAGCATTTGTAAGTACATGTCTATCTACCTACTAGGGATTCCAATCCCGGGATCCCGGGATTCCGGGATCCCGCCCGTTTTGACTCCCCGAAAATCCCGGGATAGCTAGAATTTTATCCCGGGATTTTCGGGATAAGGTAAAGAGAGAATATTCCGCTATTATAGCAAAGAAAAGTTATATTTTATATAATTTTTATTGGTCTCAGATCTGTATACTAACAGCATTTCCTATTCTGAATGAAAATGTTGCATTATTACATTGCAGCATTATCAACATGTGTCCTGTGCCCTATTAAAGTGTTGCATTTTTCATGTGATGAATTAAACAAAAATAATGCAACCTTTTACTTGTGCTAAGAGCAGAAAATGTTGCCCGTAGTCGGGCCAGTTTTATATTTTGTCAATAGCACAAACATACCTAAAAAAAGTGTTGAGTCTGTGTGGAAGAGAACAAAAAAATGTGACAGCAGCTAGAATAAAAAAGTCCATTAGTCAAAGTAAGGATTAAAATTTTTGATTTTTTTAATAATTAAATTTTTTGGTGTTGAAGTACGCGTTGTAAGGAAACGTACGTTAGGTATTTTTAAAGCTTTTAGCTTGTGGCAAAATTCATTTGATAATTTCTATTTCCTGATTTTTGGTCATTTATTTCTCAAATGTTTTTTGGAATTTTCCCACGTGGAAAGTAAATAATGGAAGAAAATTGAAACAAAATTTTAATTAGACTTAATCGTCTTACAACACTGTACTAAAATTAAATACGCAGCTGCATACTCGGAATTCATATCGAAATTTTGCCTCCGATATTTATCTATCCAGAAGTTGCATTAATTTTCTGGATTTTTCGGCAAGCTTGGAAATATTCGCTTAAACAAAGTACGTCGTTAAATTCTAAAATTTTTTTTATTAATATCTTAAAAGTACCAACTGCAAAGGCAAATGTTTTGTTCGCCAAATGTATGTAATTTTCGTTGTTGGTTGTGCTTTTTAAAGTAACTCTTAGGTATTATTAAATAATGCGCATGATTTTACATTCCTATTTTATTTTGTTACTAATGAAATAATAAAAAATGGCAATAAAAATCTATTTTTTCTTTGCATTTTAAAGTTGTAACGTTTCTCTAAAAATATATTTACTTTTTTCAACCCCAAATATAAAATAATACTGGTGGAAATTTTTTTGTAACAGAAAAAAAATTCTACGTTTCAAAAGGATTTCGGTGTAGTTTTTGAGATATTCATGTTCAAAGAGGCGAAAAACGTAGTTTGTGGCCATATTCACTCCTCAATATTTTTAAAATTACTCACTTTCATTAAAAACTGATTACATCTATTGAAAGCACGATCATTTCTTTTGAAGACAACGTAGATATCTGAATAAGATACCCAAAACAGCAAAGCGCTGTTTTCAAGAGAAATGATCGTTCTTTCAATAGATGTAATCAGTTTTTAATGAAAGTGAGTAATTTTAAAAATATTGAGGAGTGAATATAGCAGGGACCGTAATCATTATGAGTTTTAGTATAAAAATCGCCATTTAATCATTATATGTTGAGTTTTTTTATATTTAATCAAAAATAATCATTATTTTTTGAGTTTTATTTTTTTATCAGAAATAACACTTATTCCTTGAGCGATATTTAATCTTTCAGAAATAATCATTATTGTGTGAGTTTTATTTTTTTGATCGGAAATAACACTTATTCCTTGAGTGATATATTTATCATTCAGAAATAATCATTATTGTGTGAGTTTAATTTTTTTCGATCAAAAATATCACTCAGTCACGAAGTTATATCGATGGGAATTTTTTTGTAATTATGTTCTAGAGCACTTCAGAGAAAATTTGAGATTTTCGACCTAAGCAAAAAAATAAAACTCAAAGAATAATTTTTATTTCTCAGCGATAAATATATCACTCAAGGAATAAGTGTTATTTTCGATCCAAAAAATAAAACTCAAAAAATAATGATTATTTCTGAGCGATAAATATATCACTCAAGGAATAAGTTTTATTTTTGATCAAAAAAATAAAACTAAAAAAATAATGATTATTTTTGATTTTTATGGATATCGCTTAAAATTTTTCGATCATAGTGGATTCGGATAGTGCTCTTTCAGACATGCACACACACAAACTCAATACTCTTCTACGATGTTTGCAAGTATTTAATTTTTTTCACTGAAAATATAACGAATAATGATTATTATGGGTCCCTGGAATTTTTCGTCTCTTTGGACATGAATATCTCAAAACCTACACGTATTACCGAAAATCCGACTTCAGATTCAGAATCAGCGCACCGAAATCCTTTAGAAAAGTAGAATTTTATTTGAGTTAGAAAATTTTTTGGAAATTTTGTCGGCCTGTTGTAATTAAAGTCCAAATCCCGGGATAAATCCCGGGATCCCGGGATTATAAAACAAATCTCGAAAATCCCGGGATCGTAAACATCGGAAAAATTGGAATCCCTACTACCTACCTACCACTGACAATGCCAAGCGATTCACACGGACGCAGCAGTGCACTAACACAAAGATCATTTACGTTTACGCGTAAACTTTACCTGTTTTTCGAAATCACTCGTAGCTACAGCAAAGATGTTTACACATCAAAAACCTCAATGTTTACCAAATATGCACTTTACATAATTGGTTTTTCTTTTTGTCCAATAGTACAGAGATGACAAGACTGAAAAATGAACTCGAATCTGTTTACGTGGACGAGCGTCGCGAAGCGCTTGATAAGCTGCAAGCTGAGCATATTGAGGAGCTGCGCGCTCTCACAACTCGCTATACAGCCAACGAAGATGAGCTCAGAATTGAGGTAATTTCTTTTTTTTTTTTAGCATCCAATATATAATTGAGGTAAATGTCTAATAAATCTATAAGCGGGCAATTCTAATTATTTTATTTACAAAAATCCATCGATTTTTCTTTCATTCATTTCAAATACAGCTCAACGAACTGCATGAGCGCCTCGAACGCAAAAGTGAAGAGTTTATAGAAATGCGAGATAAATCTGATAATACTTTGCTGCAAATGCGTATGCACTTAGATCGTGCTGATCGCGAATACCAAAATGCGATGTGCCGGGAGGAGGAGAGAAGGGAGACATTAGAAGGTAAAAAACAAAGCGCATGAAAATCTAACCTATAAAAAACATTGGAAAATTACTCATACAACATTAAAAAAAAATAAATACGCTTCCAGAAAACTTACGAAAAGAGTTCCAAACTGAGCGCGAGGAAATGGAGGAGAAATTCCGCGAACGTCTGAGTCAGGTTAAAGAGGAATTCGCTAAAGAATTACAGGATGCCACACAGGAAATGCGCCAAAAGCATGAAAAGGATTTGGGTATAAATTGTATGAGTAGCTATTGCCTTTATTGAGTTTATAACTGCGGTAATTTTTAGAACAACAAAAATGTAAACTGCTAGCTGAGAGAGATGAAGCACTTCAGGAACTCTCCGAACGTCATCGTCAAAAATTGGCTGCAGTCGACGAGAAAATCAAGTAAGTTAAATGTTAAATAAGAAGGGGAATAGTTTTGTCTGTACACCCAACAGTTTCAGTAACTGCAAACTCCCTTTAAATAAGAAGAAGAACAAGAAAGTTATTGAAGTAAAGAAGAAACTAACAGCTTCTCCCCACTCAATATTCATTATCTGTGTTATTCATATTTGTAATTTCTTATTGAAAGATAAATGCATCGGCTTAGGTATGTAAAAGAGCCATGAGAGCTACATAACTTGTTTGCATTAATTTTTAAGCGCGAATTGGCATCTGCTTCGCTAATCGTAAGAAATGTTTTTGTAACTTTCATGAATATGAAATGGTATTATAACTGTCGGTGTCAATATCCGATTCTTTTAAGTGCCACAAGGATATGCAGATATGATAAGAATCATGAGTTGAGCCGAAGGAAATATGTCCATTAGAGCGTATCGCCAAAAAAAGTTTAAAATATTTCCCCCTGGTTCGAATGTTTACTTGTTGGAAAAAAAATGTTTTCGGCACCCTGTAAAAACAGCGAAATTAGTTTTTTGGTTATAACTTTTTTATTTGGTCTTTGATTTCTACGAGAAATATACTGTTGTAAAGGTTTTAACCCGTGTCATATTTCTTCCATATATCTAAGCCATTAACCTGCGAGACCAAGTTTAGTTTTTATTCCAATTTATTTAAAACCAACACCCTGTATTAAAAAAAATTTTTTTTAATAAAGTAAATATAGCCTTGAATATAATTTTGACATCATTATATGAGTAATAAAAATAGGTAAAAAAACTTTTTAAGTTAAACGGTTTTATGTTATACATACATACATTGCAATGTTTAAGATAAATGTACTAAAAACCAAAAAATAATAAAATAGATACAGTCGTGGGAATTATAAACATTTGCATAGACTAGACTAAAATAAAACCGGGGGGCACGTCAATTGTCTACAAATTATCGACTTAATGTGCGATAGAAGAATCGTTTAATTCGTCGTTAGGCAGTTGGCCCGCAGACGGTGAGGAAATTACTTACTATTTTCTTGCTCATGGAAATTCCAATAGTTATACACTCCATGTTAATAAAAGAGATGTTTCAACTAGTCTATCGTTGGACATTCACACGAGGAATCGTTTCACTGCTCGTAGTTTGTCTTTAATCGACAAAACATATGATAAAAGTACTACTCGATCACCACTATGAAACCCTAAAACTCGCTTATAATCGAGCTTGCTAGCTTTTTTCCACATTCTAGCCCTACTTATCACACGTCCATCGTTGTCGGTTGAACAACTGCCTAATTATAGTGTAACATTACAAAACAAACATTTTAATCAACGATTGTAGACAATTGACGTGCCCCACGGTTTTATTTTATTTTAGTCTGGTCTATGCAAATGTTTATAATTCCCACGACTGTATATATTTTACTATTTTTTGGTTTTTGGTACATTTATCTTAAACATTGCAATGTATGTATAACATAAAACAGTTTAACTTAAAAAGTTTTTTTACCTATTTTTATTTTCTAGTTTTTAGTTTTTATTTCGCATTCTGTTTAATTCATTTAGTGCTTCATTATTGCAAGGTTTCTTGCCCGTTAGTTTATTGCAGTCCAGTCATTTTTATCCACCCTAATGCCATACAGTTCTCGGCGCGTTTTAACCTTTCACCTTAATTTGGGTGGTGTACCGCTAACGACGTATCATTTTTAGCCACCCTAACGCCACACAGTCCTCAACACGATACAAAATCTTGACTTGGGTGGTGGATTCAGGCTGGATTAATCAGATACCTAAATTACAGATTCAATTTCTAAATTTAAATCTTATTATTATACGCCATTTAGTCTTAAACTTTGCAATTTATGTTTAACATAAAACCGTTTAACTTAAAAAGTTTTTTTACCTATTTTTATTTAAATATAGCGACTCACGCGCCACCTAGCGGCTCCAATTTTTTTTTAAACATTTGTAAATTATTTAAGTAATGCACATGCTAAATATCAGCCAAATCGGTCCATAATTAGGATTTTCAGTTTTAATTACCCCGATCTCAGCTCCACCTAACGGAATTTTTTTTTAAGAAAATATTTCTTTTCAAGGTAGTAATACATGTTCCGAATTTCAGCCAAATCGGACCATAAATGCGATTTTTGTAAATATAGCGACCCACGCGCCACCTATCGGAAGTTTTTTTTAGGAAAATATTTCCTTTCAAGGTAGTAATACATGTTCCGAATTTCAGCCAAATCGGACGATAAATGCGATTTTTGTAAATATAGCGACCCACGCGCCACCTAGCGGAATTTTTTTTTCATAATATTGCATTGTCATCGGGGTTATACATGCGTACAAAATTTCAGATTAATCGGTTGACAGGAAGAGGGTGAAATTTGAATTACTAAATTTGACCCAAGAATAAATAATAAATAAAACAAACGGGGTGAGCTAAATAAAACCGTTTAAAAAGAGTATTACTTATTAATATTAGATCTGTTTAATGAACAAAAAAAGTTCAGAGCAGAGTAGGGCAGCTATATACATAGTACATCGTACACTCAAATGATCGACTGGAGGCCATTTAGAATTACAGAGCCACCATGCTTGCAATTTTATTCTGATACGCACTTGCAGCAACTACAAAATTCTAATGATGTTATAAGAATACCTGGTTAATATTTCCAAACAGCAGTCATTGATACTAATTATACTAATTATAACCTATTAATTTACTTAGATTTTCCATGCCATTCTCAAAATACTGAGCGATTATTGTACAGAAGTTGCCGACGTGGAACGCCTAGCTTATATATTCGCTAAACTAAGTAGCCGAGAACATTACAGCAAATTAGAGCCAAGGCAAGATTTAGCATAAATGCACTATATTTATTTCCTCACTATATGCAGGTAAATATTCTTTTTTTCCTAGTTTTCAGGAAAAATTTCTTTTTTTTACAAATACAGGGTGTTGGTTTGAGTAAAAATAGAATAAAAGCTGAACTTGGCATGATGGGCTAAAAGTTTCTATGGATGAAATATTGCCTTGGTGAATACCTTTCTAAAAATGTATCACTTTTGAAAATCAAACGTAAAGTATAGAAATTATAGAAAAAAAAAAACAATTTTCGCTGTTTTTACAGGGTGACAAAATTTAATTTTTTTTTTCGAAAACCTCATAAGGTAAGTGTTCAAACTCGGGGGGAATATTTTCAACTGTTTTCCCCTCCTTACACCGTGATACGCTCTAATGTCCATCCATCTGTCTGTCCGCCTGTTTGAACGCAAACTAGCCCCTCAGTTTTTGAAATATCTGCTTGAAATTCGGTACACTTGAAATTATTTACAAGCAATTGATCAGTTGTCGGAACCGCCCAAATCGGACTATATCCATGTGTAGTTCCCACATAACCAATTGCTCAGACAGAGATGTTTTGTATATGTACATACTGTCATACTGTTTATGATGTGGTAAATAAGTCATCCATTTTTTAATCCAGATCTGTACACTGTCGCTCTTATAGCCATATTTCCTAACCCTGCATGTAAATAAGTTAAACTTTTACATATGCACTTATGTACATGTGTATGTATGCACCCGGTAGGAAATTCAATTACTTTTAAATCACTTTATAAACTACTTTATTTTCAATAACATCTAATTGAAACTGTGACTTTTTCCTTTGCAATGACTGACTTTTTTAACACGGCGATGTCCTAGCAAGCAGTCAATTGCCCTATCCTGCATTTGTTTTCAACTACTTTATTAGTAGTTTAAAATAAATAAGTTAATCTTGAGTTTCTTTTCAACTACTTTACTTGTAGTTTAATATAAATAACTTAATCCTGCATTTGATATGTCGAAATTCAAGAAATGGCAAAAATGCGATACAAATTAATTATTGATATAAGGCCATAGATATTATTTATATTTATATGTTAATCAGAGCTTTTTGGCCGGTAATAGTGAAGCAAAAACTCAAGTTTTCCTTACTTTCTCCTACGCGTTTCGGCTTGATTCTCAGCCTTCATCAGGGAGTCTGTTTATTTAGATAATTAAAAAGAAAACACAACGTAAACAAGTAAGGAAGCCTAAGTTCGAGTGGAATCGAGCATTAGATACTCAGCTGTATGCTTATTGTTTGTTTGCCTTTGATGGAAACACGGTGTACTTTATATAAAGCGAGTGCTGCATAAAGTGGGCGTAGCCACGCCCATTTTCTAAATTTTTATCAGTCATCCAAATAAGCATATGAATATTATTCTTTGTGCAAAATTTCATTCCTTTATGACTTTTAGTTACAAAGATGTCACGTTACAAATTCCCAAAGGGGGTTCCAGAAATATCTTTGTTAAAAAGTAGGCGTGGTCATAAACCGATTTCAATAAATTTTTGCGTGTTTACTAACACAAGCAATAAAAGTGTATAAACCAAGTTTCGTCATAATATCTCAATTATTTGTTGAGTTATGGGCTCTCGTAGATTCCTTTGTCTAAAAAGGGGCGGTGCCACGCCTATTTTCCAAAAATTTTCTATTTTTTGTTTCCGCTCTATTGTAGAACTCATGCCACAAAATTTCAATGAATTATCTTTATATTTGACAAAGATATCGCTTAAAATGTTTTTATTAGGCCACTTTATAATACCCATATATAAAAGTGGGCGTGGTCGTCAACCGATTTCACTAAAATTTTGAGCATGTATTACTACAAGTAATAAAAGTGCAGTGGGTAGAGTGCTCGCCTGCTATGCCAGAGGTCTCGGGTTCAAACCACGGTCCGAGCCAAACACCAAAAAATTTTTCTAATTAGTAAAAATCCGATTATTGGATTTTTTAAGAGCAGCGGTCACCTCTCGGCAGTGGGCGGCATACCCTCCGAGAGTATTTCTGCCATGAAAAAGCTTCTCACAAAAAATGCATTCGCCGTTCGGAGCCGGCATAAAACTGTAGGTCCACCCAATTAGTAGGAAAAACAAAAAGGAGCACACCTCGAATTGGGAGAGAAGCTCGGCCATAAAACTCGTCAGAGTTATAATAGCGCCATTGTATTATAATAATTATAATAAAAGTGTATACACCAAGTTTCGTCATAATATTTAAATTATTTGTCGAGTTATGGGCTCAGAAATCTCGTATATTCCTGCTTCTAAAAAGAGGCGGTGCCACGCCCATTTTCCAAAATTTTCGTTTTTTTCGTTTTATGTCCATAGTTGGACTCCTGCCATAAAATTTCAATGATATATCTTTATATTTGACAGAGATATCGCTTAAAATGTTTTTATTAGGTCACTTTATAATACCCATATATAAAAGTGGGCGTGGTCGTCAACCGATTTCGACAATTTTTCGTCCAAACATTTGCCTGAGTAAGTTAATCAAGCGTGCCAAATTTCATCGATATATATGCTACGGTTTCTGAGTTATGGCTTGTACAACTTTCAATGTTTGGCCCTTAATAAGTGGGCGTGGCACCGCCCATTTTCCAAAATTTGATCAAATTTCTTCCTAGGGGCCTGAGCTCTACACGTGGGTGAAATTTTGTCATCCCAGCTCCATTAGTGACTGAGATACCAAATTTCCGATTTTTACTATATAGGGGAGATGGGCGTGGTCATGGTCCGATTTCGCCCATTTTCAATACCATCCGTTCCTGTCTTGATACCAACTTGCATTCCAAATTTCATCAAAATATTTAAATTTTTGCGCGAGTTATCGTGCGTACAGACGGACAGACGGACGGACATGGCTCAATCGATTTCTCTTTTCACCCTGATCATTTTGATATATATAAGTCTATATCTATCTCGATTATTTCGTTCTGTTACAATCCACCGTTAGGAAATCAAAACTATAATAATCTGTGTACTAGTACAGCTGAGTATAATAAATACACAGATACTATACATATATACATAAATAGATTGTATTACATCCATAGTTATTATATCTAAAAATTATACATTTTCGCACAAGAAACTTTTCACTTACATTTAAATATTCAAAAGGTTACAATACACTACACTTTACATACATATACATGATATCGTCGTCTATGTTACCTACTGTCATTCGTCCGTTCTGTTTCTACTCGTTATGATTGATCTGTAGGCGCAATTTATGTTATCGACGTCCTCTTTAAAATTCATTGTATCTTGTACTTGTTCCTGTTTTCTTGTTCTTGTTCTTTTTTCTATATCTAATATTCTTGCGTTTTCAAAATCTGCTACATATCCCGTGTTGGTCAAGTGTTGCGCTAGTGCTGTGATCGACTTTCTGTTTCTAACGTCGGTTTTATGTAGGGTTGCCAGATACCTTTCCCGAAAATTCAGTACATTGCCTTCCAACAAAAAAAAAACAATATATGCGGAGAAAATCGTCTTTATTACTGGCATTTTGTTTTTGTTTCCGTATCGTTAACTGTCAATCATGTTTCTATGAAATTTAACGTTCGCGTTGCTTCCGCCTTCCTAATTGTTTCATGGTTATGCCGTGGTTATGCATACCAGCAAAACACCGATGAAATTCGGACACATTTTCGTCATCGGTGAGAGGTAGTTACGCTTAAATCGATGATTAGAGCGCACATACACAACATAACACATTATTACCCCGAAACCTCGGCGTGCTGGGTGTTTGTTTCACCAAGCAAATTGCACAACAATAATTACACGTTGCTCTTCGAGTATTGTCGTAAGCATAACCACGACATTACAAACGTCGAATGAAAACAGTTGGAAAATTAAAAACAGTGCAGGGTGATAAAAATTATTTTTTTTTTAGTGTCGGCTAAAAATCAGTAGAAATCAGTACAAAATTAAAAAAATCAGTATTTCTTAAGGTTTTTAAAACCATCAGTACGGGGCACGAAAAATCAGTATTGTACTGATCAAATCAGTACGTCTGGCAACCCTAGTTTTATGCTCCCCTATTCTTATTCCTAATGCACGCTTTGTTGTGCCTATATATTTATACCTTTCATGAGAATGAAATGGTATTATAACTTAGTGCCAAAAAATTTTTGTCGAAAGTACCAGAAGGAAGCGTGGGGGACCCACCAAAATATATACCGATATGGTCAGAATCACGAGCTGAGTCGATTAAGCCATGTCCGTCTGTCCGTCTGTCTGTCCGTCTGTGTGAACGCAAACTAGTCCCTCAGTTTTTGAGATATCTGAATGAAATTCGGAATACAGGTATGTTGTTATATGCAGCTGATCATTTGTCGGAACCGGCCGAATCGGACCACTATAACATATAGAAAACAACCGATTATTCAGATATACATGAAATTTTTGGATGTAATTTGTGCATAACTTCCCCATTTATACAGCTAAGGACATGAAACTTTGAAGTAGATGTGCCCATTTTGGCCCAAACAAGGTTACCGAAAATTGTCAAGATCGGACCACTATACCATATAGTTCCACAACATCCGATTATTCAGATATACACATTTTGGTGTATAACTCCTCCATTTTAACAGCTAACGGCCTGAAATTTTGAAGTATTTGTACCCATGTGGACCCAAACGAGATTGCAGAAAATTGTTAAGATCGGACCACTATAACCTATAGCTCCCCTACAACCGATTGTACAGATATACACATTTTGGTGTATAACTCCTCCACTTTAACAGCTAACGGTGTGAAATTTTGAAGTATTTGTACACATATGGGCCCAAACGGGATTACCGAAAATTGTTAAGATCGGACCACTATAACATATAGCTCCCCTACAACCGATTGTTCAGATATGGACATTTTGGTGTATAACTCCTCCATTTTAACAGCTAACGGCGTGAAATTTTGAAGTATTTGTACCCATATGGGCCCAAACGGGATTACCGAAAATTGTCAAGATCGGACCACTATAACATATAGCTCCCCTACAACCGATTGTTCAGATATGGACATTTTGGTGTATAACTCCTCCATTTTAACAGCTAACGGCGTGAAATTTTGAAGTATTTGTACCCATATGGGCCCAAACGGGATTACCATTTAAATAGCCAAGACACCATTTTTTCTAATAAATCTTTCCATAAATGAACCCACAGAATTAAAATTATAAATTAAACTTAATCCGGCTATGTACATACATAGGTAACTTTTCATTTCCCCACTCATGAAAGGTATGAAGTCTTCGGTACGGCCGAAGACAGCCGCGCTTTTACTTGTTTTTGTTGCAGAGGTCGTTTTCTTTTCCTTTAAATGTTATTTCATAGACTACGTTGTGTTGTTGTTCTTTGGTGATTTTGTCTTTAGTTGGGCTAAATATTTTGTTAAGAGTTTGATGTGGTTTGTGTGCAAAAGTTACCTTGTCATTTTGAATACATTTTTGTAAAGTTTTGTTGTCTGTTAAGCCTTGTATAAATGTCACTCCCATAAATATTTTGTTGTTATTTTTTCCAGTTATTGCTATGTTTTTGTTACATGCTTTTTGTCTATGCGTTGTTGTTGTTAGCACCTATCTATTGTTTTTCTCGGATATCCATTTTTTGCAATATATTTTTAATTTTTACTTCATTTTCTTTTCTGAACGCCAGGTCGCTCAGTGCGTATATTTTGTTTATTAGGTTTATTGCCGTGTTTTTCTTCCGAGTCCAGGGGTGATTGGAGTTATAATTAATCATTCTCGAAGAAGAAATAGGTTTGTTATACCAATTTGTTAATATTTTGTTGTTGTGTTTGTGTACTTCTCTGTCTAGGAAGGCTAGTTTTCCGTCTATTTCACGTTCTACAGTAAACTGTATCTTTTTGTGTTGTGAGTTTAATACTGTCAAAATATATTCCACGTCCGTGATTTTAATTATCGCGAATATATCATCTACATATTTGGTTATGTATTTGATATATATGTCATTGTCTTTTAGTTCGGCTAAAGCGTCGTCTAAAATTTTGTCTAGTACAATGTCAGCTACTGTGGGTGATGGGGGGTTTCCTATAGGCATACCATACACTTGTTGGTAATAAGTCTCGTCATATTGAAAATAATTATTGTCCTTTAAACAGAATTCTAAAATATCTAAAAATTGTTTCCTTGTCAAGTTTGAATTATTTTTAAGCGATGACCATTTTTGCATTATTGTCCGAATTGCTAGGTGCACTGGGATATTAGTGAACAAGGAAACTACGTCAAATGATACAAAGATTTCGTCATCTTCAATTGTCAAGTCTTTTAGCTTTTCTTTGAGTGTTAGAGAGGTTTTTATATTATGGTCATCAGAAATTAGTTGTTTAAGTGTGCGTCCAATATATTTTGAGAGTTCAAAGCAAGGGATGTTTGTCGAGGAGGCAATAGGTCTCAGAGGGGTGTTTCTCTTAAGTATTTTTGGGAGTCCATACAGTCTTGGGGCTGTTGCAGCGGTACATGTAAATTTATGTTTTTGTGTAATATCAATATTTTCCCGTTTATATATGTAAGTCGTTTACGATTGAATTATTTTTCTTAAGAAGTTTTTGTGTGGGGTCTGACCGTATGGTTTTATAAGTGTCCTTGTCATTAAGTAGCGCTAACATCTTGTTTTTATATTCACTCTTGTCCATTATTACAGTCTTGTTCCCTTTATCTGAGCTTGTTACCACTACTCATTTGTTCTCAAGTTGATAAACAATATTTGAGAAACAATTGAATTTATGTTAATTTTCAAATGATAAATATGAAACAATATTTTCTCCGTTTGAGAATTTCATTTTCAGTGTTTAATGGGAAGTAAAGCTGAAAAACGGCAACCAAAAAAGGAAAAAACAATCTTGGCATACTTAGATCTGAAAACATGTGTTTACATATACATATGTACCTACATATAAACAAGAAACTCTCCCGCGCTGCATTTGTTTTAAGCTACTTTAAAATTAGTTGAATATAAATCACTTCTTAATATATTTATTTTTGCAACTAACTTTTTTTTTCCGTGAGGGCAGCGCTAAGTCATATACATAGATAATATCTAATATATGTATGTACATACATTCTCACAAAAGTTTTTGTTTTAATGCCATAAATTGTTGTGCCTTTTTCAATTAATGCAAACATGTTGATAACATTTGTACTTGTTGTGTACTTTCTCAACAGCATTTCGCATGCGCATCGTGGTGTCGTCACCGTGAATGATGAGAACAGCACATTTTCATCATCATCAACACCATCGCCACCATCGTCATCGCTAATTGTCGTTGTCACTGCCGTGTTGTGTGCGCATGCGCAGCGATCATATCCATATATTTTGCCATCAATGTTTGTCTTTTATTTGACCATGTCGCCGTTAATAACATTGGCATGCTTAATGTTCAATATAATTGCAATTTTATATATAAAACAAGTAAGGAAGCCTAAGTTCGAGTGCAATCGAACATTAGATACTCAGCTGTATGCTTTCATTGTTTGTTTGCGTTTGTTCGATATAGGGTGTATTTTATATGAAACGAGTGCTGCATAAACAGGGCGCAGCCACGCCCATTTTCAAAATTTATATCAATCATCCAAATAAGCATACAAATATTATTGTTAGTGCAAAATTTCATCCCTCTATGACTTTTAGTTACAAAGACTTCACGTTACAAATTCCAAAAGGGTGTTCCAGAAATATCTTTGTTAAAAAGTAGGCGTGGTCATAAACCGATTTCAATACATTTTTGCGTGTCTATTAACACATGTTATAAAAGTGTATAAACCAAGTTTCGTCATAATATCTCAATTATTTGTCGAGTTAAAGGCTAAGAAATCTCATATATCCCTTTGTCTAAAAAGAGGCGGTGCCACGCCCATTTTCCAAACTTTTTTATTTTTTGTTTCCGGTCTATTGTAAAACTCATGTCACAAAATTTCAATGAATTATCTTTATATTTCACATAGATATCGCTTAAAATGGTTTTATTAGGTCACTTTATAATACACATATATAAAAGTGGGCGCGGTCGTCAACCGATTTTGGTAATTTTTCGTCCACACATTTGGCTAAGTAAATATATCACGCGTACCAGATTTCATCGATATATCTTTAACGGTTTCTGAGTTATGGCTTATTAAACTTTCAATATTCGCTCCTTAATAAGTGGGCGTGGCACCGCCCATTTTCCAAAATTTTTGTAGTTTTTGTTTTATGTCCATAGTTGGACTCCTGCCACAAAATCTCAGTGATTGATCTTTATATTTGACAGAGATATCGCTTAAAATGTTTTTATTAGGCCCCCTTATATTTCCTATATATAAAAGTGGGCGTGGCCGTCAACCGATTTTGATAATTTTTCGCCAAAACATTTGACTAAGTAATTATATTACGCGTACCGAATTTCATCGATATATCTTCAACGGTTTCTGAGTTATGACTCATAAAACTTTCAATGTCTGCCCCTTAATAAGTGGGCGTGGCACCGCCCATATTCCAAAATTTTTGTGTTTTTTGTTTTATGTCCATAGTTGGACTCATGCGACAAAATTTCAATGATAGATCTTTATATTTGACAGAGATATCGCTTAAAATGGTTTTATTAGGTCACTTTATAATACACATATATAAAAGTGGGCGTGGCCGTAAACCGATTTTGATAATTTTTCGTCAAAACATTTGTCTATGTAAGCAAATTACGCGTACCGAATTTCATCGATATATCTTCAACGGTTTCTGAGTTATGACATATAAAACTTTCAATGTTTGACCCTTAATAAGTGGGCGTGGCACCGCCCATTTTCCAAAACTTCATCAAATTTCTTCATAAGGGCCCGAGCTCAATACGTGGGTAAAATTTTAAAACTCTAGCTATATTAGTGGCTGAGATACCAAATTTCCGATTTTTTCTATATAGGAAAAGTGGGCGTGGTCATGGTCCGATTTCGCCCATTTTCAATACCAACCGTCCCAGTCTCGATACCAACTTGCGTTCCAAATTTCATCAAAATATCTCAATTTTTGCGCGAGTTAGAGTGTTTACAGACGGACGGACGGACGGACGGACGGACAGACGGACGGACGGACGGACGGACGGACGGACGGACGGACATGGCTCAATCGAT
This sequence comes from Urophora cardui, assembly GCA_960531455.1. Lineage (NCBI taxonomy): Eukaryota > Metazoa > Arthropoda > Insecta > Diptera > Tephritidae > Urophora > Urophora cardui. Next base: position 71,608,129 of record OY482672.1, on the reverse strand, counting down.
TTCTCTTTTCACCCTGATCATTTTGATATATATAAGTCTATATCTATCTCGATTATTTCATTCTGTTACAATCCACCGTTATGTGATTAAAACTATAATACTCTGTGTACTAGTACAGCTGAGTATAAAAATATCGACATTTGCCAAATGGCAAATGAATATCATTTCAAAATGTTTAATGTTTTTTTGTTCTGCTTATACATATAATACCTAATTAATAAAGCTGTTTTATTGCGCTCATTCTCACATGTAAAGATTTATGCATACATACATACTCGCCTTATAAAAGGTTTTAAAATTTTATTAAAGGAGTTAAATTTCAATAAAAAATCTATATACTTTTATTTCCAGATTTTTAGAATTTATAACAGAAGTAGACTAATTTTAAATGCATCGAGCAGCTTTCATTTATTTTACTTATCAGTAGAGGGAGATAACCTGAAATGAGCATCAGAAAAATATACTAAATAAGTTCTTAGGAAATGAATCAGTAACGGAGCTTAAAATTTATGCAATATTCAATATGTGGCCGCTGTGGTGCAGTGGGTAGAGTGCTCGCCTGCTATGCCAGAGGTCTCGGTTTCAACCCACGGTCCGAGAGGCGGCGTACCCTCCGAGTGTATTTCTGGCATAGAAAAACTCCTCACAAAAAATGCCTTCGCCGTTCGGAGCCGACGTAAAACTGTAGGTCCACCCAATTAGTAGGAAAAACAAAAAAAGGAGCACACCTCGAATTGGAAGAGAAGCTCGGCCATAAAACTCGTCAGAGTTATAATAGCGCCATTGTATTATTATTATTATTATTATTATTATTATTATTATTATTATTATTATTATTATTATTATTATTATTATTATTATTATTATTATTATTATTATTATTATTATTATTATTATTATTATTATTATTATTATTATTATTATTATTATTATTATTATTATTATTATTATTATTATTACAATATTCAAGATAATTTGGTTCGGGATATACTCGTATATACACGTATTTAAAATTATGTATTATTAATGTTGTTAAAAACTACTACGTAGCCACTTATTTCCTGTTATATTTAACGAAAGCGATATTTAATATAATTTTGCAGCGCCTAAAACTTTCATCTTTGCTTTGATAATTTTATTTTGTCTTAACAAATAATTTCCCTTTTTACTTACTATGACACTCTAACTGATTTTCCCATCCTTTTTACTAATAATTGCAAAAACAAAAAAAAAAAAATATATGTACATCTACATAAAACCAAACCGATTCGCGACAGGGATATCGAGCTTCGACACCAACACGATCTGAAGGATTTAAAGGCGGCTTACGATACAGAAAAGGCAGCCATGGATAGACGCGACATCAGCAATACAAACGAAATCGAGCAGCTACACAGGAAGTGCCGTTGTTTAACAAATCTGTGAGTAGAGTATATATGTATATGTGCGTATATATGTATGTATATAGCACACCTCATACCCAGCGAACACAATCTCTAACGTTAGGGAATTTGTGCCGACTACTCCAAATAACTATTTTCAAACTATTCCCTAGTCGAAAGCAAAGGTAGGAAACTACACTAAAATTCCATTGGAAACTGATTAGAAAAAGAGTATTTGCAAATCGTCATTAGAATATCATTACAGAACTGCTTAGATTTCGATTTGAGAATTATGTCCGATTTTGTTTAAGATCGCTAGAGATATTTGAGAAAAGGGTTAGTTCTCGAGTCATTCACAAATCGACATCTAATCTCAGTGCTTGCTGGGTATATATGTTCTTAAATTAAGTATATACATCCATACATCTGATTTCCTGATTTGCTAAAATGTTTTAATAGTCCTGCTAAAGCTTTTAGTGGTCGCTGGCTGAAGCGCATGATGGCTGAATCCGAGTCAGACGGTTTAATTGTCGTAATTGAATAACTAACCCAAAATTCAAATAATCCAAGAATCCGACAAATATTAACAATGAAATTTGTGATTTTTAATTGATAGAACCGACTCGTTTACATACACATATACTATACACAAATCAATTATTTATTTGCACTTTCTGTCATCTCTGCTGATTCGTTTTAGTTTTGAGGAGATGCGCATGCGCTACGAACGTCGTGATCCTCGCCAAGAAGACTTGCGCGAAATCGAGGAGCTACGCACTCGATGCGAATCCCAGGAGCGTGATTTATTCGAACTAACCGATCGTTTGCGTGAAATGCAAATACAAATGACCGCCATGCAACAACAACAACAACAACAAGCGGGCAGCGGAGATGCGAGCGGCAAAAGCAACAAGGCGATAAAGCAAGTGAAAAAGCCACCACCGAAAACGATACCAACCAATTGTGATGTCATCTATGAAGATGAGAACGAAGAACGCGAATCACCGCCGCCACAAACAACAACAAACGGCGACGACGATGAAGATGAGGAGGAGGATGAAGAGGAAGAGGAGGAGGAGGAGGGAGAAGGCGATGTAGAGCAACAGGTTGCGCATAAACAATCAAGGATCATAAATGGAAATGAAAAAACTGCCAATTTTATTATTTCCAGTATGAAGCGTAACCAAAAAGATATCGACACAATCAATGAAGACGATGCCGAGAATCACATGATCACAGCGATGTAGTGATATGGAAGCGGTGCGCCGTAGAGCCAAAGAGCTGAAGAGCGACTGGTGATGATTATTTTCTTAGAAGTCAACTTTAAGATAAAACACACACACACAGACACACAGACACAAAACAAACAAGTACACATGCAGCGGAGAACTTTGCATAAAAGGAGTTTGTCTTGTCAATGATTTGAATTTTCTTCACGTTTAAGTTGTTATATTTTTTTGAAATTGTTAAAAAGTTATGGAAAAATTATGTTGTACACCAGAAATCCTTAAAAAAGCTTTAATTTTTTGGAAACACATACACATACATACATATGTATAATATATTTATACGCTTCGAGATTGTTTCTACTTAAACGACAAATAAATTTTTGAAAAAAAAGTAAATAAATTAAACGAAAAGTTCACTAACAATAAATATTTATTAAATTAAGTATTTTTAGGGAAATTACAAAATTTTAAACAATTCGTAAAATTATTGCGTATAGCCAGTATATTCTTTTATTACTTTAAAATTACGAAGTTATAAGCAAAATAAGTTGATTTTCAAAGTTTGAGATCTCTAGCTCTTCAAATAACGAAGTTATAAGCAAAAGAAGTTGGAGTTCCGATTTGAATGTGTTCCGGTAGTCGGATTGTAATGAAATTGGTCAATATTTCCTCGTTTTTTATGAACTTTCATTTGAGCCAGCTTTCATGGCTCTAGTTACGAGGGCTGCTCGATATATTTTTAGCCTAACAATGAAAAAGTGTTGCCGGGTGAAATCTGACGTTTCCATTGGAAAGTCTGACATTTTTTAGCACAATCGTACTCAGAACGTTTTGACGTACGACCATCATTTGTGTTGTTTACAGTGACTTGAAAAATTTAATTTGGCAAAAAAATGGAATTAACTCGTGCACATTTTCGTGCGATCAGTTTTCACAAAATTCGACGTGGATTATCACGACAAGAGTGCATTGATGAATTTAAATCTTTATATGGCGATGAACCACCATCCTATGGCACTGTGAAAAATTGGTATAATGAATTCAATTGTGACCGACGCTCGCTCAAAGACCAATTCCGTGAAGGTCGTCCAAAAAATGGCCGTTGAGCCAGAGAACATTGATGCCGTGCGTGAACTCATAATGCAAGATCGTCACGTGACATACCGTGAGATAGAGACATCCTTGGACATTTCTCCCACCAGCATACATTCGATATTGCATAAACACCTGGCCGTAAAAAAGGTTTGTACTAGTTGGATCCCGCACAATTTGACTGTCGCTCAAAAAAAGGCCCGTGTCGATCGGTGCAAAGAAATGTTGCAAAAGTACGATCGCGGTGCTTCAAAAGACGTTTATAAGATCGCCACAGGTGACGAATCATGGATCTATGCGTATGAACCCGAAACACAACAACAATCGACCGTGTGGGTCTTCGACGACGAGCCAAATCCAACGAAAGTTGTTCGTGGAAGAAGCACTGCGAAGCAAATGGTCGCCTGTTTCTTCGGCAAATCTGGTCATGTGGCAACTGTTCTGCTTGAGCAACGGAAGACGGTCAATTCTGACTGGTACACCACAATTTGTTTGCCTGAAGTCTTCGGAGAAATTCGAAAAACGAACAAGAGAAGACGAATTATTGTTCATCATGACAATGCGAGCTCTCACACATCGGCTCAAACCAACGCCTTTTTGGCCGGCAAAAACGTCGAATTGGCGGGTCATCCGCCGTACAGCCCTGAATTGACACCCAATGACTTCTTATTATTCCCGCTCATCAAGAAAAAAAATGCGTGGTCAACGATTTTCGTCGCCAGAAGATGCTGTTCAGCGTTCAAAAACCATGTTTTGGAGGTGTCTCAATCGGAGTTCTTCGACAATTGGCTTGAGCGCATGCAAAAGTGTATAAATTCTGCTGGAGAATACTTTGAAAAACAATGAAACCATTTTTGATGATTAATATTCGCATTTTCATTATTAGGCTAAGAATATATCGAGAAGCCCTCGTATAAGCAAAAGCAGTTGATTTTCAAAACGCATACCCGCAACGAAAAACGTACATAAAACTAATGTATTTGGACATTAATATTAATGAAAAAATAGATGATTTTGAACCAACTAACGTGTTCATTAAAATTAATGAACGGCTTTCATAAGCTCGAGATTATAATGAATTCTCACATAGTCTTCATTGAATGGATTCATTATTGTTTAAAGTTTTCCTGAATTTGCAAAGAAAAAACAGTATTCAATTTTTTCAAAGCAGTTTTTGGTAAATTTTATTAAAATTAATTTTTTAAAAAGGAATAATTCAATTCAATAACTTAAGTCAAAAATAATTATTTTCGTATATAATATATCGTAACCGTTACGACTTTTAAAATAAAAGTTTATTTATAAAACTTCTCAAATTAAAAAAACAAGTAAGGAAGCCTAAGTTCGAGTGGAATCGAACATTAGATACTCAGCTGTATGCTTTCATTGTTTGTTTGCGTTTGTTCGATATAGGGTGTATTTTATATAATGCATAAAGTGGGCGTAGCCACTCCCATCTTCAACATTTTTATCGGTCATCCAACTAAGCATATGAATATTATTCTTCGTGCAAAATTTCATTTCTTTTTGACTTCTACACCTTTTCCAGTTTAAGTTCAGAAAGTTACAATTGAAGTTCAGAAAATTACAATTGAAGTTCAGAATTTCCAATTGAAGTTCAGAAAGTTACAATTGAAGTTCAGAAAATTACAATTGAAGTTCAGAATTTCAAATTGAAGTTCAGAAAGTTACAATTGAAGTTCAGAATTTACAATTGAAGTTCAGAAAGTTACAATTGAAGTTCAGAAAATTACAATTGAAGTTCAGAATTTCCAATTTAAGTTCAGAAAGTTACAATTGAAGTTCAGAAAATTACAATTGAAGTTCAGAAAATTCCAATTGAATTTCAGAAAATTACAATTGAATTTCAGAAAATTACAATTGAAGTTCAGAAAATTCCAATTGAATTTCAGAAAATTACAATTGAAGTTCAGAAAAGTTACTCATACGCCCTGGTATCTCGGTTGCAGGAAAATTGTATGGATTTGTTTGAAGATTTAATAAAAATGTAAATTCTCGTGTCTTTAGCGCCCTTCGTTGTACATATGTAGATGCATTTTTCAAACTTTTCAATTGCATAATAGTGTTTTCAGACAAAGATGATTTGTATGTTCATTTCGCATCATAAAACGTGTAAAGACTACGGCATGGTATCTCTAAGGCAGCCGCGTTCTTACATACTTGTTATTTACATATGTATTTATTCCGAAATAATGCATTTTATGTAAATAATTAGTTTATTTGCTTATATGTATGCAATTCCGAAAATATTTAGCTTCATTGTTCATGAAAAGTAATAACATCAGTTTCATTCCATGTGAATGCGCGAACATTTTTTTCATATACGGTTTCGATTTACACCCATTGCTTGATGCACTTTCTTGCAACCAATGTCAAGATTTCTGCATATATAGACGTTTGTTTCAAGCCCTATAAAACATATATGCGATTAATCGAATTAAAAATGCATCTACCTCGAAGGGCGTTAAAGATACGAGAATTTACATTTTTATTAAATCTTCAAACAAATCCATACAATTTTCCTACAATCGAGATACCAGGGCGTATGAGTAACTTTTCTGAACTTCAATTGTAATTTTCTGAACTTCAATTGTAACTTTCTGAACTTCAATTGGAAATTCTGAACTTCAATTGTAATTTTCTGAACTTCAATTGGAAATTCTGAAATTCAATTGTAATTTTCTGAACTTCAATTGTAACTTTCTGAACTTCAATTGGAAATTCTGAACTTCAATTGTAATTTTCTGAACTTCAATTGGAAATTCCGAACTTCAATTGTAATTTTCTGAACTTCAATTGTAACTTTCTGAACTTAAACTGGAAAAGGTGTAGTTACAAAGATGTCACGTTACAAATTCCTAAAGGGTGTTCCAGAAATATCTTTGTTAAAAGAAGGCGTGGTCATAAACCGACAAGTTATAAAAGTGTATAAACCAAGTTTCGTCATAATATCTCAATTATTTGTCGAGTTATAGGCTAAGAAATCTCGTATATTCCTGTTTCTAAAAAGAGGCGGTGCCACGCCCATTTTCCAAATTTTTTGTGTTTTTCGTTTTATGTCCGCAGTTGGACTCCTGCTATAAAATTTAAATGATATATCTTTATATTTGAAAGAGATATCGCTTAAACTGTTTTTATTAGGCCACTTTATAATACACATATATAAAAGTGGGCATGGCCGTCAACCGATTTTGACAATTTTCCGTCAAAACATTTGTCTAAGTAAGTAAATCACGCATACCAAATTTCATCGATATATCTTCAACGGTTTCTGAGTTATGACATATAAAACTTTCAATGTTTGACCCTTAATAAGTGGGCGTGGCACCGCCCGTTTTCCAAAATTTCATCAAATTTCTTCATAGGGGCCAGAGCTCAACACGTGGGTAAAATTTCATCGTTCCAGCTATATTAGTGACTGATACCAAATTTCCGATTTTTTCTATATAGGAAAAGTGGGCGTGGTCATGGTCTGATTTCGCCCATTTTCAATACCAACCATCCCAGTCTCGATACCAACTTGCATTTCAAATTTCATCAAAATATCTCAATTTTTGCGCGAGGTAGAGTGTTTACAGACGGACGGACAGACGGACGGACGGACGGACATGGCTCAATCGATTTCTCTTTTCACCCTGATCATTTTGATATATATAAGTCTATATCTATCTCGATTATTTCGTTCTGTTACAATCCACCGTTATGTGATTAAAACTATAATACTCTGTGTACTAGTACAGCTGAGTATAAAAAAAAAATGTTGAAATAACGCACTTTTGATGATATTGAAATTTGATAAAAAAAAAAAAAAAATTAGTAAATTAAGTACAGGTTTGCGTGATTTCGAACTAATTTTGATTTCAAATCAACTTTCAAATAAATAATCAGCTTGATTTGTGATTCAAAACACTTTTAAATAACACTGTCCAACAGTGATTTCTCAACACGAACAAACGCTATTAATTATGAAAGAGGATGTCTCCCAGACCAACTTTGCCGAACAGAGTACTAGTCCAGAGGGTCTGAGTTTTTTTAGAGGGGGTTAAAGTTTTATGGATTTAGCTGGAGGTGCAATTACTTTATCGAAAATATCTTATAAAAACTGACCTCAAATAAAGTTTTTGAGCTCGGACTTCTTCTACAGAATTTAATAAGGAATTTATTTGTGGAAGACGTTAACCCTCTAACGCCCACGCAAATGACTGTTATTAACCCTTGTTTGGAAGCACATGTAGCAAATATCAATTTACAATGCAGATAGAGGGTTAAAATGTTCTAGAAAATTATTCGCCATAAAATTTCACTTGGGGTCCCCTCAGACAAAATCTTTGTACAAATAACGCAAAAGGCTACAGGATATGATAATCACAAATTACGCCATGAAGTATGCAACAAATTTTATATTTGTTTATTTGTTTATTTGTATATAAAGTCTTTGAAATTACATTCTTACAGACTATTCTAACAAAGTACTAAAATTAAGTGTTATGAAAAAAAGATCTTAAGTGACTAAGGATAGTGGCATATGGCCACGCAAGATCGGCACCTGAAGAGTTGAGAAATAAATTTATGTCAGAACAAGCCCTAGAAATAGGGGCATTTAAACCATAATTAGTTTTTGAGAATGCAATTTTTAAAGTTTCGAAGTGTCGAAGGTTTCTGCTGGGAACATTAAAAGATATTTTGCTGAGCAAGCATGGGCAATCAATAGCCCCAATAATTATATTGATAATGAAAGAGCAAGATAAAATAGACCTTCTACATTTAAGAGTTTGTAGGTCAATCAACATGCATCGAGACTGGTAGGGTGGTAAAGGCTCAGAAAAATGAAGTGATCGGAGCGCAAAGCGTAAGAAAACCTTCTGAACTCTCTCAAGTCGAAGAGAGAGTCCAATTTGGAAGGGCCTCCAGATAATGGCAGCATACTCAAGCCTAGATCTGACAAAAGCACAATAAAGTGTTTTCAGAGTGTATGGATTGTTGAAAGCAGAGCAATTTCTGCGTATGAAGGCAAGCATAGAGTACGACCGAGCTATGACGTTGTTAACGTGACTGGTATAATTTAACCTATAGTCAAAAATCACCCCCAGGTCTTTGATTTCATCAACGGACTTTAATTGAGATCCCGCAATGTTATAAGAAGTAAATAGTTTACTGGCCGATTTAAAAAATGTTACATGGTAACACTTTTTAATATTTAAAGACAGGTGATTTAATTTACACCAATCAAGAAGACGATCGAGGTCCGATTGTAATCTCATTGAATCGTTTATGTTGTTAATGACCGCAAAAATCTTAAGGTCATCAGCATAAAGCAAGTATTCAGCAAATGAAAAACATGACCCAATATCATTTATAAACAAAATAAAAAATAGAGGGCCTAGGATACTCCCTTGTGGAACACCCGATGATGCTACAAAAGAACGAGAATTGACACCATTAATGGAAACAACGCAGAGCCTATTAGACAGATATGATCTGATCCATGATAAAAATGTAGAATGAAAACCCAATGATGCAAGCTTTGATAAAAGGATTCGGTGTGAGACCTTGTCAAACGCCTTAGAAAAATCTGTGTAAATTGTATCGATTTGGGATCTGCTTTGGAACGCGGAAATACAGAACTCACTGAAGATAGACAGATTCGTAACAGTCGATCGACAGGCAACAAAACCGTGCTGTCTACTGGATATAAGGCTTTTGACAGCAAAAAATATTTTGTCGTTTACAATTATTTCGAAGAGCTTTGAGATAGACGAAAGCTTCGAAATCGGTCTGTAATTACGAACGTCATTTTTGTTACCGTTTTTGTAAATTGGACAAATGGATGCCAGCTTCCAGTCATCCACAAAAATGCCAGAAACCAAAGATTTATTAAATATAACTGAAATTGGTTCGGCAAGGCACAAGCAATTAGCTAGTAAAATTGACGAAAGCCCATCCGAATCAGTTTTCGACGTAGGCTTGAGCTTTTTCATACCATTGAGGACGTCCGTTATAGATAAACGCAAGGAGCCAAAATTCAACGATGAGTTAGTATTACAAGGGAAGCTGTAATCGAGACTTGAGTCAGGTTCAAAATTGGAGCAGAAAAAATCCGCAAATAGGTTTGCAGATTCAGTTGCAGATTTTGCATGAGTACCATTGAAAAAAACATTGTTTGGTACCAAGGCACAGGACTTTTTTGAATTTATAAATTGCCAGAAGGCCTTCGAGTTTGAAATAATATTGTTTTCAAAATTTAAAATATAATTCCTGTATAGGAATTTGTTCAAACAATTAAATTTATTGGAATATTCTTGAAATTTATTGTGATGACAAGTTTCATTGGTTCTTTTGAAGAGTTTGCAAAATTTATTTTTCAGACTCCTCAAATGCCTTAACCGTTTTGTATGCCAAGGAGATTTATAAGTTTTCTTTTTAGATATAGGAACATGCTCCATGCACAACTCAAAAACCTTGGATTTAAAGACATTAAAGCAATAGCTAACATCTTTGTCCAAGAAAGCATCACACCAATCAATACTAGACAGAATTACCTCAAACGCAACAAAGTCAAATGTATTGTAATTGAATTTTATGTTTGGTTCGAAAGGAACCTCAGAGAATTCATAAAACTCTAATTCAAGAAAAAGAGGAACATGATGTTTATCAGGCGTAGAGATGGGTGTAATGCATTCTGACAAAGAGTAATGAACATTATTAGATATAAACACTAAATCTAAAATTCGATTAAGGCTATTAAAACAACGATTTATTTGAAGTAAATCAATACTCATGAAGCTATCAATTACTTGAATCTCGGCTGAAGAGCTGACATTAGCAGCCATAAACACGTCTGCCGTACTTGATGAAGTCCAATTCAAGTGACATAAATTAAAATCACCTAAAACGCAAAGGTGACTATTAACTGAGATTTTTTGTGCCAATGACAAAACATTGTCAACATGTGCAGAATACAAAGAGTCGGAACTATTCGGCGGAATGTACGAAGCACAGAAGTAAACTTCCCCGGATGAGCCAAGAACACGAACACAAAGCTGATCCAGGGTTGAATCAGAGTCAGAAAGTATAACCAATGACGCTCGAAGATTTCTTCGAGCAGCAATAATAACACCACCTCCTCTGGAACATCCTGTTTTAGCTTGATCGCGGTCTTTACGAAAAACGTCAAAAATATTCGAGTCAAAAATTTCAGAGTCAAAGAAATTTTCGTTCAGCCAAGATTCAACTAATATATACATGTCAAACTCTAACGAAGAACTTTCTCTATAAACTGTCGAACATTTAGTCCGAATTCCTGACATATTTTGAAAGTAAACTTTTAAAGATTTACATGCTTCATTTTCAGTGGCATTAATTACGTTAATTTTCGGTTTATGGTGTCTTTTCGAAAAAAAGCAAAAGGGCGTACTACTACGTTTGCCGGCCAAATATCCTCATTCAATAGCTTATTGTAATAAGCCTCAAAAACACCTAACTTAAAATTAATTGACTTATAATCCTTTGCACATGTGTTGGTTTTTATCAGCATCCGGCAGACCAACGCACTCTTGTTGATTTCGGCATGTTTTGCAACATAATTTAAAATATCTGTTTCAGTAACAGTATTCGAGAAAGAAGATATATGCAACCACTTCATATTAGCAACAACACCAAGCTCGTTATTTTTATTAGAACCACAAACTAAAGGTTTTTTAAGCTTGTTACAAGTGGCTTTAGCTACAGATTTTTCAGCATCTAATAATTCACAATCAGGGGAACAAGGTTTCGATATTGCAGCGGCTTTAGTGTTGTTTTTAACTGAAGACGTAGCATTTGACGGCGACTTAGCAGAAATAGCATTAGCAGATGACTGTCGGGAGACATAAGCGCCTGACGATAGTGGCGCTTTGGTTGCATTAGAAGGCGACTTCACTGTAATTGCGTTAGTAGCGACTGCACTAAAGGTATCAGCTGACGGCAGCGCAGCACCAATTTGAGTATTAGAGTGCGACGAGAAATTATCATACGAATTTGGAGACAATGAGCATTGCCGATTAGCAAGAACAATTGAGTCAATGTTATTGTTGGTAGGACCAGTATTCAATGCACTAGAGCTCACAATGCGGATGAGCTTATTTACTTCAGCAGTGAGCAAAGAAATAGCGACGTCTTTTGCATCAAGCTTAGAGTGTAGCGAGACGATTTCAGCATGCATGCTTTGTTTTTCCTCAAACAGCGCAGTGAGCATGGAGAGCACACGAACATTTTCACCTCTTAGGGCAGCGACCTCTTTACCAATAGTTGAGAGGGAAATAGATTGTTTGTTGGATTGTTTATTAGATGGATCATTGAGAGTATTTCCAGATATATTTTTACCAGCAGCTGACTCTTTCGGCTCAGCTGGCGATGCATGGGTATTTGTGAGCGCATTATTTTTGTTATTAGCACGATCATTAGAAACACCACCACAAACAATTTTAGCAGCACTAGACATATTTGGAGCGGGGAGTGGGGGAGGCGTGCGAATAGAAGCACGACGCTCAGTAGCACATTTCTTACATACAAATGGCTTATTCGAACTCTTCAGAAAATCGAGATCTGATTTTCGCAAACCGACGCAAGACAAATGAGAGAACTCTTTGCAGACGTCGCACAAAACTTTATCGTCACCACGGTCAACTCTCTGACCACATGCACACGGCATGATGAGTTAGATATAAATGTATGAATGTATGTATACTAATTTATTTTAATACACTTTTTGCGAAGAATTATTTTATGATTTATTTAAATTGTTATAAATGATTTAGGATATATGTAAACAGAGTCACTATATCACCATAATATAAAACAGTTTAATCAATAGCAATTAGAAATAAAGAAAAGAAAAATCCACCGAGTAGTGAATTATTATTAAACGAAGATTAGAGCGATAAAAAAACACGTCCGAACAGGTCCGAACAGGTTGTCGCAGTTTTTTGTATTTATATACATTAGATGCACTTTTTGTTCTTTGGAGCCTCCCTCCGGCACCGGAATATGAAAATGAGTTTTTGTAGAGTATGTTAATTAAAAAAAAAAGTTCAATTTCCAAAAACTGAATGGGGCTACTCCAAAAACCGCGCGATTTTCAAGAATTTCAAGGCAAGTTTAGATTTATGTATGAAAAAAGTTATAATTTTGCACAAGAAAAAAAATTTACATCTACATGTAGAGTTAACCGCAAAAGCGAATAGCGTATTCAGTTTTTAGTGCACTTCCCTGGGAGGGTAATATCGCGGCCTAAATAGAACATTTTTTTTTTTTTCTCGCCAACATACAACTTCATGCCCTGTATTCTTTCTGACTGCGGACATTTTTTTATGTGAATCACACAGGATGCTGCTTAATTTAATGCGGTTTTCAAAAACTAATTCTGATTAAAAATCTATTATAATTTGGATGAGCGCATCAAGTTTAAGTGAAGTAAAATATGCCCTAATAGGGCTGACATGGATTAAAATTTCTAAAAAATTTTAACAATTTTTGCTCTTCAAGGTGGTTTTATGATGGTGGACAACTCCACAAATGTAAAAAAAGGTAGAAAGGTCGAGACCGTGGATAGCGGAAAAAAATGTGGACCCGGATGGCCCCACATATTTTTGGGCAATATTGGCATCAAACTAGGGTTTGAATATTACCTTCACTGGGGAGTGTACCAAAAAACTGAATACGATATTCGCTTTAGCGGTTAACTCTACGTATAGGTAGATGTAAATTTTTTTTCTTGTGCAAAATTATAACTTTTTCATACATAAATCTAAACTTGCCTTGAAATTCTTGAAAATTGCGCGGTTTGTGTAGTAGCCCCATTCAGTTTCTGCAAAAGTGAACTTTTTTTTCAATTAACTTACTCTACAACAACTCATTTTCATATTCCGGTGCCGGAGGGAGGTTCTAAAGAAAAAAAAAATGCATCTAATGTGTATACATATAAAATTTGTTGCATATTTCATGGCGCAATTTGTGATTATTATATCCTGTGGTGTTTTGCGTTATTTGTACAAAGATTTTGTCTGAGGGGACCCCTAGTGAAATTTTATGGCAAATAATTTTCTAGAATATTTTAACCCTCTATCTGCATTGTAAATTGATATTTTCTACATGTGCTTCCAAACAAGGGTTAATAACAGCCATTTGTGTGGGCGTTAGAGGGGTGTGGGGAAGAGATGTTCCATGGCAAGGCCTTCTGTCATGCCTGACAAGTAATAGCGATGAACAGATTTTTGCTGGGTTGGTGCAGTAGCACATCGATATGGACATACATACATATGTCTTACGCGTGTACTCGGACCAATCAGGTATTACCCGGGTAACAAAAGTGGCGAGTATTGCTCAAGTACCTGGGCCCGGGTAATACTTGGGAACCGGATTAGATCAGTCTTAATATGTACTAACTTTATTGCGAATTTCTCATAAGTGATTTTTTGCTCTTTATTTGTTCTGGTAAAAATACTTGCTGACGAAAATTTTTCAAAAATAATTTGATTGTACTTCAATTCGCAGAGTAAACAGCGTGTCAGTCATTGACGTCTAAGTTTTTTATGTATATCGATATTTAAGTGTGCTAGCAAAAAAAAAATTTGGTTTTTTGTTACTCTAATTGCGCTTTTTGCCTCTTGAAAAGAAATCAAGAGTGCAGAGTTAAGTGAACCAGAGTTCATAGCGCGAATGAAAGAAGTTAAGAATTGCTTGACGCATTAAATTGCATGAATTCATTCCCTGTGGGGAAATTCTCCAGTTCATAATTGGTGCGCTTCTAGTGCGTTTTTTGCATGTTAGCAAGTGGCGAATTTAACTTGGCGATGTCCTAGGCAGCGTCAATTATCCACTGTTGAGTCACCGATTCGATAGTGCTGAACTAGCTAAAAGTTCCTACAGATTCTACAGTTTACCTCTGCCATTTTAGTGCAACGTTTGACACGCTTAAAGGTTCAGTGCCAAACTGCACTACTTTCAGATTTGGTATTGCAACATTGTTTTTTATACTCAGCTGTACTTGTACACAGAGTATTATAATTTTGATTTCATAACGGTGGATTGTAACAGAATAAAATAGTCGAGAGAGACATGGACTTACGTATATCAAAATAATCAGGGTGAAAAGAGAAATCGATTGAGCCATGTCCGTTCGCCCGTCCGTCCGTCTGTAAACACTCTAACTCGCGCAAAAATTGAGATATTTTGATGCAATTTGGAATGCAAGTTGGTATCGAGACTGGGACGGTTGGTATTGAAAATGGACGAAATCAGACCATGACCTCGCCCACTTTTCCCATATAGAAAAAATCGGAAATTTGGTATCTCTGTCACTAATATAGCTGGAGTGATAAAAAACAAGTAAGGAAGCCTAAGTTCGAGTGGAATCGAACATTAGATACTCAGCTGTATGCTTTCATTGTTTATTTGCGTTTGATGGAAACACGGTGTACTTTATGTAAAGCGAGTGCTGCATAAAGTGGGCGTAGCCACGCCCATTTTCTAAATTTTTATCAATCATCCAACTAAGCATATGAATATTATTCATTGTGCAAAATTTCATTCCTTTATGACTTCTAGTTACAAAGATACCACGTTACTAATTCCTTAAGCTTGTTCCAGAAATATCTTTCTTAAAAAGTAGGCGTGGTCATAAACCGATTTCAATACATTTTTGCGTGTCTATTAACACAAGTTATAAAAGTGTATAAACCAAGTTTCGTCATAATATCTCAATTATTTGCCGAGTTATAGGCTAAGAAATCTCGTATATTCCTGCTTCTAAAAAGAGCCGGTGCCACGCCCATTTTCCAAAATTTTTGTATTTTTCGTTTTATGTCCATAGGTGGACTCCTTCCATAAAATTTCAATGATATATCTTTATTAGGGATTCCAATCCCGGGATCCCGGGATCCCGGGATCTCGCCCTTTCTGACACCCCGAAAATCCCGGGATAGCTAGAATTTTATCCCGGGATTTTCGGGATAAGATAAAGAGAGAATATTCCGCTATTATAGCAAAGAAAAGTTATATTTTATATAATTTTTATTGGTCTCAGATCTGTATACTAACAGCATTTCCTATTCTGAATGAAAATGTTGCATTATTACATTGCAGCATTATCAACATGTGTCCTGTGTCCTATTAAAGTGTTGCATTTTTCATGTGATGAATGAAACAAAAATAGTGCAACCTTTTACTTGTGCTAAGAGCAGAAAATGTTGCCCGTAGGCCAGTTTTATATTTTGTCAATAGAACAAACATCCCTAAAAAGTGAAGAAATCAAAAAAATGTGACAGCCGGACGAAAGTGCGACATTTTTGCTAGAATAAAAAAGTCCATTAGTCAAAGCATGATACAAACAAACAAGGTAGTTCCATTTCACTTTGACATTGTCATTTTTGATTATAATATGGATTTTTGACGTCTTATTTTAAGTCAAAAATTTAGGATAGCGTTGCCCAATCAAAATTTTTTGGCTGAGGGTATATTTGAACAAAATATTGGGTATTTTAAATGAAATGGTGTTTTTCACATATGCTAATGAACAAAACAATTAAAAGACAACAATCAGCCGATGTAATGAGTATATTTTAACATTTTAAAAAATTAAAAAAAAGGCTTTCCAAAGAAAATAAAAAATAAGTTATTCGTAAAAAATAAAATAGATTTATGCAGTTATTAAAGTCGAAAAATATTATCAAAACGTCCATTATATTTCAATATTTGAAAACTGTTCGCTTTTTTATGAATAAATAGTTCTTGATTTTCTTTATATCGTCGCTATAAAATAAAAAAGACGCAAAGTGTTTTGTTGAGGAAGAAAGACGCAAACTTTTTTTTTTCAAAGAAAGACGCATTAAAAATATTTTTCGAAAGAAAGACTCTTTATTTTTTTTTGATAACGAAGAAAGACGCTTTATTTTTTTTACTATAGAGAAAGAAGCATTTAAATATTTTTTAGGAAAGAAAGATGTATTCGATTTTTTAATTTTCTTTGTCAATATTAATGCTAATGCGTCTTTCTTCGTCGAAATATTTTATAATGCGTCTCTGTTCGTCGAAATATCTTTAATATGTCTATCTTCGTCGACATGTTTTGTAAAGCGTCTTTCTTCCCCGACATATTTTTAATGCGCCTTTTTTCATCGACAAATTACTGACATGCGTCTTTTTTCTTCCGGATCGACGATATATATAAATACATATTTGGTTTCAATGTTTTATACAAGAATATTTCCACATTTAAAAAATATATTTATTAAGAAAATTGTTTAGCAGTTATATAAGAATGCAAATTTAATTTAAATTTGTATGTTGCAGTTTTCCTTAGATTTTACTTACGTTACTAATTTTATTTTCCTTTATTTTATGATTTACCTAATTCTGAAATAGATTCTTCGCAAAAAAATCTTTTTACTAACTTTTCATCTAAATTAAATATTTTATTTACTAATAAATTTTGCATATAACTAGAGCCCTAGATACCCGGGTATCGAGCAATTCGATCTGATCGTTATTGTTTGGAGCCCGTTTGTTGTTCAAATGCCCGTACAAACATACGGGTAATGAACAAACAAACAACTGTTCGAGCATTTGAACAACAATTGTTCGGGCTACTCGAAAATGTTCAAAAAAATCGAGAGCTCTACATATAACCATGCCATCAACCGCACTTGTTTTTTCGGTTACAAGTACATAAGTCGTGCCAATATTCATAATTTCTAAACGACTGAAATTTTTCAATGAAATTCACAGGAGGTGTCGTGGGATTGTAGTATGTACTATATTCCACAAACTTGCCGCAACTTATTTTAAGAATAAATCTTATTTTTTATATAATTATTTGTGATCTGATATTATGAAGAATTTAATACGTAAATATACGTATTTATATATATATCAATATTCAAATTAAAAAAATTCGTTTTGTTGCAATCCATACCATGGTTACCATGGAAATAAAAAATAACATAAATGGAGGATTTTAAGCACTGAGTATGGCAGCACGAAATGTCATAATCCATATAATTGTCAGGTGGTTAATATGGCGACAAAAATTTGACGTTTACACTACCTTCTTTCTTGTATCATGAGTCAAAGTAAGGATTAAAATTTTTGTTTTTTTTTTTTTAATAATTAAATTTTTTTGTGTTGAAGTACGCGTTGTGAGGAAACGTACGTTAGGTATTTTTAAAGCTTTTAGCTTGTGGCAAAATTCATTTGATAATTTCTATTTCCTGATTTTTGGTCATTTATTTCTCAAATGTTTTTTGGAATTTTCCCACACGGAAAGTAAATAATGGAAGAAATGGAAACAAAATTTTAATTAGACTTGATATCAAAATTTTGCCTTCGATATTTATCTATTCAGAAGTTGCATTAATTTTCTGAATTTTTCAGCATGCTTGGAAATATTCGCTTAAACAAAGTGCCTCGTTAAATTCTAAAAAAAATTCTATTGGAAATTATCAAATGATTGCAAGCCTTTTTATTTATACTAGAGTGCTGCCTACTGTCGAAACTCGACAGTCTTTCTAGATGTTTTCTTATGACTAAGGTGCAACTATAGTTTTTGTATAATTGTTTGTTGTTGTCACTGTTATCTACCATTTTCTTCTTGTTCCTGTTGATGCTGCTCCTTTTGTTACTACCGTCGCTGCTACTATTTTGTTATTGTTGTTGGTGTTATTGTCGTTACTCGTCTTCCAAATTCTCCTACCTACTTCTTTCTTTCTATTTCTGCTCTTTTTTACTCAATTTATTTCCTAATTATTCTTTCTTATCCGTTTTAGTCCTTGACTTTGTGTTTTTGTTGTAGTGCTTTTGTTACCTTTTTACGTTTCTACTTCTTTGAAACTACACACCACATCCAGCCAAACATGTTCACAATTGCATAATAAGTTTGGTGAAAACGCACAGTCAGGTATGCTTGCGCATTGATACAGCTCTGTTGTGTGCAAAAGCATGCAACAACAACCACACGGCAATTTTCCAACGACGATTGTGGACGCATTTTCTAACCAATTTTCATGAAAATTGGCGCAGTTCTATTTGAGAGCAATACCTTTCTAATAGTTTTAAAATCGGTTCAGTAGTTTCGACGGAGAAGATGGAACAAAATTTATGTTAGCGTATTAATAATATAGATCCTAAAAGTACCAACTGCAAAGGAAAATGTTTTGTTCACCAAATGTATGTAATTTTCGTTGTTGGTTGTGCTTTTTAAAGTAACTCTTAGGTATTATTAAATAATACGAATGATTTTACATACAAATATTGAGGAGTGAATATGGCCACAAACTGCGTTTTTCGCCTCTTTGGACATGAATCTCTCAAAAACTACACCGAAATCCTTTAGAAAAGTAGAATTTTATTTGAGTTAGAAAATTTTTTGGAAATTTTTTCGGCCTGTGTAATTAAAGTCCAAATCCCGGGATAAATCCCGGGATACCGGGATTATAAAATAAAATCTCGAAAATCCCGGGATCGTAAAAATTGGAAAAATTGGAATCCCTAATCTTTATATTTGACAGAGATATCGCTTAAAATGTTTTTATTAGGTCACTTTATAATACCCATATATAAAAGTGGGCGTGGTCGTCAACCGATTTTGACAATTTTCCGTTCAAACATTTGCCTAGGTAAGTAAATCACGCGTACCAAATTTCATCGATATATCTGCTACGGTTTTTGAGTTATGGCTTATACAACTTTCAATGTTTGGCCATTAATAAGTGGGCGCGGCACCGCCCATTTTTCAAAATTTCACCAAATTTATTCATAAGGGCCTGAGCTCTACACGTGGATGGAATTTTACCATCCCAGCTCTATTAGTGACTGAGATACCAAGTTTCCGATTTTTACTATATAGGGAAAGCAGGCGTCCGATTTCGTCCATTTTCAATACCATCCGTTCAAATTTCATCAAAATATTTCAATTTTGCGCGAGTTATCGTGCGTACAGACGGACAGACGGACGGACATGGCTCAATCGATTTCTCTTTTCACCCTGATCATTTTGATATATATAAGTCTATATCTATATCTATAACGTGGACCCGGATGACCCTCGAATATTTCTGAGCAACATTGGTATCAAAAGAAAGGTCTTGATGAGGACTTCGACATAGAACTTTTTTATTTGTGATGCTAAGGGTACACAGAGTATTATAATTTTGATTTCCTAACGGTGGATTGTAACAGAACGAAATAATCGAGATAGATATAGACTTATAATAATAATAATAATATAATACAATGGCGCTATTATAACTCTGGCGAGTTTTATGGCCGAGCTTCTCTCCCAATTCGAGGTGTGCTCCTTTTTTTGTTTTTCCTACTAATTGGGTGGACCTACAGTTTTACGCCGGCTCCGAACGGCGGAGGCATTTTTTGTGAGGAGCTTTTTCATGGCAGAAATACACTCGGAGGGTATGCCGCCCACTGCCGAGAGGTGACCGCTGCTCTTAAAAAACCCAATAATTGGATTTTACTAATTGAACCCGAGACCTCTAGCATAGCAGGCGAGCACTCTACCCACTGTACCACAGCGGCCACACTTCATTACCCGGGTAGAATTGACTTAGAATTTTGAAGGAATCTAAGATCTTAATTGATTTTCTCATTTGTTTACTTTTAAACGAAATTTAATTAGGCTGAGTGCAAAAGAGCGGAAATTTCATTAAATTTGATCCGAATCAGAAAATAGAAAATACACACCCACGTACATATGCCTGTACATTAAGGTGGAGTGAAAACATATGGAGATTTTTTTTTTGTTTTTTTTCTGAACGTACCAGCAATGAAAAGTTGCCTTTATACGAGTTAATGAACCCCACAAAATTTCATGGTGATAGGACGACGTTTTGAACTGCCCCCAGCCCCGCAAAGTTGAAAGCAATAAGCACGATCTGGTACAAGTATGAAGTTTTCAAAATTTTAAAATCAAAAAACGAAGTATGAGGATTGATAAACATGGCTAAGCTGAGTATTAAAGTGAATTTATTTTTTCTTGAAACAATAACAACAAAAGTTATTAAAGGTCAAAGTTTATATTATGCATTTTTTAAATTGCAATTACTTAATATCTACTAAACCGATTTCGAATGTTTTTATACCGTTCAATAGGTATTTTTATTCCCTTTAATTTGATATACATCTTATGTATGAAAAGTAAGGGGGGGTAAAAGGGGGGTTGACCCCCGCAGGGGGGTTTTATAGGACCCACATAAAATGTATATCAAATTAAAGGGAATCAAAATACCTATCGAATGGTATAAAAACATTCGAAATCGGTTGAGTAGTTTTAAAGTAATTGAAATTTAAAAAATGGATATTATAAACTTTGACCTTTAATAACTTTTGTTGTTGTTGTTTCCAAAAAAAATTAATTCACTTCAATACTCAGCTTAGCCATCTTTATCAATCCCCATACTTCGTTTTTTGATTTTATAATTTTAGAAACTTTACATTTGTACCAGATCGTGTTATTTTTTTCAACTTTGTGGGGCTCGGGGCACCTCTAAACATGCGAGTAGGTCAATAAAATTTTACAGGCTTTTTTCTGGGCTACAAAGGTGCCGTTCTGGTTTTGGAACAAATTGAATTTCCAAAAAAAAAATTTCACTCCACCTTACTGTACATACATATGTTGTTTATTGTTTTGGGGATAATTGCGTATAAAAGAAATACCTCCATAGATCGGCCAATAATGTTTGAGATACGGTTAACTTGGCCGGTACTTGCTTAAGAAAATAATTTTGCTGAATTTTTGAGTATGAAGTCTTGTACACCAGCTGCCCTTGTTGCCTTTATCATTTTGGGTTTATTGGTAATCGAGAGCAAAGCAGATAAAAGCATTGCAACTTGGGGAACGGTGGGCGAAAATGATCGTCAAATCTACAAAAAGGAATCTAATGCGCAGGGCAACTGCTGTGGTCCATCCCAAGTTTAATTCTTTTTTCCTGAAAACGTAAGTTTTACTATTATGTAATTGAGGCTATATTAAATTATTCTTCTATTCTAAAATATTTAGAGGCAAAAAAATAATCAAATCATAACTGCAGTTCAAATATACGAGATATGCGAGAGTGGAGAGAACATCGTGCAAGGCGCATCGATTAAAGTCAGTGGATCTAAAAAATCTGTAAAAGTCATAGTGTCAGGAAAACGTGCCAAACCTTTTACAGCACGTATTGTAGTTTATGTCAAGTGGAAATAAACATCGAACTCCCTTTCATTCAAGGTGTACATACAATCAAAAATATATTAATACAAATTACTTCTCTTTTGAAAAGATGTCAGTGTTTCCGGTGTTTATTTACGAGTCTCTCTCTAATTACGATTATCTCATTATAAACATTTAAGAACTTGTCCCTTAACCGTCCATTTTCGAAAATTTTGATTTATTTCCTTACAACAGAAAGAGATTATTTCGTTGCTGAAATTTCATCACTCGGACGTTATCATATTTTTCTTGCTATTTAACACGATTTTATTAGCTTCACCTGTATGTATATATGTATGTATGTATGGTAATTAATTAACAAAATAGGTTATTTTTTAGCTGTTGGTTTCTTGCTGACTTTCACATCTGTTTGGCTATTTTTATTTTCAAGAAATTGTTTACTATTCTTGGCAGGCGCGGATCCAGGATTTCGGCAAGGGGGGGGGGGGGGGTTTGAACATTTCTTTTTTTGGAAGATGTTTTTTAAAGGCAGACGCTGGTGAAAATATGGACTAATACCACCTACTATTATTATTCTATATACTAGTTGCGCCATTTCCCGCACCTTAAAAACACCAAACTCAAAACCCTCCAAATTAACAATATGTATGTCATCACATAAAGTGCAGGAGATTTCAATTGAAGTTCTAAATAACATGTAACGTATGTATGTATATTTTTGCATTGGTACGTGCGAGTGAGTATCGTATGGTATTGGTGGCAAATTGATCATCAATTTCACTTACCCTTGCATTTAAAGCCAAAATAAATAAGAATATATCGCTAGCTTAGAGTGCAAACTGTGTAAATCCATTTTTATGAAAAAGTGTTTTTAAGTGTAGAAAGCTAGAAAAATTAACCACCACGCTAAACACGTCTGTGATACTTGTCATATTTCTACTCGTTGTTATTCAGTGATACGCAAATTGTGTAAGTCCAAAAAGAGAAGAAAATTGTGTAAGTCCAAAATTTTTATTTGAACAGAAATTTTTTTTTCATTTTGAAATTTTTTTATTTTGTGTTTTTTGTCTCTCCTACAAAGTTTGAAAAATGGACTTACACAATTTGCACTCTAAGCTAGCGATATGTATGTAGTACTTTTTGGTTATATTTATATTTTTAATAGAATTTTTACTTTATTTAAGTTCTTGTTTTTTTGTCGTTTTCGATTCGCCATCACACAAGCGAGGTCGGATCGAACAAAAATGTTTGAATCCATAATGAGTAGTAGCCATACTCGCTAACTGGTCGATAAAAATTTCCCTCTGCTCGCTATCATTCACATATAAATTTGACAGAAGGAAATTTATAACCAGCAGAGAAATTGTGAATCGAAAGCGGCTTTTATATACTCAAATTTTTAAAAGATTAATTTAAACAAGAATTGCGAAATGCCTCTGAAAAAGGCAATTTCTCCAACGATTCAGACATTTCTGACCAAATTAATTCTGTACAATCCCGATAAAAATTGGGATAAGAAAGAAAAGAAAATAAATTTGCGATTTGGCAATTTGCGAATAGCATTTGACAAATTTGATTTTATGCACGTGTTATGTGGTGTGCCCAGTATGCATGAATAAATTATATATTTTTTTATTCATTTTTATACTCAGCTGTACTAGTACACAGAGTATTATAGTTTTGATTTCCTAACGGTGGATTGTAGCAGAATGAAATAATCGAGATAGATATAGACTTATATATATCAAAATGATCAGGGTGAAAAGAGAAATCGATTGAGCCATGTCCGTCCGTCCGTCCGTCCGTCCGTCTGTCCGTCTGTCCGTCTGTACGCACGATAACTCGCGCAAAAATTGAGATATTTTGATGAAATTTGGAATGCAAGTTGGTATCAAGACAGGAACGGACGGTATTGAAAATGGGCGAAATCGGACCATGACCACGCCCACCTCCCCTATATAGTAAAAATCGGAAATTTTGTATCTCAGTAACTAATAGAGCTGGAGTGATAAAATTTGACCCACGCATTGACCTCAGGCCCTTATGAAGAAATGTGGTGAAATTTTGGAAAATGGGCGGTGCCACGCCCACTTATTAAGGGGCAAACATTGAAAGTTTTATGAGTCATAACTCAGAAACCGTTGAAGGTATATCGATGAAATTTGGTAGGCGTGATATACTTACTTAGACAAATGTTTGGACGAAAAATTGCCAAAATCGGTTGACGACCACGCCCACTTTTATATATGGGTATTATAAAGTGGCCTAATAAAAACATTTTAAGCCATATCTCTGTCAAATATAAAGATATATCATTGAAATTTTATGGCAGGAGTCCAAATATGGACATAAAACAAAAAACACAAAAATTTTGGAAAATGGGCGTGGCACCGCCTCTTTTTATAAACAGGAATATACGAGATTTCTGAGCCCATAACTCGACAAATAATTTATATATAATGACGAAACTTGGTGTGTACACTTTCATTACTTGTGGTAATACACGCTCAAAGTTTTAGCGAAATCGGTTGACGACCACGCCCACTTTTATATATGAGAACTATAAAGGGGCCTAATAAAAACATTTTAAGCGATATCTCTGTCAAATATAAAGATCTGTCATTGAAATTTTGTGGCATGACTTCCACAATAGACCGGAAACAACAAATAGAAAAATTTTGGAAAATGGGCGTGGCACCGCCTCTTTTTACACAAAGGGATATACGAGATTTCTTAGCCTATAACTCGACAAATAATTGAGATATTATGACGAAACTTGGTTTATACACTTTTATAACTTGTGCTAATAGACACGCAAAAATTTATTGAAATCGGTTTATGACCACGCCTACTTTTTAAGAAAGATATTTCTGGAACACCCTTTGGGAATTTGTAACGTGACATCTTTGTAACTAGAAGTCATAAAGGAATGAAATTTTACACAAAGTATAATATTCATATGCTTATTTGGATGACTGATAAAAATTTTGAAAATGGGCGTGGCTACGCCCACTTTATGCAGCACTCGCTTTATATAAAGTACCTACACCGTGTTTCCATCAAACGCAAACAAACAATGAAAGCATACAGCTGAGTATCTAATGTTCGATTCCACTCGAACTTAGGCTTCCTTACTTGTTAAATATATTTTTTAATTTTTAATTAAATAAAAAAAAACAAAAAAAAATACAAGCCACAGGCGAATCAAAGGCGCTACAGCTACGCCAACGAGCCATTTACATTGTGCATGTCAAACAATATAGTACACGCTTATTGTATTAGATTTAATTCCTCTAAATTTCGGGTATTTTCTATTTAACTATAAGTTGTAATTGTATGTTATTATTGCCTACAAGGACAACTATTTCAATGAACTGATTCAATTGTACCTGTTTCACCTTGTGGATATGTGCATATAAAATATAATCTGAAAATAAATGAAAATAAATGTCGAGTTTTGCCTTTGGACAGCTAAACCCATCCAACCATTGCTTTTGGAATGATAGAGTTTTCCTTGATCAGTTTGGGAAATTTGGGCGCAGAATCTATAAAGGCATTAATTTGGGATCTATGATAAACCACAAGGGGTGGGGGGGGGGGGTTTGAACCCCAAAACCCCCCGTGGATCCGCCACTGATTCTTGGTATACAAGAAATATGGAAGTGATTATAGGGGGTGCTCAATAATATTTGAACATGAAAGTATTCGGTTCGTACAACTAGTACAAAAATATACCTAGTTGCGAAATTAAAGAGTACGATATATGAAATCTCAAAAAAGTCAAAATAAAAATATTAGTAAAAAACACCGATTTTAAATATTTTTTGACATACTGAGCACCCGACGCTTTTCCTTAAATACTTATATTTTCGTTCATCATTTTGTTTCTAATTAAATTATTTCTCAATTTTTAGTACGATTTTTAAGCTTAAAGCGTGTTTTTTAGTTTTTTTAAGCTATTATTTATTAAATATGCTGTATATGGAAAGTGGCCGTGGTTTTCATCCAACTTCGCCCATTTCCAATAAAAACCGTTGCGAGTTCCATAAGGATGTGTGTACTAAATTTCATCATAGTACTTAGTTTTTTTGTAGAACTTATAGTGTTTACAGACAGATCGACGTACGGATGAACGGATATGGCTCAATCGATTTCTTTTTTCACTCTGATCATTTTCGAAATGAAAAAAAAATTTCTGTTCATGTAAATATTTTGGAGTTACACAATTTTCTTCGCTAAGATAAAAGGACAAAAACGAACTAAAAGGCTTTGTCGGCATGTTTTTTCGCTTCGAGTTTTCGCGTCTTTTGTTTGTACGAAAGTTCGTTTTTGCGCTAGAAAATAATATAACGCATTTTTGCACTGGGGTGTACATATGTATGTATGTACATACAAACATTTGTTGTTTTTGGAATATTTATGTATGTATAAACGTCAGATTCCCACAGTTCAGCCAGTAGTGTTCCAAACACAGTTCATTTGGTTGGTGCTTGAGAAAATAATTCTACATATTTGAATTTTAAATATGAAGTCATACACTTTAGTTGCATTCATCATGCTGGGATTATTAGTAGCTGAGAGCAAGGCATACGAAAAACTCATTGAAACTTGGGGGACTATTGGACCAACCGATCGTCTAATCTATACAAGGTTTTTTACCAAGGAAGGCACCGTCGATTGTGGCGCCATAGTTAATTTTCGCTATCCAGGCACAGTAAGTCTATACACTGAGAGAAAAAAAATATATGGAGGGGTCAAAGAAATTGCTTCCCTATTTTGAACACTACTTTCTTTGTTTTGAGTAAATTTTCTCCATAACATGTTAAAAGTATTATAAAATATTGTTGTTTACATGCGTTGCCATGGTTTCATATGCTTGTTTTAAAAAAATTCATACATGAAAATAATGAAAAATTTTTTAAGCGCCATTCCATTCCCAATTTTCACTTGTTTTGAAGACTTTATTTCTTTAATTTTGAGAAATTGAATTCCCATACAAATCCCCATGGTAGGTAACGAATTTGTTTGAATGTTTTTTTTTTTATGTGTTTTTCCACATTTTTGAGAAAATTTACTCAAAACAAAGAAAATTTTGTATTGGGACGCGTGTTCAAAATAAGGAAAATTATGTCTTTAATTGAGAGAATTTTTTTTGAGTGTATGTATATAACACTTGTAAATTCAAAATATTTCATTTAAAGAAAATGTATTTTGTTTTTAATGTTTTTCATATTTCAAAAATTTTCACTATTACATTTTGAACATTCTTCCCTGCAGGAAGTGTATCTAACTGATTTTAAACTGTTTAAAAAGACACTGGTGGTAACTTTTAATTATGTATATATTTTCTTTGAAAAAAGCTAACTACTTTTATATGGGAATGGCCTTTGTACCATGATAGGTAACTGTAAACTATTTTTTAAGGTGAAAAATAACACTACGCGACAAAATCTCAAAAATTTTCATATCCTCGACATTTGCTACATGATTCCTATATAGAATTTTCTGCTGATTCCAAATATGTAATCAGATGGTTCAAAAGTAGGATATGTAGCAACCAGCAGGATATTTAATATTTCTTAAAAATTACAAAAAAGTATGAATGTCGAAAAAAAACTAAAAATTTTCATTAAAAAAATCTGTTGCTCGTCATATGTAACTCCGCCAACCTAACATCGATTTTAGTTAATTAATTAATCCTCACAAAAGGAAATTTCATCCTCACAAAAGGAAATTAAATAAAGTAAAAATCGAGACGGTAATGGCGAAAATATTGACTAATTAGTAATCCTACTTTTTTTCTTAGCTCAAAAACTGAAATTTCAAAATACCTCGAAAACTGTTATGCTTTATGTACATAAGTAATAGCAAAATATGTATTTATGTACATATATAAATTATTTAAATTTTACACTAAAATGTTATAGCGACTAATAATTTAATCTTAAACAGGGGATTAGAAAGCATGATATCATCACTGGGGTCCATGTTTACGAGCTATGCGAGAATTGCGGCGGAACGGTAACAACTACAGGAAGTTTGAACAAAAAATCTGTAAAGGTCTTAGTGGAAGGACAGCCTTCAAAACCTCTACAAGTTCGTATTGAGGTTTATGTTCGTTAGGTGTACATTAATAGAAATCGAAGTGCCTTCCATTAATTATGTACAGATTATTTTTCCATCAATACTAATAATAATAATAAACTGAATGGTCATATGCATGAAGAGTTGTTTTATCTTATGAAAATTGGAAATCAAGAAGGATTTTTTCAAAGACGAAAAATAACTCTTATTGAATTTTTTGAAATCAAAAACGTTGGGCACATTTCAATGAAAAAATTTGTCCCTTACATTTAAAAGTTATTATGGGAAAGAAAAATTTTTCTGTTGCTCATAACGATTATATTCAGATTTTTATTTTTTCAATTGCCTCATAACTGTTATTCATGAGAAAAAATTTTTTCCGTTGCTCATAACGTTAATTTTGAAATTTTTATTTTTTCCGTTGCCTCATAACAGTTATTCATGAAAATAAATTTTTTCTGTTGCTTATAGCTAATTTCTATTTCAGATTTTTGATTTTTACGTTGTATTGTGAGTATTATTTTGAGGAATTGGTTCCTTTTTTGCTCATAGGACTTCATCTTTCGGTATCTAGTGTATGTAATTGCATGGTGCTATGTAATACAGTATATTTATTTTATTCCCAAACCCGAAGCTAGAATGTTTCAATTGGTACTAGCTGTAAATATATCCTAACTAAAATTAAACAAGTAAGGAAGTACTTTTTGGTTGCTTGTTTTTCCGACAGGGTCGTTCCACAATACATCACGTAAGGAAGCCTAAGTTCGAGTGGAATCGAACATTAGATACTCAGCTGTATGCTTTCATTGTTTGTTTGCGTTTGATGGAAACACGATGTAGGTACTTTATATAAAGCCAGTGCTGCATAAAGTGGGCGTAGCCGCGCCCGTTTTCAAAATTTTTATCAGTCATCCAACTAAGCATATGAATATTATTCTTTGTGCAAAATTTCATTCCTTTATGACTTCTAGTTACAAAGATGTCACGTTACAAATTCCCAAAGGGTGTTCCAGTAATATCTTTGTTAAAAAGTAGGCGTGGTCATAAACCGATTTCAATAAATTTTTGCGTGTCTATTAACACAAGTTATAAAAGTGTATAAACCAAGTTTCGTTATAATATCTCAATTATTTGTCGAGTTATAGGCTAAGAAATCTCGTATATTCCTTTGTCTAAAAAGAGGCGGTGCCACGCCCATTTTCCAAAATTTGTCTATTTTTTGTTTCCGGTCTATTGTGGAACTCTTGCCACAAAATTTCAATGAATTATCTTTATATTTGACAAAGATATAGCTTAAAATGTTTTTATTAGGCCACTTTATAATACCCATATATAAAAGTGGGCGTGGTCGTCAACCGATTTTGACAATTTTTCATCCAAACATTTGCCTAAGTAAATATATCACGCGTACCAAATTTCATCGATATATCTTCAACAGTTTCTGAGTTATGACTCATAAAGCTTTCAATGTTTGCTCCTTAATAAGTGGGCGTGGCACAGCCCATTTTCCAAAATTCCATCAAATTTCTTATTAGGGGCCTGAGCTCAATACGTGGGTAAAATTTCATCACTCTAGCTATATTAGTGGCTGAGATACCAAATTTCCGTTTTTTTTCTATATAGGAAAAGTGGGCGTGGTCATGGTACGATTTCGCCAATTTTCAATACCAACCGTCCCAGTCTCGATGCCAACTTCCGTTTCAAATTTCATCAAAATATCTCAATTTTTGTGCGAGCTAGAGTGTTTATAGACGGACGGACGGACGGACCGACATGGCTCAATCGATTTCTCTTTTCACCCTGATCATTTTGATATATATAAGTCTATATCTATCTCGATTATTTCATTCTGTTACAATCCACCGTTATGTGATTAAAACTATAATACTCTGTGTACTAGTGCAGCTGAGTATAAAAATTGCTGATTAGAAATCGGTTTAGGCCCATGGTTTCATATGCAAAGTTACTTAGAATAATCCGTAGGATTTTTTTCCGCGCAAACGATTTTTCGAAAATAAAATAAATAATCGATAAAAATCGATAGCAATAAGAAAACAAATCATTGTGGTAGTCAGACATGGCACGATATTGTCCGGAAGCGTCGATATGTGTGTACATTAGAGTGCGTTTAAAATTCAAATTAACGATATTTTACTGTATCGCCCCCTCAACATGGTTAAAGAAATCACGGATAAATTTTGGTCCAGATTGGTGGCGGTTAGGCGTGGAGCATTAGGCTGAAAAATCTATGAAAAACCAAAATATTTTTGTAAATTATCTAATACCCAAAATCAATACTTCTATACCCAAGGATAACAAATATAAATTTTTGTCCCGATTGATAAAGGTTTAGTGGTCTTTCACGGGGGTCAAATTTCAGATGGCCATAGAACTTACATTTTTTTACCCCTGTGACACTCCACTAAACCATGATCAATCGAGACCAAAATTTATGTGTGATATCTTTGACCATGCTACTACCGATTGAGGGGCGATACAGTCTTTTTTTGAACTTTTAATTTTTTCATACAAATTAAACGCACTCTAATGTACATACATATAACTTTCTATTATATTTATTGACTAATCCATACCCGCGAAGTCTTCCGCGGAAGAAAATTAAAATGTTGATTTTTTTTTAATTATAAAATATTTAAAGTAAAATTGGCAATACACAAAAATAAAAATCCAAGCGAAATCCATTCGAAACCTAAATTAAAATCGAATTAATTTATGATCTTCCATCTTCCACCAAGCTTCAGTTCTCCCTCTTTCTCCCTCTATCTCTTTCCCTTTCCTATTCCCTCTCTCTCCCCACTCAATCTTTAACTATCCCTATCTCAATCTTTTTTCACTTTCCTTGGCTAAAACGACAGATGGGCTAAGAAGGATGGGTGACAACGCACACATTTCCAAAGTTGTCTATGCTCGATGTAGTGGCCCATATACCAAATATCATTGATTTACGCAAATAGACTCCGAGTTATAAGGATTTTAAGGACTTCTTCTGAAGGGGAAGGAAAGTAGGGGGTCTTTTCTGTGTACCATATATGATTTACACGAACGCTTATCTAAAAATCACTTGCGAGGAGAAAACGCTGTTTTTAAAAATCATAACCGAAGATCTTTAGCATGGATAACAAATTCCTACCACACTAAGCCATCTAATCGTCAATTCACGTACATAAGTATCTCATATTATTCACCGAAAAATAAAGTCCTATAACCAAAAAAAGAAACATATTCTGCAAAATAATATTCAAAATATAACGAAAAAATTTAAAAATTTGAAATGTAGAAGTTATGAGGCAATGGAAAAAATAAAAATTTTAAAATAAAAGTTACGAGCAACGGAAAAATTTTTTTCTCATGAATAACAGTTATGAGGCAATTGAAAAAATAAAAATCTGAACATAATCGTTAGGAGCAACAGAAAAAAATATTTTTCAAACATAATAGCAAGGACTTGTAACAAAACTCGTAACGAAACGAAACTCTCATTTCTGTTCCAAGAAACATTAAAGGATAGAAACTAAATTCGAAACCATAAGATTGTAACGTTTCAATAATTAACAAAACCTGTAACGAAACTAAATTAATTTTGTTCCTTGTAACAGAAACAGAAACAAAACTCCTTTGTAACAAAAGTCGTAACAAAACTCCGAAACGTTTCCAGCAGAAACAAAACCTGTAACGAAACTAAATTAATTTTGTTCCTTGTAACAAAATCCGTAACGAAACTAAATTAATTTTGTTTCTCAGTATCAGAAACAAAATTAATTTTGTTCCTTGCAACAAAAACAAAACCAGAAACGAAATTAATTTTGTTTCTCAGTGGCAAAACTATAAAAATTATTATAATACTATTTGCCGTACATTAGGATGGACTTATTATTTTTAGGTATATAATATATATATGTATACCATATATATGTATGAAAAGTTTTGGGCAGGGCTTCTACAGGGAGCCCTATTCTTTATGATTCCTAGGTCGGGTCGCGAGATATGGGTCAAAACGAGGACCCGGGTGATCTTGTGTGTTTCTGAGTAATATTGGTATCTAATGCAAGGTTTTGAGCTGGCCTTCTACAATATTGGTATCAAATGAAAGATGTTGAGCGGGGCTTTCGTATAGAGCTCAATTCTAGACCGGGTCTCCACATATGGGTCAAAGTGAGGATCCGGATGATCCTTGAATATTTCTGAGCAATGTTGGTATCAAATGAAAGGTTTTGAGCAGGACTTCTACACGGAGCCCCGAGATATGGGTCAAACGTGGATCCGAATGATCTTGCATGTTTCTGAGCAAAACAAAACAAAACAAATCAAAATCAGAAATCAAAAATCAAAAATTAAAAATCAAAAACCAAACACCAAAACAAACAAAAACAACAAAATGTAGCAGTGACAATGGCAACAAAAAATTATAAAAACCATAGTCGCATTTTAATCGATAGAAAACCAGTGAAAAAAGGAATAAGGGAAAGGGAATAAAAGTCCTATTTCGAAACTGATTACACATCAATGTTCATGAGTACTCCTTACTCACGTTTCCTTTTTTTTAACTCAACTGGAGTTAGGAAAATATGTCAAAATTTACGAAGCCGAAATTAAAAAAAAAAAACCCTTATAATTTGCTTTATTAACTAATACCTATTAGAAACTTGTTTCGGACTATAATTGGCTGCGAGAAATGATAGATTGACAGAAATGTAATAAAGCTTGATTAATTAAGCAAATACACATTTTTTAACTTCACTTAAGATATTTTTGGATTTGAACATAGGTCGAGTTAAGTTCTTTTAGTTGGTTCCGTGGTAGAGGTAGATTAGAAGGTAGAGGTAAGTGTGGAAGTAGATGTAGACATGCAAAAGCTGTGAAATTTCAAATTATATAAACATTTCCAAATGCCAAAGAATTTTCACTCGCATAGGGCGAGCTTCGTTTGTTATTTATTATAGCCGATTTTTGTTACAAATAGTGTAATAAATTTAACTAGTAAACCTGGCCACGCGATGCTGTGGCTTTCAATTACACTGTGCGACAATTTGAGGGTGTAAGACAACTCATTGCTATATTTAACAATTTTTTTGATTGCCATTTTAAATTTGACTTCCCCCTAAAAATGGCAGAATATATATCGGCTTTAAGCCCATAGATTCTTATTAATAAAATATAAATTTAAGCATATACATAATTACTGGTTATTTTTATTTTCCGTCGACCTAGATTTTGTATACAAAGATTTTGTCCGATGAGTCCCATAGTGAAGGTTTAATGCGAATAATTTTCTACAATATTTTATCCATATATGTAGCTAACTCCAAAAGGTCATTTTTCTTACTTCTCTTTCTCTTCTCCTTTCCCTTTTATTTGCGCTTCTTCTTCCCTTTATCCATTTTATTTTCCGTACTCTTCCGGCTTTAGCTTCCTTTCCTTCGCCATTTCCGTTCCTTTCATTTTCCCCTCCCCTTTCTTTTTATTACAGGGCAAGACCTTTAATGACTTTGAAAACCGGACAAACTGTAGCGTAAAAATAAATTTTTGTAAAAATCGTAATAAATTACTCATTTTCAGGCCAAGCATTTTCATATGCCCGGCAAAGATATTTCATATGACACTTTAAATTTAAAAATCAAACTGTAGAGTAAAAGTAAATTTTGGAACAGGTGGCAACCCTCTTTGTAAAAATTATGATAAATTACTCATTTTGAGACAAAGCACTTTGATATGACACCTCAAATCTAAAAATCAAACAGAATATAGCGTAAAAATTAAATTGTGAACAGGTGGCAACCCTTTTTAGAAAAACTGTAATAAATTACTTATTTTCACGCAGGGCCCTTTCATATGACACCTCAAATTTTAAAATCAAACAAACTATAGCGTAACACTGAATTTTTGAACAGGTGGCAACCCTTTTTGTAAAATTTTATTAAATTACTCAATATCAGGTCAAGCCTTTTCATATGGTACCAAAAATTTTAAAATCAAACAAATTATACAGGAAAATTAAATTTTCGAACAGCTGGCAACCCTTTTCAAAAAAATTAAACCTTCCTGCACATCTACAGGTCAAGCCCTTTCATTTGAAACCACATTTACGAACATCGGTATAACGGTGTAAAAGTTATGGTGTTTACAAAAAATCGCTTAGCGTAATATATATAAGGATATGATACTGAGTAAAAGTCAACCTTGAGCGTATTTGAATAAATGTCCCTTACGATAATATTTAAAAAATATAAGTGTCTTATTCCATACTTTAGTTGGTTGCCACAGACATACATATATATGTATGTATATTATACACTGAAAAAACAACTTACTCAGATTATGGAAAAGTGGGAATGATTCGGCGCTAAAGACATATTTCCATATTTTGATGTACGATTTTCTTCAAATCAAGGAATAAAAACCACGTTTTAAAGAAAATTGTACATCAAAATATGGAAATATGTCTTTAGCGCCGAATCATTCCCATTTTTCCATAATCTGAGTAATTTTTTTTTTGAGTGTATACCTAAAAATAACAAGTCCATCCTAATGTTCTGCAAATATAGTTTTTCTACTGAGAAACAAAATTAATTTTGTTTCTGGTTTTGTTTTTGTTGCAAGGAACAAAATTAATTTTGTTTCTGATACTGAGAAACAAAATTAATTTAGTTTCGTTACGGATTTTGTTACAAGGAACAAAATTAATTTAGTTTCGTTACAGGTTTTGTTTCTGCTGGAAACGTTTCGGACTTTTGTTACGACTTTTGTTACAAAGGAGTTTTGTTTCTGTTTCAGTTTCGTTGCTTACCTGTGTAACAGAAACCGAAACCGAAACGCGTTACAAGTCCCTGCATAATAGTTACAACTGAAAAATATTTTTTTTCAATATCAATTTTTTTGAATATCTATATATATAAAAATGGTGTAAAAAATGTTACTAACCTCATCAGATGAGAACGGCTGGGCCGATTTCTGTAAAATTTTTTGTCAGTTGTTCGTATTCTCGAGGAGATGGTTCGTACGCAAGAAAATTTTGGAAAATCCCTCCGGAAAAGTCCGAAAATTGGAAAAATCGGTGTGTATGTGTGTATGTGTGCATCTGTGGATGTGTGTCCTTTATAAACTCCCAAAGTAACCAACCGTTCTTTATGAAATTTTCACAGTAGATTCATGTGGTGTTAGTGTACATAGTAGGTTATATAGAATTTCGAAAAAAGGAAGCTTCCCGGAATACAGGCCTAAATGAGGACCCAGATCGATCCAGCAAGTCTTCGAGCAATATTGGTATCAAATGAAAGAAGTTGAACAGGCCTTCAACATAAAGTTATTTTCATTGCGATACCTAGGCCGGGTTCCCAGATATGGGTTAAAACGTGGGACCGAGTGACCCTGGAAAGTTTCTGAGCGATATTGGTATCAAATGAAAGCTGTTGAGCAGGACTTCAAAAAAGAGCTTTTTAAATAGTGATTCCTAGGCCGGGTTCCAAGATTTGGGTCAAAGCGTGGACTCGGATAACCCCTGAATGTTTTCGAGCAATATTGGTAGCAAATGAAAAGCGTTGAGCAGGCTTCCACATACATACAGTTATTGTCATTGTGATTTCTAAGGCTGTTTCCCAGAGATGGCTAAAGTAGTGGGCCCGGATGGTGATGGACGGTCCCAGTAAGGTAAAGGTAGGTAGCTATAGGGATAGGGGTAGGGATAGGGATAGGGATAGGGATAGGGATAGGGATAGGGATAGGGATAGGGATAGGGATAGTGATAGAGATAGAGATAGAGATAGAGATAGAGATAGAGATAGAGATAGAGATAGTGATAGAGATAGAGATAGAGATAGAGATAGAGATAGAGATAGAGATAGAGATAGAGATAGAGATAGAGATAGAGATAGAGATAGAGATAGAGATAGAGATAGAGATAGAGATAGAGATAGAGATAGAGATAGAGATAGAGATAGAGATAGAGATAGAG
Organism: Urophora cardui; assembly: GCA_960531455.1. Lineage (NCBI taxonomy): Eukaryota > Metazoa > Arthropoda > Insecta > Diptera > Tephritidae > Urophora > Urophora cardui. The sequence continues at coordinate 71,572,159 of OY482672.1, read as the reverse complement.
ATAGAGATAGAGATAGAGATAGAGATAGAGATAGAGATTGAGATAGAGATAGAGATAGAGATAGAGATAGAGATAGAGATAGAGACAGAGATAGAGATAGAGATAGGGATAGGGATAGTGATAGGGATGGGGTATTGGGATAGGGATAGGGATAGGGATAGGGATAGGGATAGGGATAGGGATAGGGATGGGGATAGGGATAGGGATGGTGATAGGGATAAAGATTGAGATTGAGATTAAGATTGATATTGAGACCGAAATAGAGATAGGGATTGAGATAGGGATCGGGGGAAGTAGGTTTGTCTCGGCGAATATAACTATAACTTTTATTCAGAGAATAGACAAGAAATGGTTAGCAATACGGTAATCAAAGACTTTTCTTTAGGCTTCATAGGAATAAATTTTAGCAGAACAACGTCTGCCGGGTCATCTAGTATCAATATATATATCATTTGCCTTGACACCGACTGGATTTAAAACCGCGCCCGCCAGATTGAAAGTCACACGCGTTACCACTGTACCATCGCTGTTATGCATTAGATATCTTGTCTGGGATATAAATATACAAGTATATATTTCTGTATACTTAGTGTAGGCATACGTGCCTAAGTTAAGTAGCTTGGTTGTAATGTCTATATATATAAGGATGAAAGTTTGTTTGTTTGTTTGTATGTTTGTTCCCTATGGACGCCGAAACTACTGGGCCGATCACATTCAAATTTTGACACAATGATCACCTGGTATTAGATTGAAATTATGACCACACTTAATTCTGGTATCTCAACCCCTTCCCGATATATAGGCCAAAATATGGACCCAGATTCCTCCGAAATATTTTTCTGCATTATTGGTATCAAATTAAAGATATCAATCAGAGCTTCAATAGAGAGTTCATTCCGTTCCAATTTTCCAGTCGGTTCTCCAGATAGAGACCAAAACGTGGATCCGGATGGCCCCAAATATTTTTTCGTAATATTGGTATCAAATTAATCAAATTATCGGTTCCCGGGATTGAGGCCGAAACATGGACGTAAATAGCCCCCGAAATATTTTTGGGCATTGTTGGTATCAAATTAAAGGTATCAATAAGAGCTTCAATAGAGAGTTCATTCCATTCCAATTTTCCAGTCGGTTCTCCAGATAGAGACCAAAACGTGGACCCGGATGGCCACAAATAATTTTTCGCAATATTGGTATCAAATTAAAGGTACTGATCAGGGTATCCGTATATATTTTACACTATACGGATACCTCAAACGGTTCTCGGGATTGAGGCCGAAACATGGACCTAAATAGACCCCGAAATATTTTTGGGCATTGTTGGTATCAAATTAAAGGTATTAATCAGAGCTTCAATAGAGAGTTCATTCCATTCCAATTTCCCAGTCGGTTATCCAAAATATATTAGTAATCATGATGTACACCGATATGTGCACCGGATGGCCATGGAAAGTTGTTGATAAGGAACGTGAGACGGGGAGAGAGAGAGTAGTATAAGAGGAGGAAGAGATAGGGGGAACGGGAAATGCTGACTGGTGGGTGAATGAAAATATAAGAACGAGAAGATTCATTTTCGATACTGCAGCCTCGAAGTAATCACTAGCGTTTAATTTGATAGGTTTATATTTTCCGTGTGTTGAACACCACCTGATATAAAATGTCACTAGCTAAAGGTCCGTACAGCTGGACCCCGCATTTCACGAATTTCAAAAAAAACTATCTCATTAATTTGTGCTTAATATGTGCTTAATAGGTCCCCAAATAAAAAAATTTGTGCTCAAATTTTAAGGGCGTTTTTTTTTTTAAAAACAAAAGTGCGGGGTCCAGGTGAACGTTCCGCTGGACCCCGCACACATTTAGGTTTAGCTTAGGAAAATATTGAGTATGCAGTTAATTTGTGCTTAATATGTGCTCAAATAATGTGAAAAAAAATTTCGAAAAAACTCCAGAGATGGGCATTTTTTTTAAAACAAAAGTGCGGGGTCCAGGTGAACGTTCCGCTGGACCCCGCACTCATTTAGACTTAGCCTAGGAAAATTTTAAGTATGCAGTTAATTTGTGCTTAATATGTGCTCAAAACCTGTGAAAAAAAATTTGCGAAAAAAGTGCAGAGATGGGCATCGATACATACATGTATGTATATATGGAGGAGGGGTATATAGGACGAAGCCCACTATGCAATTTGAAATTTGGCTTCGTCTTATATACCCCACCTCCATATATACATACATGTATGTATCGATGCCCATCTCTGCACTTTTTTCGCAAATTTTTTTTCACAGGTTTTGAGCACATATTAAGCACAAATTAACTGCATACTTAAAATTTTCCTAGGCTAAGTCTAAATGAGTGCGGGGTCCAGCGGAACGTTCACCTGGACCCCGCACTTTTGTTTTTTAAAAAAAAGCCCTTAAAATTTGAGCACAAATTTTTTTATTTGCGGAAAAACTAAGCACATATTGAGCACAAATTAATGAGATAGTCAAATTTCAAATTGCACAGTGGGCTTCGTCTTATATACCCCACCTCCATATATACATACATGTATGTATCGATGCCCATCTCTGCACTTTTTTCGCAAATTTTTTTTCACAGGTTTTGAGCACATATTAAGCACAAATTAACTGCATACTTAAAATTTTCCTAGGCTAAGTCTAAATGAGTGCGGGGTCCAGCGGAACGTTCACCTGGACCCCGCACTTTTGTTTTTTAAAAAAAAGCCCTTAAAATTTGAGCACAAATTTTTTTATTTGCGGAAAAACTAAGCACATATTGAGCACAAATTAATGAGATAGTCAAATTTCAAATTGCACAGTGGGCTTCGTCTTATATACCCCACCTCCATATATACATACATGTATGTATCGATGCCCATCTCTGCACTTTTTTCGCAAATTTTTTTTCACAGGTTTTGAGCACATATTAAGCACAAATTAACTGCATACTTAAAATTTTCCTAGGCTAAGTCTAAATGAGTGCGGGGTCCAGCGGAACGTTCACCTGGACCCCGCACTTTTGTTTTTTAAAAAAAAGCCCTTAAAATTTGAGCACAAATTTTTTTATTTGCGGAAAAACTAAGCACATATTGAGCACAAATTAATGAGATAGTCAAATTTCAAATTGCACAGTGGGCTTCGTCTTATATACCCCACCTCCATATATACATACATGTATGTATCGATGCCCATCTCTGCACTTTTTTCGCAAATTTTTTTTCACAGGTTTTGAGCACATATTAAGCACAAATTAACTGCATACTTAAAATTTTCCTAGGCTAAGTCTAAATGAGTGCGGGGTCCAGCGGAACGTTCACCTGGACCCCGCACTTTTGTTTTTTAAAAAAAAGCCCTTAAAATTTGAGCACAAATTTTTTTATTTGCGGAAAAACTAAGCACATATTGAGCACAAATTAATGAGATAGTCAAATTTCAAATTGCACAGTGGGCTTCGTCTTATATACCCCACCTCCATATATACATACATGTATGTATCGATGCCCATCTCTGCACTTTTTTCGCAAATTTTTTTTCACAGGTTTTGAGCACATATTAAGCACAAATTAACTGCATACTTAAAATTTTCCTAGGCTAAGTCTAAATGAGTGCGGGGTCCAGCGGAACGTTCACCTGGACCCCGCACTTTTGTTTTTTAAAAAAAAGCCCTTAAAATTTGAGCACAAATTTTTTTATTTGCGGAAAAACTAAGCACATATTGAGCACAAATTAATGAGATAGTCAAATTTCAAATTGCACAGTGGGCTTCGTCTTATATACCCCACCTCCATATATACATACATGTATGTATCGATGCCCATCTCTGCACTTTTTTCGCAAATTTTTTTTCACAGGTTTTGAGCACATATTAAGCACAAATTAACTGCATACTTAAAATTTTCCTAGGCTAAGTCTAAATGAGTGCGGGGTCCAGCGGAACGTTCACCTGGACCCCGCACTTTTGTTTTTTAAAAAAAAAGCCCTTAAAATTTGAGCACAAATTTTTTTATTTGCGGAAAAACTAAGCACATATTGTGCACAAATTAATGAGATAGTCAAATTTCAAATTGCACAGTGGGCTTCGTCTTATATACCCCACCTCCATATATACATACATGTATGTATCGATGCCTATCTCTGCACTTTTTTCGCAAATTTTTTTCACAGTTTTTGAGCACATATTAAGCACAAATTAACTGCATACTTAAAATTTTCCTAGGCTAAGTCTAAATGAGTGCGGGGTCCAGCGGAACGTTCACCTGGACCCCGCACTTTTGTTTTTAAAAAAACGCCCTTAAAATTTGAGCACAAATTTTTTTATTTGGGGACCTATTAAGCACATATTAAGCACAAAATAATGAGATAGTTTTTTTTGAAATTCGTGAAATGCGGGGTCCAGCTGTACGGACCTACTAGCTAAGTTAACCCAACAAACAAAGCCCTGTTTTCAAGAAAAATGATCGTGCTTTTAATGAAAGAAAGTAATTTAAAATATATTGAGCAGTAAATGTAGCCAAAAACTGCGTTTTTCGCATTTTGGACACGAATATCTCAAAAACTACACGTGCCATAGAAAATCTGACTTCAGATTCAGATTCAGCGCATCGAAGTACCTACTTTAGAAAAGTATAATCAACTTAGTCGCTATTCTCAGTTGTTTATTGCTAAGCGAAAATTAATTGACTGAGCAGAAAAAAAGAGTTTTTCATATAATTCCAACTGATTAAATAGGAGCTTACGCAGAAAATTGCAAATACACAAACACATACGTACCTACATACATATGTGTGTACATTAGAGTGGGTTTAAATTGTATGAAAAAATTAAAAGTTCACGAAAAGACTGTATCGACCCTCAATCGGTAGTTGCATGGTCAAAGATATCACACATACAAGTGCAGACATTGGTGACTTATCTGTAACCTTATAAAACAGCTGATTCAACCAACCTTACGACAAGCTGTGTTACTAGTCATTGGTGCCTTATCGTAATTCTGTAGCTGTATCGTTAACTCACAGACCAATTGGATTTTGGTTAGCAACCCTAAATCCGTAAACAGCTGACACTTGTGAAAGCAGATATAGAGAGGTAGGCGCATAGGCGAATTCAGAAACATTTATTTACAAAGGTAGATTATAATATCAAAATCAAAGCGATTTCACATCATGGCCAATAGTAATGGGCGACTCACAAGCGAATTCAGATTTTAACAAGGAGAAATATTATTTTGACATTACAATCTACCAATTACAATAACAAAATACATGGGAAATTTCTGAATTCGCCTATGCGCCTACCTTCCAAGATCTGCCTCGACAAGTGTCAGCTGTTTACAGATTTACGGCACCACTAACAGCTCACATGGATAGTGATAAAGTTACAATAAGGTTAACGATACTGAAATACTTATAAGTCACCAATGTCTGGACCTTAAATTTGGGTCCCGCTTGGTGGCGGTTAAGGCATGTGTACCAAGCTGCGTCACAGTATATGAATTAATGGTCGACTTATGGGTACCGAAGTCTCAAAGATGCCTTTGTATAAAGTGCAACGACATGCAGTGATGCCGAAATTGGGCTTTTCGGACCAAATCTGGTCCGATAAATTTACTTTGGGCTGTTGGGCGGCTAAAATCAATTTTGGTCCGATTTGTAATATGAATATTTTTAGTGGAGACAATTTCTCTGACGCTAAACATTTTATCTTTCCCGTGTAAAGTTCTTTTATTGTTATATCTAAATTCGCCTGGGACTCGTCTTGCATGCCAAATTTAATGAAACGTCAAAATCAGACAATCTGACATTTATTTTGTAAATAAAATGCTGAAATTTAACACAAACTATGTTTCACTTGAAAAGCGCCAGCGAACATACGGGCTATTCCACGAATAGGTTAGGTTGGAGTGGCTGCCATAGAGTCGCACTTAGGCCATTGCAGAAGCCCATTGTGATATCACAAGAAGAAAACGGATTACTCCTCCTTTTTGAACAAATTTGAGAACTTAATGCAGTTCACCAGGGCCCTCACTAGGTATGTATGTAGTTCTATTTAAACGCGAAGTGCGATTCGAAAGTACATTCTCATTGCATATAATATATGGAATAGAACTCGAAATCGAACGAATTTTCTTTCGAATTAAACTACAGAGTGAGGGCCCAGGTCCTTTATTTCGACGTCCGCGACTTTGCATAGGCTATTCAGGAAGGAAGTCCCAAGAAAGCGTCGTCTGCCGCTGTTAAGAGCCGAGCAGTGGCAGATGAGGTCAAGGATGGGCATTTTTCAACTACCACTCAAATTGAGTCATACAGCATTGTGCGTACAATCGATTTCTCTTTTCGCACTGATCATTTTGATATACTTATACATATACAGACATATATTCGATAGATATGGTATGCCTATTATTTTATGCTGTTACAATCAACCGTTGTATGATCAAAACTACAAACTATGTGCACTCACTACAGCTGAATATTAAAACAAACAACAAGAAAATCTTAAAAACAACTGTTAGTACATACTCACATACCTACATATGTATGTAGATAAATATATTCTCAGTAACTAAGTACTTAAGGGATATTTGATCGCTAATTATTGTTAAACATAAATTTAGTAACTAGGTACATACCAGACCTGGGCATCCTCAATTACATTTTTTTTCAATTACAATTACATTAATTGGTAATTGATATTTTTCAATTACAATTACTTGTAATTGTAATTGAGGTTTTTCAATTACAATTACATGTAATTGGTAATTGATTTTTTTCAATTACAATTACATGTAATTGTAATTGAAAATTTTCAATTACAATTACTTGCAAATGTAATTGAAAATCTCCAATTACAAGTAATTGTAATGGAATCACACCAATTACATTTTTCTTGGGTTTGAGAAAATTTAGTTATACAATTTGTTTTTGTTTCTATTCTTGTTCTTTTTGTTATTGTTATTGTTTTTGCTTTTTTTTTGCTTTTGTTTTTGCTTTTTTTGTTTTTGCTTTTGCTTTTGTTTTTGTTTTTGTTTTTGCTTTTGTTTTTTTTTTGTTTTTGCTTTTTTGTTTTTGCTTTTGCTTTTGCTTTTTTTTTTGTTTTTGCTTTTTTTTTTGCTTTTGTTTTTGTTTTTGCTTTTTTTGTTTTTGCTTTTGCTTTTGTTTTTGTTTTTACTTCTGTTTTTGTTTTTGCTTTTTTGTTTTTGTTTTTGCTTTTATTTTGTTTTTGTTTTTGTTTTTGCTTTTTTGTTTTTGTTTTTGTTTTTGCTTTTGTTTTTGGTTTTGTTTTTTTCCTTAAACAAAAACAAAAACAAAAGCAAAAACAATAACAATAACAAAAAGAACAAGAATAGAAACAAAAACAAATTGTATAACTAAATTTTATCAAACCCAAGAAAAATGTAATTGATGCCATTCCATTACAATTACTTGTAATTGGAAATTTTCAATTACATTTACAAGTAATTGTAATTGAAATTCTTTAATTACAATTATATGTAATTGTAATTGCCATTATTCAATTACCAATTACATGTAATTGCAATTGAAAAATCTCAATTACAATTACATGTATTTGTAATTGTAGAATTTCAATTACCAATTATATGTAATTGGTAATTGAAAAATGTCAATTACAATTACATGTAACTGTAATTGAAGGTGTAATTAATTACAAAATGTAATTGAGGGTGCCCAGGTCTGGTACATACATATATACCTACGTTAGGGTGGCCCAAAAAAAAACTAACATCAAAAATTCACCCTGGGCACACACCAAAACAATTTTTCTAATTAGTAAAAATCCAATTACATATTGGGTTTTTTAAGAGCAGCGGTCACCTCTCGGAAGTGGGCGGCATACCCTCCGAGTGTATTTCTGCCATGAAAAAGCTTCTGACATAAAATGCATTCGCCGTTCGGAGGCGGCATAAAACTGTAGGTCCACCCAATTAATAGGAAAAACAAAAAAGGAGCACACCTCGAATTGGGAGAGAAGCTCGGCCATAAAACTCGTCAGAGTTATAATAGCGCCATTGTATTATTATATTATGCAGGCATCATATTTTACAGATTGTTCTCAGTAGGGTATTTACTCTTTGTTTTGGACCATCCAGCTCTCCTGACATTCCCTTGTTTAAAAGGTTTCAGGCAGCACGGCCATCAATTCACTTAAATAACTTCAAACCATTGGAAAAAGCTACTAGCAATGACAATTTAAATGTGAATGCAATAAATTCTTTATTAGATATCTTAATGACGGAAACCCAATCCAGAGACTGTTACATGGGGTTAATAGAGGTCTGGGTCATTCTCTAGACAACTTTCATTGGAGAGCTCCGGGTGTCTTACACCGTGCTCGCTGGATGGCAAAACTCTTATACGCCATCAAAATCTTCTTGTTTCGTGAGGAAGATGGTTTTAAAACCACACAAAGGGAAAAATCACAATTAGAACGCTTTGTAAAATTTGGAATGCTTGTATATGTGAAATATTAGTTTGAGGCCCCTATGGCTGCAAACTCCTTGGGCGGGCAGACCTTTCTCTATGGTAATACATGACCACTTATGAAGCTATTGATCCACAAATAAGTGAAGTGGTTAAAAATGTTATAAAATCATATCTTTGGTACCTCTAGGATGAATTAGTTGGGTTGAGTTTGTTCTCAGATAAAGTAACAGATAATGTAAAGGCGGAAATTGTCAAAAAGATAAGGTGTGAACCTACTGACCGAAAAGTAAGAGGTGATTCGATGATTGGCCGATTTTTCAAATCAAAGATCTCTGCAGGTGTTTGAAAAGTTAAAGATAAATTCAACGTTTTTAAACACAGATCCAAATGAATGGAACATCAATGAGCATTACATTGGAGGGAATCAAATCGTGAGAAACCTGAAAGTTGTTAATGATATTGGAGTCAAACTGTTTGAAGACTTCAATAAACTTCTAACAAATGATGAAGAAAAGAAGCAGTTGCTCCTGCAAGTGGTAGAGGCTAATAGAAAGTGGGTTCCGAAAAAACGACAAAGAGAGCAGTTGTTAAAAGATTGGGGTCAGCAATTTCAGAGAAATAAGTCATATTTTTTTTATCCCACTTTATTATTATATAAGATTGCGTTATTTATTAACATTATTCTATAAAATAAATGAAATTATTACTTCCTACGTAGTTGTACTTATTAAAAAAAATGACCAATATTGCGGATTTTTCCATTATTTCCTTAATGTTATATGCCATTGAGCACCCTCTTCCCGTTGGAATATTAAATTGAAACTTTCCCAGAATATTTGTATTGGTGATAGCAAAAAATTTGGGGGTTGCCCCGATCTGTAAACCCGATTTAGTTTTTCGCCTATATAATATGGGCTACCCTAACCTACATAGTACATACATTTATTGTTTTTAGAATATTTATGCATGTATAAAAGTCAGATTCCCACAGTCCAGCCAGTAGAGTTCCAAACACAGTTCATTTGGTTGGTGCTTGAGAAAATAATTCTATTTGAATTTTAAATATGAATTCATACACTTTAGTTGCATTCATCATGCTGGGATTATTAGTAGCTGAGAGCAAGGCAAACGAAAAACTCATTGAAACTTGTTGAACTATTGCACCAACCGACCGTCTAATCCATAAAAGTTCTTTTGCTGAGGAAGGCACCGACGCTTGTGGCGCCAAAGTTGATTTTGTCTATCCAGGAAAAGTAAGTTAAACTATTACGAATATGTGTTATTGCAACTAATAATTTAATCTTAAATAGGGGATTAGAAAGCATGATATCATCAATGGGATCCGTGTCTACGAGCTATGCGAGAATTGCGGCGGAACGGTAACAACTACAGGAAGTTTGAACAAAAAATCTGTAAAGGTCTTAGTGGAAGGAAAACCTTCAAAACCTCTAAAGGTCCGTATTGAGGTGTATGGCCCTGAGTAAATAGGAATCGAAGTACCTTCCCTTAATTGTGTACATACATACATATGTATAATTTTTCTGTCAATACTAATAATAATAATAATAAAGTAAATGGGCATACATATGTATGAAGAGTTGTTTCTATCTTATGGAAATTGGAAATCAACAAGGATTTTTTATTGCAAAGATAAATTTCAGAAACCAGAAACCGTTGCGGTCGTTCAATAACCACTCCAATTTTATGGTGTTTTGGAAACAACATTGTAGCAGATTCAGTAAAAAAAAAAACACGGCATGAACATCCCCTGAAACAGATTAAGCCCAGAGGCGAAAGATGAAGGCTGCTGGAAGAAGAAGCAGAGAAGAAAAGGGGAACAAGTGGAGGCTAGATATTTGTAGTTGGTACCCTGATGGGGAGAAGATGAAGAGAAAAAGTCTATTAAAAACTATTTCATATATTTAGAAAAAATAGAAGAAAATAAAATAAAACAAGTAAAAGCGCGGCTGTCTTCGGCCGTACCGAAGACTTCATACCTTTCATGAGTGGGGAAATGAAAAGTTACCTGTGTATGTACATAGCCGGATTAAGTTTAATTTATAATTTTAATTCTGTGGGTTCATTTATGGAAAGATTTATTAGAAAAAATGGTGTCTTGGCTATTTAAATGGAGGAGTTATACACCAAAATGTCCATATCTGAACAATCGGTTGTATGGGAGCTATATGTTATAGTGATCCGATCTTAACAATTTTCGGTAATCCCGTTTGGGCCCATATGTGTACAAATACTTCAAAATTTCACACCGTTAGCTGTTAAAATGGAGGAGTTATACACCAAAATGTGCATATCTGAACAATCGGTTGTATGGGAGCTATATGTTATAGTGGTCCGATCTTGACAATTTTCGGTAATCCCGCTTGGGCCCATATGGGTACAAATACTTCAAAATTTCACGCCGTTAGCTGTTAAAATGGAGGAGTTATACACCAAAATGTCCATATCTGAACAATCGGTTGTATGGGAGCTATATGTTATAGTGGTCCGATCTTAACAATTTTCGGTAATCCCGTTTGGGCCCATATGTGTACAAATACTTCAAAATTTCACACCGTTAGCTGTTAAAATAGAGGAGTTATACACCAAAATGTGCATATCTGAACAATCGGTTGTATGGGAGCTATATGTTATAGTGGTCCGATCTTGACAATTTTCGGTAATCCCGCTTGGGCCCATATGGGTACAAATACTTCAAAATTTCACGCCGTTAGCTGTTAAAATGGAGGAGTTATACACCAAAATGTCCATATCTGAACAATCGGTTGTATGGGAGCTATAAGTTATAGTGGTCCGATCTTGACAATTTTCGGTAATCCCGTTTGGGCCCATATGGGTACAAATACTTCAAAATTTCACGCCGTTAGCTGTTAAAATGGAGGAGTTATACACCAAAATGTCCATATCTGAACAATCGGTTGTATGGGAGCTATATGTTATAGTGGTCCGATCTTAACAATTTTCGGTAATACCGTTTGGGCCCATATGTGTACAAATACTTCAAAATTTCACACCGTTAGCTGTTAAAATGGAGGAGTTATACACCAAAATGTGCATATCTGAACAATCGGTTGTATGGGAGCTATAAGTTATAGTGGTCCGATCTTGACAATTTTCGGTAATCCCGCTTGGGCCCATATGGGTACAAACACTTCAAAATTTCACGCCGTTAGCTGTTAAAATGGAGGAGTTATACACCAAAATGTCCATATCTGAACAATCGGTTGTATGGGAGCTATATGTTATAGTGGTCCGATCTTAACAATTTTCGGTAATACCGTTTGGGCCCATATTTGTAGAAATACTTCGAAATTTCACACCGTTAGCTGTTAAAATGGAGGAGTTATACACCAAAATATAAGTTATAGTGGTCCGATCTTGACAATTTTCGGTAATCCCGTTTGGGCCCATATGGGTACAAATACTTCAAAATTTCACGCCGTTAGCTGTTAAAATGGAGGAGTTATACACCAAAATGTCCATATCTGAACAATCGGTTGTAGGGGAGCTATATGTTATAGTGGTCCGATCTTGACAATTTTCGGTAACCCTGTTTGGGCCCATATGGGTACAAATACTCCAAAATTTCACGCCGTTAGCTGTTAAAGTGGAGGAGTTATACACCAAAATGTGTATATCTGAACAATCGGTTGTAGGGGAGCTATAGGTTATAGTGGTCCGATCTTAACAATTTTAGGCAATCTCATTTGGGTCCATATGTGTACAAATACTGCAAAATTTCAGGCCGTTAGCTGTTAAAATGGAGGAGTTATACACCAAAATGTGTATCTGAATAATCGGATGTTGTGGAACTATATGTTATAGTGGTCCGATCTTGACAATTTTCGGTAACCTTGTTTGGGCCAAAATGGGCACGTCTACTTCAAAGTTTCATGTCCTTAGCTGTATAAATGGGGAAGTTATGCACAAATTACATCCAAAATTTTCATGTATATCTGAATAATCGGTTGTTTTCTATATGTTGTAGTGGTCCGATTCGGCCGGTTCCGACAAATGATCAGCTGCATATAACAACATACCTGTATTCCGAATTTCATTCAGATATCTCAAAAACTGAGGGACTAGTTTGCGTTCACACAGACGGACGGACGGACAGACGGACATGGCTTAATCGACTCAGCTCGTGATTCTGACTATATCGGTATATATTTTGGTGGGTCCCCCACGCTTCCTTCTGGTACTTTCGACAAAAATTTTTTGGCACTAAGTTATAATACCATTTCATTCTCATGAAAGGTATAAATATCTGCAATTTCGAATTACCTTTATCCACCAACAAACTAACCATTTGCCGATTTTAAAAGCAGTTAAACCCGTTCATGATTTGGCCGCCAAAATTGAGATTTTACATTGGTTGGCAATTGCTGGTCTGCATCTTCATTGTGCCACTTAAGCGTATCTTAATTCCATCATTTAGGCACATATCAAATTAGAAACAAGAAGGAAATAATTGTGAGGATCGGACCATCCCAGTTGGAAAAGGTAATGTGAGGAGGTCCATAACAAAACGCAATAATTCCACCAAAACAATTTTTTGGATAAACGAAAAAAACTAATTTAAGTCAATAGGATATATATTTTTTTTTTTAACTGTTGTTGTAGTTTAATAGTTATCTAAAAACAATACAAATCATAAAAAAAAATTTTTGTCTGGCAATTAGTTTTTAAGTTATTTAGATTAAAAAAATGGAAATGTTGCGTTTTGGTCCGTCCAATAGTATTTATTTCATTTTGTTCTGAACATGTATGGAAATGTTGCGTTTTGATATAAACTAGGTTTGGAATTTTGCTTTAAATATTTTTTTTTTTATTTTAATTGCTTATACATATTCTATAGGAAAATTAAAAACTGTTTTATATCAACGGTTTTTATTGCATTTAAATCACTATATTAACATACAAGTATGTATTACAATAAATTCACATTATATTACACTTTCATTGCAGTGTCCTCCTCCAAACAATCACATAAAGTTATATCATCTGTTCCATTGGCACTATTTCCCTGCTGATCTAAATATATCTTGGTATAATACTACAACTCAGATATTTTGGACCACTGTTCGCCAAAGTTTTCTCAAAATATTTAGCATAAAAAGAATTAGCAAATGTGTTTACAATATTAAATGCAAAGTAGTTATTCACAAAGGTAGTTTAATCAAAGAATATTTCTAACAACCATAAAAATAAAATTAATTTAATTGGATAGATATGGAAATGTTTCATTTTGGTCTGAACTAATATTTTTGGTGTTGAATAACTGTAAAATTATTGACCTTTGGTATGTTTTATAGCAATGGTTACATAGGTTTTAATGCGTAGAATTGGATTTAGTTAAAAACCCAAAAAATTTGAAAAGTGGAATTATTGCGTTTTGTTATGGACCTCCTCATGTATGGTCATCTATAAATGAATATAAAGGCCATAGGATCTATACATTCTCCAGAATGCATGATTTTTGAAGTTAACTTCTTAGGCGGCGATACAGAGTTTTTATGGAGAGTGAAATTTTAAAAAGGAAATAGCAGGTACACTTCCGTTGCACGGAAATAGCAAACAGGAAACAGGAAACAGCAAAAGATAAAAACGTTTACCCGGCTTTCCCCTGAATGTTTTGGACGATATTGGTATCAAATAAAAGGTATTGAACATGGCTTTTACATGGAGATTTACTCGTTATGATTCCCAGGTCGGGTGCCTAGATATGGGTCAAAACGTGGATCCGGATGACCCCGGAATATTTCTGAGCAATATTGGTATTAAATGAAAGGTGCTGAGCACAGCTTTCACCTAGAGATATAGGTACTGATTATGAGTTCTAGGTCGGGTCCCCTGATATGGGTCATAATATGGACCCGGATAACCCCTTGTCAGGTCATGTGATGTCATGATGTGATGCCATGATATGATGTCATGACGTGATGCCATGATATGATGTCATGATGTGATATCATGATGTGATGTCACGATGTGATGTCATGATGCGATGTCATGATGTGATGCTATGATATGATGTCGTGACGTGATACCATGATATGATGTCATGATGTGATGTCGTGATGTGATGCCATGATGTGACGTCATGATGTTATGCCATGATGTGATGTCATGATGTGATGTCATGATGTGATGTCATGATGTGATGTCATGATGTGATGTCATGATGTGATGTCGTGACGTGATACCCTGATATGATGTCATGATGTGATGTCGTGATGTGATGCCATGATGTGACGTCATGATGTGACGTCATGATGTGATGTCATGATGTGATGTCATGATGTGATATCATGTCATGTAATGATATGATGTCATGTATAAATGTTAAAAATTAGAGCTCTCGATTTTTTTTGAACATTTTCGAGTAGCTCGAACAATTGTTGTTCAAATGCTCGAACAGTTGTTTATTTGTTTATTACCCGTATGTTTGTACGGGCATTTGACCAACAAACGGGCTTAAAACAAAAACGATCAGATCGAATTGCTCGATACCCGGGTATCTAGAGCCCTATTAAAAATATTAAATCTTTCCTATTGACTTCATGAGTTGAAATTTCAAAAATAACTCATATATTCCATCCCTGGCATCAAACGAAAGGTGTTGATCAGGGCTTTTACATAGATATGTACCGATTATGATTTCTAGGTCGGATCCCCATATATGTATGGGTCAAAATGTGAACCTAGATAACCCTGAAAGATTTCTGAGCAATATTGTTATCAAATGAAAGTTGTTGACGGAAAAGGAGGGAAAAGGAATTTAAATTTTATGTTTATCACTGCAAATATTGTCCTTTTAAACAGACCATACTTTCTCCTGATTCATTCGTTTGTTATTCTACACAGAAATATCAGTGGTTTTTAACACGCTTTTATTAGCTTCACCTGTACCCGGATTCTATAAATCGCTATCGCTAAATTAGACCAAAATTAGCTAAAGTTATATCAGACGCACCTAAAAATATGCAATATCTGGTAAAATATCTGACATACAAAACTGACTCATCAATGCGGCCAGCATGCTGCAGCTTGAGACGATATAAATAAACAAAGGAGATACATACTTTTAGGCGGGTCTGATATAAATTTAGAGATTTTTGGCGATCTCATTTGGCGATAACGATTTTTAGAATCCGGATCCTGTATGTATTTATGTATTTAATTTCATCATAGCCTACAATTATGCAACATATTAACAATACAATTATGCAATTTTTCTGAAACCATAAGCTTTATATTTGTATAGCATACGCCACTTCAATTTAAATAAATTAAACATGGCTTAAACAATTTCATAAAAATAACACAAAGTAACAAGCTTATGCATCATTTCAGATGTTTTCTTTATAATTATGCTTAATGTAAGAAGTTAACTTCTATCACGTGTACTGTGCTACACGCGGCTTCTTTTTTCATTGTGATGTTCTAGTAAAGCAGGGCTGCTCAACGCTCTTGTATTGAAAGTACAAAGCTCAATACATCTACAAATTTTGTATATGCACTGAAAAATTTTTTTGGTCATTTAAATTTTTTTATGAATTCCAATAAAATATTATTTTAGAATTTATTTTCAAATGGTAGTATCACATACATACAAATTTTTTTATTTTTTATATGAAAATTTTTTGAATACTAATTTTTTTTACAGTGCTTTCGTTTTTTGAATTTTTTTTTTTCATTACACATTTGTTATTGTAAATTTCGATTTCTTACGGCAGTGCTCGAGCTCCTATACAAAGTGCCTTTGCTCTGCACATTCAATATGAATCATAGGCACATACATATAAAATTTTTTTATATCTCAGTGCTTATGGCAGTGCAAAGAAAATTTTATTTTCATATTTGAAGTGAAAATATGTATCTGTGCCTATGATTCGGTACAAAACAAAAACAATTGTGCTTTGAGTGCCTGTGAGGTGAGCAGCCCTGTAGTAAAGTCATGCACCCACTTTTCCCTGCCATGGTAAGGCAAAAAGGAATGTTCGGATGAGAGTCGCTCATGCCGTGATCTTAGAGTCGGTTTATTTTCTCACTACAATTGTTATCTACCTCTCATTCATTTTATACCTCCTAATATGACTTAATTAATATTTTTTTTTGCATTTTTGACTTCATCCTCAACCCATCCGGTTCCCAACTAGAAATATTTAACTTCAATCCAGGTTGTTCGCCTCTGCTTCTCCCATTGTCGCACCATCTTCCCCTTCACTACTTCAACCAACGCCTTTATTTAGTGGGACATTCAACATTATATTGATCTTTAGTGATGCTTTTATACGTCCGTTTGTTCGAAAAAGAATCTGTGAATTGTTTTCGTCATTGTAAAAGGCAAAACTAAGGGAAACTTGATTCTCATAATTATTTTTGTTGCTGGATTCAATGTTATAGCTGAGAGCAGATACCTGACCCCTCGCTTACCTTGGGTTGCATTCTAGAACGTATCCGATTTCCTATAAGTTGGCAGCCACACAACATAGAGTTTTGATGAAATTATACAAATACTTACTTATTGGGAATCTCTTGATAATTTGAAAATTTGTGTGGGTAATTTGAATATTTTTCTCTCAAAAATTGAAAACGGCAACGCGGGTACCAAGTTTCGTCATAATATCTTAATTTTTTTCGAGTTACGGACACCGAAGTCTCGTAGATGACCTTATCACATCCATTTTCAAAAAGATATAAGTATGTCCTTGATTTTATGTCTACAGTGGCACTCATGACGCAAATTTACCTTATACCTTTATACATATTTAACTAAGATATCCCAATCAGCCATACTTCATACATACATAGATATTTCTGAAAAGGTTTCTGATTTGTGACTTATAAAACTTAAAAAATGTGAACGAAAAAGACACTGAAGTTGGCACATTGCGAAACCGGTTTATATGTGTTCTTTAAAACATAGGCGTGACAGTGCTCATTTTCCAAAATTTTATCATACTCTAGTACATGTATGATATTTACTTACTATGACTTTAGTAATGACTATGTTATTATATTTTGCGTGTTATTTGAGCAACATATGCTATATTTTCAATACTAAACTTTCCGTACCCAAAAAGACTTGTGTACAAAATTTTGTCCAAATATTATCAGAAGAAGAGAAGTTCATACATATCTCTCTCGATTATTTCATACTGTTGCAGCCACAGAGCGTAGGTTACGTAATTTATGTTCCCTAGTATGAAGGAGTTCTGATTAGTTCTGATCGTGCCAGCTGACTGCGGGCTACGACGGCTTGCGTCGGCGAGTGCTTGCAGCTTTAAGTTAGTATATGTATATTAGTAGTGGGACTTTTTTCGAATAATATTCGAATAAATGTTATTCGAATAAACGAATAATATTATTCGTGGGAAAAAATTCGAATAGTACTATTCGAATAGTATTATTCGAATAGTATTATTCGAATAGTTATTATTCGAATAGTAGTTATTCGAATAATATTATTCGAATAGTATTTTTCGAATAGTGTTATACATATATGTACACACGTGCTCGCTTTTTGTGCATAGACATGTAGGTATATGTACATATGTGTTTGAATGTTATTATAAATATGTATGTGGAGACATATGTAAGTATGCACGTGTGAAGGGAAGTGGATGGTTTTTTGTTATTGTATGTACATATGTATGCTTTTGGTTTTTGTAGTGCCTAGTTAGTAAACTTGGAAGTGCACGCTGGTTTGTACGAGTGTACATATTTATATGCATAATTTGGGAATTCTCGTTAGTAGGTAGAACTGTCTTTATGTTTGTAGGTGCAAGGAATTCCATAAATAGTGACAAAAAAAGCAAACACTATGTACCTACATACCTAGGTACCTACCTATTATTTATCTTAATTGTGGTTAGGGTAGAGGCATTCGTTTTGGGCTATAATACCATATTAAAAAATTTTTTGGAAAGAATTCGAAGAAAAGCGGAATTTCTAAAGTTTTCTTAGGACAGGAATTGTGCAAAATACTTCTGAGAGCCACTGTATGTATGCAAATATGTATACAAAAAACCTTAATGCTATTAAACGCATTTAATATAACCATTATTAAAAAAAATTAACGGCTTACAACAGTATATGGGCAATTTCAGAATGTCGAACGTGACGTTCGCACATATTTAAAGCTCAACGAAGTATGCATAGCGTTGAATATTTTTCCTCTGATTTTCATCTTTAGAAAGCACTTGAGCAGCACTATAATCGATGCAAATAAGAAGTAGTATCGGTTTCAAGCTTCTGAGATATTATCATTTAAAGAGTGATGGCGAACGTGACAAAAAGAAAATCAAATTTGTAGCTAGATGCTATCAGAAAGTTCAAAATTCTGCTAAATTTGGTCCATCATTTAAGAAGTAACGATTAGAGATCAAAGTAGAATAATGTAGCTCTCTACTGATGGTTTTATCGTGAAAATATATGCACTAGTTTGATTTTTATAACCTTAGGAAAAAATCTGTAACGTGACATGGCGAACGCGACAAAATTTCGCATGCGTGGTCATAACGATTAGTTCAAGTAATTTAAACTTAGAATAACTTAAATTGACAAAATTTTCTATTTTTTCGATGAAGATAATTGTACACTAGCACAAATAGTGAACATAAGTACAATAGTTAAGGGGAACGCGTAAAATCGCGCAAAAATGAAATTCTATATTGCTAAATATTTATTAAATTCCACTGTCAATTCGGAAATCTATGTGGATAAAGATTATTTATAAACGTTCTAGTAGATTAAATTTAGAGGTTATACCCCAAAAAAGCTATATCTGAACTATCGGTTGTATGGCAGCTACATGTTTTACCGGTCCGATCCTGACAAATTTTGGTGACATTATTTAGGTCCATATGGGTACAAATAGATACTCTAAAGTTTCAATCTTGAGAAATACCTACACCTTGATTTAATTTTTTCCTCATTCTTACACAGATTCGACAATATATGGCGAGATCCCTTGTCCTTTGTCTTTATTTAAATACAATTTTAAATATGTAGGTAGGTAACTATCCATATTAAGATGAATACATATTAGGTAGGTAGGGACATTGTGTTTGCTTTTTTTGCCACGCTTTATGAAATTCCTTCACTTATATGTATGTATGTACCTACAAACATAAAGGAAGATCTACCTACTAACGAGAATTCCGAAATTTCTGGGACACTACGTACATATATGTATGTACATTGTACACTCATATAAACCGCACTTCCAAATTTAGTAGCTAGCCAGCGTACGTACATCGTCGCCCGGTTAAATTAATGTCGTATGTTGCATTTGAAGACTTTTGGGAAAATAGGTTTGAAGTTTGGAATTGTATTTCTCCAAAACTTCTGATTAGTTTTTCTCCAAAGTCTGGCAGAACACTACTAGGCCACAAAATTCTTAAATTATTTTAAATTTGTTATATATTGTTTATTTATTTGGAATTTATAAAGGATTTTCTTCAGTAAAATTTTGTCGTATGTTACCTTTAGCAACATTTTTGCAGGGAATTTGTATGACGTACGACAAAATGTGTTCCCAATTTGAACTAAATTAAAGATTTTTAAAATTAGTTAAATATTGTATTTGGTTTCTCATAAAAGTAAATAAATTAAATAATTGACAGCAATTAAAAGCACATTGGAAATTAGACGAAATCGCTTGCGACTTTGCACAAACGAAAAAATTCTGCTCAATATCTCTTAAACTAAAGGAGATAGCAAAAAACGGATAACACCATTCGAAAGATCTTGATTAGTTTAGTATAACTGTATTATTAACTCAATTCGGCCCAAAATTCACATACGACACTAATTTATCCGGGCGACGACATATGTACATGCATACATACATACACACAATAACAAAAAACGACCACTTCCCTTCACACGTATGTATGTATCCCCATATTTATAATAACATAAAAACACGTATCTACATGTCTATGCACAAACAGCGAGCACGTGTGTACATATGTATATATATGTATCATGCTATTCGAATAATACTATTCGAATAATACTATTCGAATAATATTATTCGAATAATACTATTCGAATAGTAGTATTCGAATAATTATTCGAATATACGAATAAATTATTCGAATAATTATTATTCGAATTTCGAATACCTTTCGAATAAAAGGATTTTTTATTCGAATAATTTTTATTCGAATAGTCCCATGCCTAATGTATATCTACATGTGGCCGCTGTGGTGCAGTGGGTAGAGTGCTCGCCTGCTATGCCACAGATCTCGGGTTCAAACCCCAGTCCGAGAAAACACCAAAAAAATTGTATAATTAGTAAAAATCCAATTATTGGGTTTTTTAAGAGCAGCGGTCACCTCTCGGCAGTGGGCGGCATACCCTCCGAGTGTATTTCTGCCATGAAAAAGCTTCTCACAAAAAATGCATTCGCCGTTCGGAGCCGGCATAAAAACTGTTGGTCCACCCAATTAGTAGGAAAAACGAAAAGGAGCACATCTCGAATTGGGAGAGAAGCTCGGCCATAAAACTCGTCAGAGTTATAATAGCGCCATGGTATTATTATATTATATCATCATTCATATATATTATTTCTAATTGGTGTTTTATAAATATCCTTTTTTCTGCTCACATAATTTACCAAAATTAATAAGTAAGGCATCGTTTTAAAGGTATTATTTAGCTATGCATGCGAAACGGTGTTTTATTGGGCGTGGTACTTTTTTTAAATAGTATTTTGCAAAAATAAAATGTTTAAATTTAAACTAAGAGATTTGCGCCTAAAACTATGCCTTCAGAATTATTTTATTCTATCAATTCAAATCTCAAATGCAGATGTCGCTCCAGTTTAACAGTCGTGTATATTTTAAAACACTTTTATAAGCTTCAGCTGTATGTTTGTATGTAAACATTATATTATTTTAGGCGAACACGTGTGTATTCATGCCTATGCTAAATGGGGCCTTTTCAGTATAGGATATGCTGTACGTAGTACATACAATATATGTATGTATGTATATGTATGTATACTTTTGATCACATAACGGTTGTACGTAAGACCATAAAATAATTGAGATAGATATGGACTTACATATATATATCAAAACGATCAGGATGAAAAAAATGTTCGTCCGTCCGGCCGTACACACTCTAACTTGCGCAATAATAGAAATATTTAAATAAAATTGGGTACACAGATTCTAATGGGAACAGAGAAAGTTGGGGTTGAAAATAAGGCATATGGATGTATTTCGAAAAACACGTAAAACATGATAATTCAGTCACTAGTAAAGCCCGAGTGATGAAATGACGTTATGCCGTTATGAGGAAACATGCTGAAATTTTGATAAATGGGCCAAGAGGGGCAAATTTTCAAAGATTTATAAGTAAAAACTCAGGAACTGTAGCAGATAAATCGATTAAGCTTCGGCCACTGATTTGCTTGCCAAGGCAAACGTGTGGAAAAAATATTACCCAAGTCGGCAGGGACAACATATATGTACATAAAAATATATGTAAAATATATAAAAATATAATGCACATAACTATATACCGACTGGCGCCACGTATGTTTTGTTATTTTTGCGGAAGATGCGCACGGGTCTGGCTAGTTATATGTATATCTACATATGCAGGCGCGGATCCAGGATTTCGGCAAGGGGGGGGGGTTTGAAAATTTCTTTTTTGGAAGATGTTTTTTAAGGGCATACGCTGCACATAGGGGTATTTTATCAATCTGGGCGGCCAAAACCTCATTTCCTAAAACTGGCCCGATTTCCAAAAACTAAAATTTTTTAGTAGGCCAGGACCCTAACGCATCATTTTCAATAAAAATTTATTCTCAAAACTCAAACACAAAGTTTTTACAGTCAATGAAAGTTTGGTCATTCGTGTATTTCTCGCGGCATTTTATAACGTTCTTAAAGTTTCAACATTTCCAATTAATATTTTTACGGTTTTAAGTGAAGCTTTTAGAATACTGTTATGGATTCTTATAATACAGTACAGAGTACAAAATTCATGTTTATTGAGATTTAGTTAGTTGTTAGCGTCTTCTTAATTACATTTTTAAAAAACGATGTATTAAAAAAAAATTTCCCAATTTTTTGTTTTCAAAAGGGGTTTTGTTTAGGTGCCCGGCATTGCCCGGCACTGACTCTTTTCTTTCTAGATAGTCTGTTCCCTGTTATTTTGAGTTCAAGAAAGATCGGTCCCGGGTTTTTCCGGTTTTAAGAAAAACAGGCGATTTTTCACGTTGGGAAAAATGACCCCACCACACACAAAAAAATTAGTTGTTTGTGGATTCGAGAACACCCATCTAGCAACATATACATCGATATGCTCCGAATCCAAAGTCCGCTTGTCCAATATACCCCCAAAACTTCGAGAAAATTGCGAAAAGCTAAAAAAAGCCCCAAATGGCACATTTCATCGACCTAACCTACTAACGTGTATTTCGACGTTCTGAATCCAAATCTGAGGTCGGTTTGGTCTCACTACATCACTTTTTAAAAATGTAAACCCACATTTTTTTTATGTTAAATTGAATTGAAATCACCATGGGTAACATAATTAACAATTTAAAGCCAAAAAAGAGTTTTGTCCGCCCAGATTGATTAAATACCCCAATGTGCGCTGGTGAAAATATGGACTAATACCACCTACTATTATTATGCTATATACTAGTTGCGCCATTTCCCGCACCTTAAAAACACCAAACTCAAAACCCTCCAAATTAACAATATGTATGTCATCACTAGGGAAGCTAAAAATATGCACGAAAAAATCTCATTATATGCATATATACCTAAAAAATACCGGAAATATGCTCAAAAAATGTATGTATTTCATTTCAAGCTTACATTTTTATTTAAAGAATTTTGCAAAAGAATAATAATATAAGAACTGAAACGTACAATTCACATTTTCCCCATTTAAAAAAACTTTTTTTTAAATACTATAAAATACTTTAAATTAAGTTTAGATTTGTATACATGAGATCTTTTTACAAAGCAAACGAAACTGTTCTATTAATATTGCGCAGGGTTGCATTGAACTATCGTATGTTTTACTATATTTTCCAGTAAGAGTTTTTGGCGGTTTTCCGAGAAAAAGCTCTTGTATGGGAAAACGATTAATATTGACCGTGTAGCATCGAGTATTGATGGATCGCGATTCTGGATCGCAAAATATTTAGAAATTTTGAAATCCGCGATCCGGGAGAAATCCTCCGCTTAAGCACTTAACCGGAGATGGTGAAACCGGCCCTTAGTATTTATCGTGGTGAATTTTTATAAGGAAAAATGCTCCGCTCCGGGGCCCAGATCAATAGTTAAATAGCCTTGCTTGTATGCATACGCAACTATCTAAATTAACCACAGATAAGATGTTGCCAGCTTAATATTTTTCGATATTGCTCGATTAAGTGCCAAAATATGCCAAAATAAGCACGAAATGCATTTTGACCGTAAATATGCATTTTAGGTCTAAATCATGGTGGAATTATAATGGTGGAATCAAATGAAATTATGCTTCTTACTTATTAATCAGCTGATGGACAAATGTGCCAAATTTTCAGCTATTATTGTTTTGCTTTATTTCTTCTATACATATTTCCGAGAAAAGTAGTGAAATCGCGTATGCAACTAGTTTTTCTGAGGCTATTATTATATTATTATACACTTTGTGTGATTTCTGTGTTGATAACACTGGATCACAAAATGAAATTTTGTGTCTGTACTTTGGACGTGACTATCCTACCTATATGTAAAATCGGTCGCTGATTCCGAAAATCGGGTTCATTTTTAATTCTATGGGAAGGTTTTTGAGATATCGGCAATTTACCGTTATTTGGCCAATGGCTCCACTTAATCCTGTAAATCTCTTTGACGCAGTGAGCTATCTTCCTCGAAGTGACAACCAACGAAAGAATATTAAATTTTCTTTTCATCGCTGCTATAACATTTTTCTCTAACTCTTATAGTTTCTGAAATATTGACGATTCAATTTGAATTTTTTCGATTTTTTACGATTTTTTGAAGAAAAAATTGACTTTGTCAGACAATATTTTTTAAACCAATGTCTTCACCTTCGGTTTTACACCTTTACGTAAAGCTCCATTCTATTGGGAAAAAGATAAGCTATCAACGAAGAAAATCCATGGTAAAATGGAAAAGTTATAGGCGATCAAGTAAATACATCCAAGTCGCGCAATGCCTCTGCACGGGTATATTCTATGCATATTGTACCAATACCTACACATCTGCAGTAGCAGCACATTGGCAGCGCAGTAGATAAAAGCCCATTTACGGGTATAACATGCATAGAATATACCCGTGCAGAGGCATTGCGCGACTTGGATGTATTTACTTGATCGCCTATAACTTTTCCATTTTACCATGGATTTTCTTCGTTGATAGCTTATCTTTTCCCCAATAGAATAGAGCTTCACGTAAAGAAGTAAACCCGAAGGTGAAGACATTGGTTTAAAAGATATTGCCTGGCAAAGTCAATTTTTTCTTCAAAAAATCGTAAAAAATCGAAAAAATTCAAATTTAATCGTCAATATTTCAGAAACTATAAGAGTTAGAGAAAAATGTTATAGCAGCGATGAAAAGGAAATTTAATTTTCTTTCGTTGGCTGTCACTCCAAGGAATATAGCTCACTGCGTTAAAGAGGTATACAGGATTAAGTGGAGCCATTGGCCAAATAACGGTAAATTGCCGATATCTCAAAAACCTTCCCTTAGAACATAGCTGTCCAAATGCGACTCATATGAGCAATGAGAGTAAGCACTTGTGTACGTATACACACCGATTGTCACTACTACAGACAAATAAAGAGCGTAAAACGAACGCTTACGATGGGACTAGGCGATCGTCGATTACCAAAATAATTAAGTTGCCTTCGACTGGCGTGACAGCAAGTGGTCGCTAGCTGATCTTCGGTTGAAATTCGTTTGTTCTAATTACAGATGCCAAACAACAAACAAAATTACGAAGATTTTGCATATAACGTGTGTACACAAATGTAAATATGTGTGTTGTTTCATAATTTCGCAAAGCGTGCGCACGTGACCCTGCTCGCTCAACATCTGCAAGCAGACTGATTATTTTTAGTAATTTTTCACTTTGGCATACGGTAGGCGCACCAACACACACTCATTTTTCGATCGTTGCTTGATTGTGGTAGTGAATCGCATTTGGACAGCCCTGCCTTAGAATTAAAAATGAGCCCGATTTTCGGAATCAGCGACCGATTTTACATATAAATAGGATGGTGGCGTTCAGAGTATTTTTTGGCTGTAGAGCAGTGTAATTATACAATTATTTTTTATTATTTCAAGCGGTGAATGCTTGTCAGCCATTTTGAAGAAACTTTTCGAGCCGATTCATAAATTGCACGAATTTCAATAAGTAAACAAAACAAAGAAAAACACGTGTTTTTGCATTTGACAGATCAGTACATAACAGTAAATTTTGTTGTTGCCCATTTACCACCACCATATACATATAATTTCACCATGGGTCTAAATATGCATTTGCATATTTTTAGCTTCCCTAGTCATCACATAAGGTGCAGGAGATTTCAATTGAAGTTCTAAATAACATGTATAACGTACATGTATTTAATAAATTCATAAATTAAAAAAGCCGGCATATGCGGGTGTTACGTCTTCAGCTGAAGCTACTTTATTATAAACTTGACCACTGCGCCACACCTAGTGAAGTAGCAGTTATTATCTATACTAATCTATACTAATTACTCTGAAAAAAATACCCGTAGTTAAACCAACAACTTTCCGCTGTTGAATCTCCGTCTTTGATTCAACAGCAAAAGTATTTGTTTTTACAGCAAAATTTTTGATCCAACAATTTATTCAAAAACGGGCGTTGTTGTTTCAAAAACTTGCTTGCCTTTAAACAATTTTTTGTGAGAAAATATTTTTTTGTGAGAAAACCAACAAAAAAAAAATAATGATGGAGAGAAGATGAAGAGAAAAATCCAAAAAAAAGTTTATTTTTAGCAACAATTTTCTCCCCGTTGTTGATTTAAATGCAAAAGTATTTGACCCAACAGTTTCCACTGTAAACAAAACTAATGAGAACAAATTTTTTTAAATTTTGTTTTTACAATGATTCAAATAATTCATGGATTCCTTTTTAGGAAATGGAAGTATAAATAGGTTACTACAATTCAATATAATGTTGAATGTTCCAGTATGTGATGATTGGATATAATTTCAGGTTGATGTCATGGTTTGAATCCGGAGGAGAATATAAAATAAAGAAGAAAAATCAGAATAAGAAATAAAGATAGCAACCAGTGAATGATAAGAAGGAGAGAAGAATAGGAGAACAAGCGGAGGCTACATATTTGCAGTTGGGACCCGAGCGGAGAGAAGATGAAGAGTAAAATGCAAACAAAAATTAATTTTTAGGTGAAAATTTTTTCCAACAATCTCCGTTATTGACTTAAATCAACAACGCTCGCACCTTTGAAACAACAACGGAGCGTTGTTGGGCACATTTCAACTGCGGAAAGTAGTTGATTTAACAGCGAAAGTCTTTAGATTTACAAGGTTTTTTTTTCAGAGTATATAAAATTGATTGTATGGAAAATGTATGTAACGCGATAACTCAAAAAGTACTGCACCGATTTTAATAATTCTTTTTTTAAAATGTCAGAAATGGTAAATTCTCGAAAACCATGTACTCTTTTTTGCGCATTTCTGAGACTTTAATACCTTTTTCGCGGTTTTAAATTTCGAAAAACTCAAAAAAGCGCAAGCATAGACAGATTCGTTTGGTCATTTACCGTGTTCAGTGGAGGCGTCGCAGTCGTGCCAGGCAGCGCAGCGTAGGCGACTCATATGTTTGTTTTTGCACGGTTTGTTGTTTGTCAAAAACCTGTTTATGCATGCATACTATGCCATAACTCAAGAACGCCTGCACCTACACCTGCAATATTGGCATCAAATGAAAGGTGTTGAGCAGGTCTTCAACATAGAGTACTTTTCATTGTGATACCTAGACAGCCTCCCCAGGTATGGGCTAAAATGTGGACCCGGATTACTCCGGAATGTGGTTGAACGATATTGGTATGAAATTAAAGGTATTGAGCAGGGCTTTAACACATACCTATGTATTTTCATTGTGATTTCCATGACGGGTCTTCTGATATGGGTCAAAACGTGGAACCGGATGGCCCGGAATGTGTCTGAGCGATATTGGTATCGAATGGAAGGTCTTGATCCGCACTTCAACATAGAGGTCTTTTAATAGTGATTCGCAGGCCGGGTCCCCAGATATGGATCAAAACGTATACTCGGCTGACCATCGAATGTTTCTGAGCGATGTGGGTATTAAATGAAAGATCTTGATCAGGAATTCAGCACAGAATTCTTTTTATAGCGATGTCTAGGCCGGGCCCCACATATGGGTCAAAACGTGGATCCGGATGGCCCGGAATGTTTCCGAGCAATATTGGTATCGAATGAAAGGCCTTGATCAGGACTTCAACTCAAAACTTTTTTAATTGTGGTTTCTACGCCGGGTAACCAGATATGGGTCAAAATGCGGAACTGGATGTTTTTCAGATATTGGTATCAAATGAAAGGAAACGGCTTCAACATACAGCTATTTTCATTGTGATGCCTAGGCCGGGTCATCGAGTGGACCCAGATAACCCCGTAATAACTTAACTTAACTTAACTTAACTTAACTTAACTTAACTTAACTTAACTTAACTTAACTTAACTTAACTTAACTTAACTTAACTTAACTTAACTTAACTTAACTTAACTTAACTTAACTTAACTTAACTTAACTTAACTTAACTTGAGTTGAATTGCTTGACTTGAATTGACTTGGCTTGATTTGACTTGACTTGACTTGACTTGACTTAACCCATATCGTCCTAAGCAAATTTTTTTGAAGCATATCTTGATGAAATTTTCACCTTTAAGTAAATTTGGGCCTCTGAATTCAAATCTGTTATCAAAAAAATTATTAAAATTTTAGTGTTGGAGATATCATGTGTTCGATAAATCGAACGCTCGGCCTATCTGTATACATTTTTTGGGGTTTTCTCCCTGCAAACAAAAAAAACGTATGTTCCTTTTTTTGTTCATATTTTATTTTTAGATAAGTGAAACAGAAAAATAAGATATTTAAGTCAAAATTAATTTACTTTTGGTTTTTTAAATGATACCCATGACTCAAAACAATGGGTATAAAGTGAAACATGGCATCTCTTGCACAATTTGTATATCCATTTCTTATTATTTTCGATTTTGACTACGAGATATTGTTTCTTGATTCGCGGCAGGTTTCTCGGATGAGCATCCTTTGAATATCCAGGTCGATCATTACGTCCCTTTTGTCGCCTTCCGCGACTTCCATATCGTCAGAGTCCTTGGAATCGTCATCCGCTGTCATTAGCAGAGAATGTGCAATATCCACCTTAAAATCTTGTTGTGGGAGAATATTTATTTTAAATAACGGCGAATGAAACAGCCAAGCTTCCATGCGTTGACGATAGCTGAATTTAAAGTTGAAATCCATAAATGCCAATACCAATCTTTGGATGGCATTGCGATATAATAATTCTGTGCTTAAATACTTTTTGGTTGCTTGTTTTTCCGACAGGGTAGGAATATGATGTATTGTGGAACGATCCTCTGTCATCCCTTGTCAAGTTTGGTTTGGAGACAAACCGGTTTCGGCGAACGAAAAAAGACACTGAAGATGGCGCATATTAGCCGAAACCGGTTTGTCTCCAAACCAAACTTGACAAGGGATGACGGAGGATCGTTCCACAATACATCAAATTCTGTGCTTCATTGTCGTTCAGATCTACTGCGCCAATCCCTATATTGTAATTCTTCATTAGCTGGGGCTGGTTATAGTTCACATAACGGCCGGGCTTAACAGTTTTCCCCCAATTCTTGGTTTTCTGTTTCTTCCATTCTTTCACAGACACCATTGGCAGGATCTGCTCGAAATAGGTGGCAAATGCAACCCTGCTATAATCCTGCCGACGACAAATCAAAATACTGTTCTGGGTATCAAAACAGAAGTCATTATTGCATTTTTCCAGTTTTCTTCCAGATTTTAATTATGCACCACCTATACCGTTTGCTCGTACAGTGCCTATGCTCCTTAGAAAAAAAAACCACTGAGTAACGCCTAGCGTTCGATAAATCGAACAGCTAACTTTAAATATATGAGCTGTTCGTTTTATTGACTTTGCAAATAAAATTCAAATTCAAACTTGAATTTTATTTTCTTTCCAAATGAGGTGTATACTAAATTTTATTTAATATTGGTATTTTTTATATATTTTGGCAATTTCAAAATCATATTAAAATTAAGGGTTTTTCTTAAACGCCCCGTTCAGAGAAAGCTGGAGGGTTAAAATTAAATATTTATTTTCAATTATAGAAAATATTCCACAGTATTAAACTACATCAAAATTTTGGGTTTAGGTTCTAAAAAACAGATCAGAAAAAATAATAAAAAATGTTGAAATTTGCTGTTCGATTTATCGAACATTAGGACGATATGGGTTAAATTGACTTGACTTGACTTGACTTGACTTGACTTGACTTGAATTGAGTTGGCTTGATTTGACTTGACTTGACTTGACTTGACTTGACTTGAATTGAGTTGGCTTGATTTGACTTGACTTGACTTGACTTGACTTGACTTGACTTAACTTAGATTAACTATTATTCGTCATTGCGAAGCAACGGGTATTTGCTAGTATGATATAATTTGAAGCGCGAGGTCGCTACTGCGTGTTCTAAAGCAACTGTCGCCTTCATGTTGACAAACAACAAATTTTTACAGTTTGACTTTTATCAAAGAACGTAAATGTATAAGAAGGGAAAATTCGCTACTTGAAAAGTATACCGAATGGGCCTTCTCGTTGTCGTGACGCGCAAACCAGGAGTTGTTTTGAACCCATATTCGCGACAAATTCACAATTCTATTCCTTTGTGTGCCTCGATTCTATTCTTATTCATTTGCACGTACATGCATTCTTATTCCGAACGCGAATGGTTGGAATTGGAGTTTTTATTAAAAAAGTGTGATTTTATTGTTAAAATGAATAAATAAATAATATTAGTGGTAATGGTGATTAAAATCAAAGTGCAAAAATGCAAATAACAAAGAAAATTTGTCGGCCATTTGCGTCTCAATGGTATTGCTTCCTTGAACATTCACAGAAGTATATATTTAACTGAAGATGAAGTCCTTCAAGAATTTTTCAAAAAGCCTCGAAAATTGAAATATGATTGAAAGTTTGACAGAATCGACAATATACACCTTTTCCAGTTTAAGTTCAGAAAGTTACAATTGAAGTTCAGAAAATTACAATTGAAGTTCAGAATTTCCAATTGAAGTTCAGAAAATTACAATTGAAGTTCAGAATTTACAATTGAAGTTCAGAAAGTTACAATTGAATTTCAGAAAATTACAATTGAAGTTCAGAAAGTTACAATTGAAGTTCAGAAAAATACAATTGAAGTTCATTTGGAAATTCTGAACTTCAATTGTAATTTTCTGAAATTCAGTTGTAACTTTCTGAACTTCAATTGGAAATTCGGAACTTCAATTGTAATTTTCTGAACTTCAATTGTAACTTTCTGAACTTAAACTGGAAAAGGTGTAGTACGCGCTTATTGTATTAGATTTAATTCCTCTAAATTTCGGGCATTTTCTATTTAACTATAAGTTGTAATTGTATGTTATTATTGCCTACAAGGACAACAATTTTAATGAACTGATTCAATTGTACCTGTTTCACCTTGTGGATATGTGCATATAAAATATAATATGAAAATAAATGAAAATAAATGTCGAGTTTTGCCTTTGGACAGCTAAACCCATCCAACCATTGCTTTTGGAATGATAGAGTTTTCCTTGATCAGTTTGGGAAATTTGGGCGCAGAATCTATAAAGGCATTAATTTGGG
Organism: Urophora cardui; assembly: GCA_960531455.1. Taxonomy (NCBI): domain Eukaryota; kingdom Metazoa; phylum Arthropoda; class Insecta; order Diptera; family Tephritidae; genus Urophora; species Urophora cardui. The sequence goes on along the minus strand of OY482672.1, from coordinate 71,540,732 downwards.
ATCTATGATAAACCACAAGGGGGGTGGGGGGGGGGGGGGGGGTGTTTGAACCCCCAAACCCCCCCCCCCCGTGGATCCGCCACTGTACATATGTATGTATGTACAACCAGACTCTTAGCCCAGAACTTAGTCGTTATTCTAAATTGTTTATTGATAAACGAAAATTAATTAGCTGAGCAGAAAAAGGTGGTATTTTATATAATTTCAACTGACTAAACAAGAACTTAAGCAGCCAATTGCAAATACACAAATATAAACGTACGTATGTACGTATTTATACTTATTCTTGGATATATATAAAAAATTACAGTTTAGAGTCTGAAACAGGGACCGTAATCATTATAAGTTTTATAATAAAAATCGCCATTTAATCATTATATGTTGAGTTTTTTTACATTTCATCAAAAATAATCATTATTTTTTGAGTTTTATTCTTTTGATCAAAAATAAAACTTATTCCTTGAGTGATATATTTATCGCTCAGAAATAATCATTATTTTTTGAGTTTTATTTTTTTGGTCAGAAATAACACTTATTCTTTGAGTGATATATTTATCGTTCAAAAATAATAATTATTGTGTGAGTTTTATTTTTTTTCGATCAAAAATATCACTCCTTCACGAAGTTATGTCGATGGGAATTTTTTAGTATTTATGTTCTAGAGCACTTCAGAGAAAATTTGAGTTTTTCGACCTAAGCAAAAAAATAAAACTCAAAGAATAATTTTTATTTCTGAGCGATAAATATATCACTCAAGGAATAAGTTTTATTTTTGATGAAAAAAATAAAACTCAAAAAATAATGATTATTTTTGATTTTTATGGATATCGCTTAAAATTTTTCGATCATAGTGGATTCGGATAGTGCTCTTCCAGACATGCACACACACGAACTCAATAGTCTTCTACGATGTTTGCAAGATTTGATTTTTTTCCACTGAAAATATAACGAATAATGATTATTATGGGTACCTGGTCTGAAATTCAGACAAATATTAAAACTTGTGGCTAATGAACTCTTTTTTTGGAGGGCGACGTTTTTGGTGGAGCTGATGCAGGTTGGCACATTTTGCACACAGCAAAAACACACAAATACTGTTCTTTTGAAAAGGTGTCTATTTTATTTAACAGCTTTAGATTATACTAGCAAATTTCCTTTCGTTTCTCTTCCATTTCCCTTTGCCTTATATTTTCGTTCCCTTCTTCCTTTTGGTTTTCTCTATCCCTATCCCTATCCCTATCCCTATTCCTATCCCTCTCCCTATCCCTCTCCCTCTCCCTATCCCTATCCCTATCTCTATTTCAATCCCTATCTCTATCTCTATCTCTATCTCTATCTCTATCTCTATCTCTATCTCTATCTCTATTTCTATCTCTATCTCTATCTCTATCTCTATCTCTATCTCTATCCCTATCCCTATCCCAATCTTTTTCCCTTTCTCTATCGCTCTCTCTTACCACTCCCTTTCCTTTTTCCTCTTTGCTTTATATAGAAGTTCTGATTTTCTTTTTTGATTGGTATCAAATCAACAAAAAAAGAACATTTCAAGATTATTCAGGTGCACATTTCGGGCTGTATCTGAGATACTGACTCAGATATGTATATAGAATATTTCGGTTCCGCGTTTTCACATTGCAATGAAAAGAGCTCTATGTTACAGCCCTGCCATTGTCTTTCGTTTATAACTTAAATTGTTTTAATGAATTCAATTTTTACGAAAAGTAGAATTAACTCTTGTTAAGTTTTTCTTATTGAATTCTTTCCAATAAAAATTTTATCTCCATTTAACTCGAGTTAAGTATTTTTGATATACTGAAAACGCAAATAAATATACCCACATATGTATGTATGTACCCAGTAGGCCCAAAGATCTACAAATCATCAATACTTTCCTCATTACATTTCGTTTAGGGAAGATAACAACTTCCATGACTTTCTACTTTAATTTGCGGGAACAGAATTGAATGTAGGTATGTATATTTTATGTGAAAATATATTAAAAAGCGATTCCCGGTATGTACTCAGGAAATATTAATTTTTTTTTTTTTTCAAATTAACAACACAAAAGTATAAGTCGCCAAATAATTGACGTCAACGGCGACAGCTGTTTGTTCGATCACAAATGTTGTTAAGTAAATAGTTACTGAAAGTTCGCAAAAATTCCGTTTAGTTGGCTAAACGACAGCGCATGTGTTGAAATTGGCTAGCGAATCACGCTACTAATGCAGTAGTTCTTTTCGCAGTGCCTAAATGTATACTACATAAAGCGATCTCCAAATTTCCCAGCGATGAAAAACTATTAGGGTGGCCGCAATGATAATAGCTATAATAATACAATGCCGCTGATATAACTCTTAATTAATTTTTTATTTATTTACTTATTTCATACAAAAGTAATCAAGCGTACAATGGTACTTACAGACTTCAAATAATTATTCATTTATTAAATCGTTTAATAATATCTTAAAATTAATTCTAGATAATGAAACATCAACCATAATGGAATTTGCGAGGTTATGGAACTCATTCAGTGCTCGGGATATAGGAGCATTAGAGGCATAAAGTGTTGAAGCACTCGACGAATAGAAAATATTACTGCTGCGAAGGGTTCTAAAGAGAACATAAAAACGGATTCTTTCCAGAAGATATGGCGAATTTACTATAATTTTGCTTTTCCTACTAATTGGGTGGATCTACAGTTTTATGCCGGTTCCGAACGGCCAGAAATGCCATCGGAGTGTAGGACCGCAGCGATAAGAGAAGAAAATGTCTTTTTGGAATTTTGTCAATGGGAACCCCATAAATTGATCACCCTATACCGATTTTAAGATAGCCAAAATTTAAGCTCGTGTCCTCAAATTGCAGAAAACTCTATGGATACTCATGAAATTAAATTATTAATTTTTATATATCTAATGACTAAAGTCCACATAAAGACTAATTAATAAAATGGATTATGGTAATCTGAAATTTAGCCCCTGTGCGCCAGCGCTTAACCGTCTCCGACCAGCACCCGGATTCCAGAAATCGCTGTCGCTAATCTCCATCGATAAATTCATTTATTTAATTTTTATTTATTTATATTAGCTTTGTTCAATAACTCAAAATTTTTAATTGCTTTTACAAATAGTTGCGAATTTTATGTTCAATAACCCAAAAAATTTGCAAAAGAGAACCAAATTGGGAGAGTAAGACTTCGAGAGAGTTGAAAATAGTTGCAAGTAAAATTTTCACTTGCAACTACTTGCAGCTTTAAAAAAAATAGAAGCGTCAAAAACATATGATCACAAAAATTTCAATTGGAAATATGCAAACATTTTAATCGCAAATTTCTAATTGCATACTAAATAAATTAGCGCAAAAAGGAATCTTGTCGATGTTGTGGAATATCCAAAGTAGGTTTTCGTTTTCCTAATTCACTTATTTACATTCATTTTCAATTTCAAAGATTTCAATTACAGCCTAACCTAAAAATCAAATTGTGAAAACAGCGGATCAGCTGTTTACTTGCAAATGTTTACGATTTTGTGTTCAATAACTTTGGTTGATAATTTTCTCTTTTTCTCGTTTTTACTCTTAATTTGTCACTGACGCTCTTCTTGCAAGTAAAGTTGTTGAACAAAGCTATTGTCTCAGAGTGCTGGCAGCATTGATCAGTCATTTCATATCAGACATTTTCCAATTTTTGCTATTGTTGGGCACACGTTTGGAGATTTTGGCGAACTAGTATATTTCATACTAGTTCACATTTTGACTGCATGGTATGTACCTACCAACAAATAAAATCCACTTTTCTTGTTAACTTGTGGAAAGTAAGAATAAAAGCCTCTGCACACGGGCATGATTTAAGGGTGATTTAGGCAAAAATCGTGTTTTCGGCGTTAATTACCCTTAAATAACGTTGTTTTGCCATACAAAAATGCCAGCTGAAATTACCCTTGAAATGCGCATTTCGGCGAAAATACTCACGAAATTACTCTAGAATCGGTCTCTTCTCTAAATTTTATCGATTATAATCGAAAACATCTTTACCCATCGCTAATATTTTACATTAGCTGAGTTTTATTTTAGCGCATATACATCTGCGCTAAAATAAAAACGGCTATTAAATTTGTTCGCGACGGTTTCTTAGAAATATTCTCATTGTATATTGCATTAGCGATTCTTTAATTATAAAAAGTTTAATTTGGTGGGAGTATTTTATTAATGATATTTTCATTTAAGTTGACCATGTACAAATTTTTATTTGGCGCAGGAAGAGCGTAACTGAAACCCGACTAAATGAAATTACTCAAAAACGTGTGTGAATGCGCGTGATTTCGGAAAGTAATTTCGGCTAATCAACGTAATTTCAAATGCCGTGTGCAGAGTCTTTAAAATTATTATAGTAAGAGTTTTTGCACAATTTTTAAAGAGAATTTCAAAAGAGAAAAATTAAGAGATACAGTTTTCTTCGAATTGTTTGCACTCTGAATGAGAGCCAATTTATTTTTTATTTTTATCTTCTACATTTTCTGTATTTTGTAGCCGGCATGTACGCAGCATACATACATACATATGTATGTACACATTTTGTTGCGGATTAGTTTTGTAAGGTGACCAGATAATGAAATCTTTGTAATCGGGACATTTTTATACTCATTTTTTTGTTAATGGTTTTCACTGTTATATTTTACCTCATTTTTATTTCATTTGGTTTTTATCGCTACTCTTACCTTTTATTTATTTATTTTTTTCGTTTAGCAGTTATGTTTTTCATGTTTTATTTATTTTATTTTTATTTAAACTCTTTCAGCCTTATTCATAAAAAAATCCTATAATACATTATAAACGCTCAATAGTAAAAACTTATTTTAACTTTATAAAGCCGTTATAATGTACATTATTCATAAACGTTTCATTACTATCATTGATTTATAAGGTTATTGCTGTCCAAATTCAAAATAAATGTGGCAATGTTGGTTACAAAAAATGTCAACTTGACAAAAAATTACAATTTTAAAATTAACAAATATGCAATACAAAAATGGATGCGGAAAATAAAAGTGTAATACAGAAGAAAAGGCGCAGTAGAGGAGACAAATGGACTTGCTTAGCAAGTGCCGCCGCCAACCTTATACAATTTAAACCTCTGCGAAGTAGATACCATTTGCCTCTTCTGAATTTGAAAATACTCTTTGCATTGTACAAAACTCACGGCACAATTCAGATGCCGCTACGGATAAATCCACTACTAGTCACGCTAAAAGTAGAGAAGATAATCTCACCTACTTGGAGTGTGTTTACGCAAATCTCGAAAATTCGAAAGCTGTGTACACTATTTGAAAAACCTTTTTCGCTGAAAATAAATACTGTATTTTTTTTTGTTTATGGTCGTGTTTTACTTGCGCTTATTATCGAACGACAGCTACAAATAGATAATGTAATTGGACGGTGGCTAATGTTTTGTTGGTCATTTCAAATCCATTTGTACAGCCCCCAAATACAAATACGGGATACAGTAGTCTGACTTAGCCCGTGGGGATCACCTGCGTCGTCTTGAATATGTTGGGATTATAGAATACATGCAAACATGTAGCAGTTCAAATAGATTTTAATGACACATATATCTCACTCGTCGACCCTAACATCGCAAAGCCACTAGTACCTGCAATATTGCTGAAGTCCCTAAACCTCGTTTATGCATTGAGATATCAACTTTCACCAAATTTACTTTTTTTACACCGTCCTTGGTAAAGCGATGCCTCATTCTACATTCATCGTTGGGCAACAATAATGCGTCAGGCCTTACACGATACCTTTTTTCCTTGCGGAAGGTGCCCCCAGTCATTTCTCTTACAACATCTAAAAAATATTATGCTCACATTTACATTTGTGTAGTATGTACATACCGGGAAGTATTCGAGGTAAGAAGTGCATATGCAGTATGAACAATACCTTGAAACTGGGTTCAAACTGGGTCCTTAACTTTTGTTTTCCCTGCTAATTGGGTGGACCTACAGTTTTATGCCGGCTCCGAACGGCGAATGCATTTTTTGTGAGAAGCTTTTTCTTGGCAGAAATACACTCGGAGGCTGTACCGCCCACTGCCGAGAGGTTGCCGCTATTTCTAAAAATCCGATAATTGGATTTTGATTAATTAGAAAAAATTTGTTGTTGTTTTTCCGGACTGGGGTTAGAACCCGAGACCTCTGGTATGGCAGGCGAGCACTCTACCCACTACACCACAGCGGCAATCTCTACTGAATATTCGGTAGGAAATATGTGTTGTTTTCCATCTGTTCTATACTGGGCGCTTCTTCTTTCTTTTTTTTTTTTGAAATTGAAAATTTTGTTTTATTTTGAAGTAATTGTTTTATAAAGACCTTATACAAGGGTAAAGCTTGTTATAAATTTGTTTCCATTTTATCTGCTTTTTAAGAGAATTTTAAATTTATAAAGCGTTTATGAATAATGATTTTGCTTATTTGATTGATAAACTGTTTATAAAGCTTTGATATTTTTTTATGAATAAGGCTGATATATTTATTTCTATTTAGCTTTTTCATTAATACCTCTTTATAGATATTATTGCCATTTTTTGTCCTTTCCTGTGACTTTTTGTTGATACTCGAGTTTTAAACTAAACTGAGAGTCAACAATTCCGCAAAGATAAATTAAGTTCGCTTCAACAATTTACATACATAATCAAAATATGTAGTTCAACTCCATAAAATCGCATTTTTTCACCATAAGCATGTGCATTGGATAACACTGTATATTAACATCCGTATTACGTACCTATACACATTACAGTGTTCGCCAAATATATGGAAACGAATTTTATATCATACTATTAAAGAGCTTTTTGTTTACGTCCTTCTCAACAGCTTTCATTTGATACCAATAATGGTCATACACTTTTCGGGGTCACTCGGTTCCACGTTATGGCCCATATCTGGAGACCCGGCCTAGGCATCGCGGTGAAAATAACTGTGTGTTGAAGGCATGCTCAATACCTTTCATTTATTTATTTATTTATTGAGATCTAAAATAGTTCATAGTTACACAGACATTTAAGCGTAATTTAATATAACAAATAAGTATAAATTTATGATCTGAATAAATACATAGTAAAAATATAACAGAAAACGAAAAATTGAATGAGATATGCGTATACATATACAAAAGTTTCACTTAAATGTAAAGGTAAACCGGAAGTTAAGTGCGCGCAAGATATGTGTTCAGTTCAAGAGCAGTCTGTATCGGATCAGTAAAGTCAATATCTAAGAAACCTGAGAAATAGTTAAACTCAGACATAGTTCTATTTAATGGTGCATTTGCGCTGTATACCGTTCTTAAGCCATTTGATACCAATATTGCTCAAAGACTTGTTGGGTCACTCTGGGTCTACATTTCGGCCCATATTCCGGGAAGTTCCCACTTTATCGAAATTCTATATACATATGTATATAAAAAAAAAAATCATTTAATTTCTAGAATCTCCGTAGAGTTTTCTGAACTTTGACCCCTGTTTGACTCCCTTTAATCATCTCCGATCGGGACTAAAATTTTATGTGATATCTTTGACTGTGATGTTACCGAACTAGGGTGTGATACCGAAGAAAATCGGAAATTTGATTTTAAGGACCACCCTAATACACATACATACATACATATACCAACATAATACCTACATACATACGTACCTATACGTATGCACACACGTGCCGATATTCCACTTTTTTCTGAAAGAGCAGTTCGCCCCCAGACAACGGATTAAGCTGTTGGGTTCCAGTTCAACCGGCTGGGCGACCAACTTCAAAAACAGGTTTCACCTTGATAAACACACATTTACGTACCTACATATTTACATACAAAGCAACAAATCTAATTGTGTGTATCAGATCACACGTTGGGGCGACAACTCGAAAATTCCTGTTTCGCCAAATTCGCTCTTACATTCGTCAGCATGAAAGATACTTGGGTGGTTGTGCTGCAGATTCGATTCAGTTCGAAGATTTGGGATGATTCCGGAGTTCAAGCATTCGTGACTGACCGTTCTCCCCCCCGGCTATTACATTTCGAATATCAACACTTTGTTTTTATAGCTCGTCATTTGGTTCCATGTGTTCACTTTTAATATTATTTATTTACTTTTATTTTGATTATTATACGGTGCTCGCGGAGTGTTCAGCTGACAGTTGGCTGAGAGGGCGGTTTTGAAATGACTCAAATGAGAGTTTGCATTTTACTCTTTAGAAGTTCAAATGCTAAGAGAATGATTAGAAGAAACCCTGTAGGAATGAAGCTCTTAAAAATTAAGCATTTCTCACACTGAAAAACTTCTATAAAACACCCGCTTTCGCCTGAAAGTATACAATGTTTACGGTGCTCGCGGAGTGTTCAGCTGACAGTTGGCTGAGAGGGCGGTTTTGAAATGACTCAAATGAGAGTTTGCACTTTACTCTTTCGAAGTCGAAATGCTAAGAGAATGATTCGAAGAAACCCTGTAGGAATGAAGCTCTTAAAAATTAAGCATGTCTCACACTGAAAAACTTCTATAAAACACACGCTTTCGTCTGAAAGTATACAATGTTTACATACTTACATACATACATACAGCGTGTTAAAAAATTATTTATTAATTTCGTATGGAAAAATATATTTAGGTGATTCACAAAGTGTCATAAAGTCATATGTCATATTAAAATATTGTACGGAAATAGTTATAAAAGACTTTTCCGAAGCCCTGTGAAGAAGTAAATAAAAACAGCTGATCAAATACGACGACCCAAAAACATATCGTGCAGAGTTGTATTTATTTAGTACACATACAAGAATTATCTAAAGAAGGATATCGCAGTAGATAAGCTGATTGGAATTGTGTATGTATACTAAATGGTATTTCGCCAATCATGGCGAAGAAAGTTCTTGTAGAATGTCAAACAAAACGGATTGGAAAAACTTTTCTATGTGATTTGACATATATAAAGAAACAAGAAACACATGAAAACGGAAGTAATATAACCTCTATTTGGATAAACCTTGTACACATATAGCATAAAATGCAACAACAAAATATTATGAATTATGACGATATGACGTAATATACATATATATATATTTAAATTAATATTCTTTTCTGATCAATGAACTATGGATGCCTTTAGTTTTATATACTTTATGTGGCTTAACTTTTTAAATTTTTTTGTTTATTAACACTGTCCAAAAGTGTTTCCTTAACACAAACAAACGCTATTAATAATGAAAGATGATGTCTTCCAAACCAATTCTGCGAACAGAGCACTAGTCCTGAGTGTCTGAGGTTTTTTTTGGGGAGGGTTAAAGTTTTATCATTTTACCTGGAGGTGCAATCACATTATTGGTCTTCATCTAAAGTGATAAAGTAATAAATTGTTAAGGTTTATCAGTTTATCCGAATTTTTACATGAACGCACCTTGGTAAATAATTGTTTAAACTCTTGTCAGCTGTCAGTGTCAACTTGATTAATAAATAAAAAACCCAATAAAATAAACAAAAAATGCATATAACATTTTTGTAGAAATTATTTTAATAATTCGTGCTAAAATGCCGAAGGAAACCACAATTTCTTCTTTTAAATTGAAAAAGTAAAACCGACAATGTGTCAGACTTGAATTTTACAGAAAATTTATAAATGTACGCAACAAAATCGTTCGATAAAATGATAAATAGGGCATGGAAATCTATGCAAATACATGTTTTTCTTAGATTTAGGTAGAGCAAAATAAATAAACAATCTTTGCGAATCGTGAAATTGTCTTAAAAATGGCATTCAAATATTTTGCATATTTTGCATATTTTGGTCATATATGCATATTTTTACATATTTTGCGTTGTTTGCATTTTTTTATTACATATTTCGCATTATATTGCCTATTTTTGTAATTTGCTAGTTGACAGTTTTATACAAACGAAATTCATCAGTCATCTGACGACGAATAGAGTTTCGTGTGAACACGGCTATTATTAGTATTTTCGATACGGTGCATACCTGTCGACAAAGAGCCGTTTTCAAACATGTTCCTATTACCTCTGTGGATGTAGAACGTTCGTTTTCTATGTATAAGAGCTTTTTTCGACCGAATCGGCAAAGTTTTCTTTTTGAGAATATGAAAAAATATTTCATTGTGTATGCTAATGAATCGTTAAATAAGGATTAACCTTTACAAATTATGAAATGTTCAAGACTGAATTTATGTACATATCTATAAAAACATACACACACATTGCTAGCTTAGAGTGCAAATTTTGTAAGTCCTTTTTTCAAACATTATAGGAGAGACAAAAAACAAAAAATTAACAAATTTCGAAATGAAAAAAAAAAATTTTCTGTTCATGTAAATATTTTGGACTTACAAAATTTTCTTCACTTTTTGCACTTACACAATTTGCGTGTCGCTGAATAACAACGATTAGAAATATGACAAGTATCACAGACTTGTTTAGCGTGGTGCGTATTTGATTTTTCTAGCGTTCTACATAAAAATACAGTTTTTCATAAAAAGTGGACTTACACAGTTTGCACTCTAAGCTAACGATATGTATAAACGTACAACGTAAGAGCAAAATTGAATTAAACAAGTAAGGAAGCCTAAGTTCGAGTGGAATCGAACATTAGATACTCAGCTGTATGCTTTCATTGTTTGTTTGCGTTTGATGGAAACACAGTGTACTTTATATAAAGCGAGTGCCGCATAAAGTGGGCGTAGCCACGCCTATTTTCTAAATTTTTATCAGTCATCCAACTAAGCTTATGAATATTATTCTTTGTGCAAAATTTCATCCCTTTATGAGTTACAAAGATGTCACGTTACAAATTCCCAAAGGGTGTTCCAGAAATATCTTTGTTAAAAATTAGGCGTGGTCATAAACCGATTTCAATAAATTTTTGCGTGTCTATTAACACAAGATATAAAAGTGTATAAACCAAGTTTCGTCATAATATCTCAATTATTTGTCGAGTTAAAGGCTAAGAAATCTCGTATATACCTTTGTCCTGCCACGCCACGCCCATTTTCCAAAATTTTTATATTTTTTGTTTCCGATCTATTGTGGAACTCATGCCACAAAATTTCAATGAATTATCTTTATATTTGACAAAGATATCGCTTAAAATGTTTTTAATAGGCCACTTTATGATACTCATATATAAAAGTGGGCGTGGTCGTCAACCGATTTCGCTAAAATTTTTAACATGTATTACTACAAGTAGTGAAAGTGTATACACCAAGTTTCGTCATAATATATCGATTATTTGTCGAGTTATGGGCTCAGAAATCTCGTATATTCCTGCTTCTAAAAGGAGGCGGTGCCACGCCCATTTTCCAAAATTTTTGTATTTTTTGTTTTATGTCCATAGTTGGACACCTTCCATAAAATTTCAACGATATATCTTTATATTTGACAGAGATATCGCTTAAAATGTTTTTATTAGGCCCCTTTATAGTTCCCATATATAAAAGTGGGCGTGGTCGTCAACCGATTTTGGCAATTTTGCGTCCAAACATTTGCCTAAGTAAGTATATCACGCCTACCAAATTTCATCGATATATCTTCAACGGTTTCTGAGTGATGACTCATAAAACTTTCAATGTTTGCCCCTTAATAAGTGGGCGTGGCACCGCCCATTTTCCAAAATTTCACCATATTTCTTCATAAGGGCCTGAGCTCAATACGTGTGTGAAATTTTATCACTCTAGCTCTATTAGTGACTGAGATACAAAATTTCCGATTTTTACTATATAGGGGAGGTGGGCGTGGTCATGGTCCGATGTCGCCCATTTTCAATACCATCCGTTCCTGTCTTGATACCAACTTACATTTCAAATTTCATCAAAATTTCTCAATATTTGCGCGAGTTATCGTGCGCACAGACGGACAGACGGACGGACATGGCTCAATCGATTTCTCTTTTCACCCTGATCATTTTGATATATATAAGTCTATATCTATCTCGATTATTTCATTCTGTTACAATCCACCGTTAGGAAATCAAAACTATAATACTCTGTGTACTAGTACAGCTGAGTATAAAAATGTTTGTACCTAATTTATTTAACTATTGTAACTTCAATAAACATGAATTATCTGAAGTTGAAAAAATTTGAATTAATGCATTTTTTTTTGATTTTTCATGCATATTTCTCAGTTTTTGTTGCAATTTTTATGCGCATATTTTTTATTTTTTAGTACATGAAATTCCATGCCCTAGTGATAAACTTTGCTTAAATATATTTTCACACAAATTTTGACACATAATTTATCACAATTATTATTTTATCACTTTACCCCATTTACCAGCAGTTTATCACTTTAGAGTCTAAAGTTTAGACGAAGACCCTTATTATCGAAAATATCGTATAAAAATGACTTCAAGGGAAGTTTTTGAACTTGAACTTCTTGCACAGAATTCAATAAGCAATTTATTTGCGAGACCTTAGCCACCTAACCCCAACGAAAATAGCTGTGTTTAACCCTTGGACAGAATATTAATTAAAAATGCAGATAGAGGGTTAAAAAGTTCTAGAAAATTAATCGCAATAAAATTTTAATAGGGGTGCCCTCAGACAAAATCACAAAATCACAAAAATCACGCCATGAAATATGCAAAAGAAAAAAAAATCGAATAATTTATTTGCATGTGTTGTTCACACATATACATATACATATAAAATTTGTTGCATATTTCATGGCGAGCATGATCATTATAACCTCTATCTGCATTTTTAATTGCAAGAGTTTCTAAACGTGTTAAAAACAGCTATTTTCGTGCGGGTTAGAGGGTTAAAGTATACCGCAAAGAAATTGCTTAATAAATTCTGTAGAAGTCCAATGTCAAAAACTTTATAAGATATTTTCGATAAAGTAATTCACCTCCTCCAACTAAAACTATAAAACTTTAACACCTCTAAAAAAAAACTTTCTGGATCACATAAAAGTAACATCACAAGATCAGCTGAGATTGTGAATGTTCCGGTACTTATCGAGCCATCGATGGCTGACTATATATATTGTTAAAAAACCATTTCTTGCTCGCCCTTATAATTCATTAGTTTTCCCCATTCATGAGCATATCCAGAGCTCTCCCTTCGCTGACTATGTATATATGTATGTATGTACGTATGAACACATCGCTGTTTAAACTTCATAACCGCCTAAGTGAGATTTTCATAACCGTCTAACCGTCATATTTGTGCCAGAAATTAAAATTGAATTCCTTACGACCAAATCTGCGATTTCAAAGCTTGAAAGGACATTAGAAATAAATATGCAGCTTCAGAGTTTCTCAAAGACCAAATTCATGGTATGGATAGATAGAGCCGGGCGCCAGGAATTAAAGGTTATCACATCTCGATTCTAGCATAGGTGGTTATGAACTTTAAACGACTATATCTCTCTTTTATGCTGCTCAGTTGTTTTCACGCACTCGCATCCCGTTTCGAAATTCGAACAGGTTTTCCAAAGTGACGATGGTCGGTCGCTCTATCTATGCTGCTGGTGCGCTGCGTCCAGCTGTTGGTAATGGAGTTTGTTTCAATTGCCGTGCCATGGAACAGCTGCGCTGCAATTTCAGTTCGGTTTTGTGCATTAACGTGAAAGGACGTACGAGTGGCGGTGAAATGTGACCGTTAAATTAACAATAGCGGTACTTCGTGTTGATTGTGACAGTGTGCGTCTTCTACAAATGATTGAAAATTGGACAAAAAATATGTAAATGAATTAAATAAAATTAAAAAAAAAAAAGAAAAAAAGACAAACCGAAAATAGTAAATTATCATCAAGAGAAATATACGAGTGTGGTGTAGTGGTGCGGATTGCTCCGCAGCATTCGCCACAGCGCGGATAGTTCCATACATATTTGTATGTACATATGTTAAAGGAGCGGCAGGCAATACAAAAAAAAAAGAAGCAAGGTCTCCGCCCCGCAGTCAGCGTGCAAGGGTAAAAAGGCATTTTTTGCCGCGCCACAAATGCGAATTGCAAAACAAAAACGAAGTGGAAAGATGATTAAAAATTATTAAAATAAAAATAGGTAAAAAAACTTTTTAAGTTAAACGGTTTTATGTTATACATACATTGCAATGTTTAAGATAAATGTACTAAAAACCAAAAAATAATAAAATAGATACAGTCGTGGGAATTATAAACATTTGCATAGACTAGACTAAAATAAAACCGTGGGGCACGTCAATTGTCTACAATCGTTGATTAAAATGTTTGTTTTGTAATGTTACACTATAATTAGGCAGTTGTTCAACCGACAACGATGGACGCGTGATAAGTAGGGCTAGAATGTGGAAAAAAGCTAGCAAGCTCGATTATAAGCGAGATTTAGGGTTTCATAGTGGTGAGCGAGTAGTACTTTTATCATATGTTTTGTCGATTAAAGACAAACTACGAGCAGTGAAACGATTCCTCGTGTGAATGTCCAACGATAAACTAGTTGAAACATCTCTTTTATTAACATGGAGTGTATAACTATTGGAATTTCCATGAGCAAGAAAATAGTAAGTATTTTCCTCACCGTCTGCGGGCCAACTGCCTAACGACGAATTAAACGATTCTTCTATCGCACATTAAGTCGATAATTTGTAGAAAATTGACGTGCCCCCCGGTTTTATTTTAGTCTAGTCTATGCAAATGTTTATAATTCCCACGACTGTATCTATTTTATTATTTTTTGGTTTTTAGTACATTTATCTTAAACATTGCAATGTATGTATAACATAAAACCGTTTAACTTAAAAAGTTTTTTTACCTATTTTTATTTTCTAGTTTTTAGTTTTTATTTCGCATTCTGTTTAATTCATTTAGTGCTTCATTATTGCAAGGTTTCTTGCCCGTTAGTTTATTGCAGTCCAACGCCTCTATAGCGACCCACGCGCCACCTATCGGAAGTTTTTTTTAGGAAAATATTTCCTTTCAAGGTAGTAATACATGTTCCGAATTTCAGCCAAATCGGACCATAAATGCGATTTTTGTAAATATAGCGACCCACGCGCCACCTAGCGGAATTTTTTTTTTTAAGAAAATATTTCTTTTCATGGTAGTAATACATGTTCCGAATTTCAGCCAAATCGGACCATAAATGCGATTTTTGTAAATATAGCGACCCACGCGCCACCTAGCGGAACTTTTTTTTAAAGAAAATATTTCGTTTCAAGGTAGTAATACATGTTCCGAATTTCAGCCAAATCGGACCATAAATGCGATTTTTGTAAATATAGCGACCCACGCGCCACCTAGCGGAATTTTTTTTTTTAAGAAAATATTTCTTTTCAAGGTAGTAATACATGTTCCGAATTTCAGCCAAATCGGACCATAAATGCGATTTTTGTAAATATAGCGACCCACGCGCCACCTAGCGGAATTTTTTTTTTAAGAAAATATTTCTTTTCAAGGTAGTAATACATGTTCCGAATTTCAGCCAAATAGGACCATAAATGCGATTTTTGTAAATATAGCGACCCACGCGCCACCTATCGGAATTTTTTTTTCATAATATTGCATTGTCATCGGGGTTATACATGCGTGCAAAATTTCAGATTATTCGGTTGACAGGAAGAGGGTGAAATTTGAATTACTAAATTTGACCCAAGAATAAAGAATAAATAATAAAAAAACGGGGTGAGCTAAATAAAACCGTTTAATAATAATGAAGGAAGTGGTGCACAAGTGTCGCGATGGCATTTGCGGTGTCAATAGTGATGAATCTGGCGATAAATGACTGAAATGAAAAGCAAATAAGATAAATGCGCTTTGTGAATTAAATAAATTACAATTGTGGTGAATTAAATTGAAAATTTGGTAAATAGGCTTGAATTCTTTGTATTTATGAGAAAATTTTTAAAGAAATCTGGCTCAGCTGCCATTCTTCATCTCCGATTTGACATAAAGTATTGTTTATTTGTTGCATGTGGCATTTGCATCTTTGCCGTGGGAGCAGAGGTCATGGTAGAGGTCAAATATTCACAAGTGTGAAGAAATGAGCAATTAAATAGAAATCAACAGCAGAATTACAATGTTAATGCTTTTTCTAAAATGTGAAGTGTGAGAAAAAATAGAAATTTTAGTAAAAAGTGAAAATAATCATAAAGTATTCTCATCCGTCTTGTTTTTTTTTTTTTGAGTATAACCAGTAAGCAGTAAGACTAATCAAAATTTGCGGCATTTCCATTTCTTATATGAATTTACGGATATAAAACGTAAGTGTTTTCACATTTTATATGTTGGTATTATTGAATATGTATGTAGGTGTATTAAACATGTAAAAATTGATCTTGTTTTTGCGGATGACTAAGGATGGACCTCGATTCCAACGATAGGTTGCAAGGTTGATACATAAGGTTGGCTTGGTAGAAACAGGTGACTATTTTTTTCATTACCTAAATTGTCAAACTTTATGTGTTTGTTGCTTTTCTTGTATGCATGTGTTGTTTGGCCAATTGAAAATGGGCGTATGACAATTGAGATAGCAAAACGGGCAACAACAAAATGTATTGCACTGTTGCTTTTCCGCACTGCGGTATCCTTATGGATCAACCTTGATAGCTGGTTTTAAATTTCAAAGTTCGTCCCAATATGAAAGGTCTACTCTAAGCATATAATAATATAGAAGGGATATAGCTACGTAGTAGGTACACATTTGAAATACACTTGTGAGGTCTTGGGGTAGAAGACATGTCTTTCCTTGGCACGGTCGACGGACTCTACAATATTATTTTTGCCATGAAAAAGCTTCTGACAAAAATCCAACTACCTTGTAACTTCGCAAATTGTTAGTTGGTCATTCTTCTTCTTAATTGACACATAACGGTCCAGACGATTCTGGTCGAGTTCAATAAAGCGCGCCAGACGTTTCTGTTTCGTGCTGCGTGGCGGCAATTGGAAACCAAGCGAGGACAAGTCAGGCCCGTAGCTAGGGGGGGGGGCATTGTGGGGCAATGCCCTACCTTAAAATTAGAATGCCCTACCTTAAAAAGGCCAACAAGTGAGATGAATTATTATAATTAAATTTTTTGTCATAGTTTGAGATAAAAAATTATTGCGGTTGCAATGTATGATATGGAGAATCCACCCTGTATCACATATATAATTAAATTAAACCATCGAATTTTTGTAGTTTGGTTAAAGGAATGGTTCATTACGGCACTTTTCTGACAAAAACTAATCTCACTGTGAGCGAACAACACCAAAAGCGCGGAATTGACTACTAATGCTGTGTGCTAATCTAAAACATTTTACTCGATGGAAAAATGAGGTGTCTAAATTTTCTATGGTTACACTGTGGAACAAATTCAGGTCAACAAAAGTTAGGTCAGTTCTGAAAGTTAGGGGTGAAAATAGAGGCTAAATTAGAAGACCCGTATCGTGGCGTTTGTTTAGGTTAGTTCGAATTTGTTTTTAATCGACCTTTGAACTTTGCAGGCAAATGCCGATTTTCAGCATATTGTTTGTATGGTTTATTGGCTATAACTCGTCGACTAATTGATACGCAGTTTTGGTGGTACCTACACATGTGCAGTATCAGTGCAGTAGCAGCGCAGTAGATACAAGCCCTTTTACCGGTATAACATGCATAGAATGTACCCGTGCATAGGCATTGCACGACTTGGCTGTATTTACATGATCGCCTATAACTTTTCCATTTTACCATGGATTTTCTTCGTTGATGGCTTATCTTTTTGCCAATAGAATAGGGCTTCACGTAAAGCAGTAAAACTAAAGGTAAAAACGTTTGTTTTAAATATCTTGCCTGACAAAGTCAATTTTTTCTTCAATTTTTCGTAAAAAAATGAAAATTTTCAAATTGACTCATCTATATTTCAGAAACTATAAGACCTAGAGAAAAATGTTATAGAACCTATGTATAGGAAATTTAATTTTCTTTCGTTCGGTGTCACTCCAAAAAATATCAATTAGTCGACGAGTTATAGCCAAAAAACCGTACAAACAATATGCTGGAAATAGGCATTTGACTGCAAAGTTCAAAGGTCGATTAAAAACAAATTCGAACTAACCTAACCAAACGCCGCGATACGGCTCTTCTAATTTAGCCTCTATTTTCACCCCTAACTTTCAGAACCGACCTAACTTTTGTTGACCTGAATTTGTTCCACAGTGTTATCGTTTAATCATTTTCGAGAGTTTTTTTCTCACCTTGACTTGCGTGCATACCTACAGGCGACCCACATACCAAATTTAAAGATCTCCACATCTAAATCTGGAAGCTGAAACATTTTGTTGGCTTATTCTCAATGAGTATTGCTTATGTACTGCAGACATGGGCATCTGCAATTAAAAAATTTTTCAATTACAATTACTTGTAATTGTAATTTAAAAATTTCCAATTACAATTACTTGTAATTGTAATTGAAAAACTTCAGATACAATTACATGTAATTGTCATCGAAAAGGTATCAATTACAGGTAATTGTGAATGAAATGCATCAATTACATGTAAGTCTGGTGTTATGATCCACCCACTTTGATCGATTTTTATGCTCAAAATAACTATGTATGCTCTTAGATGCAGGTATGTATTAGCTTAGGGATGCGCCAACACCCAAAAAAATTAACTTATTCACTGTTCAATTACATGTAATTGAACACTATTCGGTAACAATTACAAGTAATTGAATACTACTGAGTTATTTCAATAGCAGCATTTCAATTACAATCGGAAAATTGGAAAATTTTCCATTACAATTACTTGTACTTTGTAATTGAAAAATATCAATTACAATTACAAGTAATTGTAATCGTTGTGTGTAATCAATTACAAAATGTAATTGAGTATGCCCATGTCTGATGTACTGTCACAATAATTATGTGTCAGCAAATAGGTATTAAATGTACGGGGAAAATTTTCCAACAGTCTACCACGCGTTGAAAAAGAGTCATTGGGGTTTGTAGAGGAAGTCCTCCTGCTTCTATATCCAAAAGTCCCGTCGACCGGAGATGTTTGTAAGTTGTAAAATTTACCAAACAAACCCCCAAAACTGCTACGATTACCGAGGAAATGCACTTATAAAAATATGCACATATGTGTGTAGAACACCTTTTTTCCTTGAAAGGCATTTTTCTCGGACCGTGGTTCCTTAAGATAAAGCCGTCTCTTTCGGTAGACAGATGGAAATCTGAGCCAATGTACGTCAGTGACCTAGAGAAAAGTGATATATATGCTGATTGGTTTTGGAAGCCAAGCCTCGATGTAAGATTAATTGTGATACATTATTTACTTCCGCCCTACCTTAAACCAACGCTGCCCTACCTTAAATTTAAGTCTAGCTACGGCCCTGGGACAAGTCTGTCTTCACCTGATCTTCCCAACGTAGTGAACGCTTTTCTTCTGCAGCCGCTGGATCCTTATTCGCCGGCCAGTAAAATTTGAGGAATTACTGCATACATTTTTGCGATATAATAAAAGAAGAAGAAAGTCAGTGAAAATCTCGTTTCGGCTATAAATTTTGCGAGCTATAATGCCTTCGTCTTCGCTGGAAGAAATTATTGTTATTATTGAGTGATTTGTTGAATTTTAAAATTTTATATGTATTTTTAATTTCGATATTTATTTTCCAATATTCTGCCGAAAGTATTCCCACAAGTGTGAAAAACACGGCAACGCGGACTCGTTTCGGTGAGATGAAAATACCGAGAAAAAAATGTCGATCCGAAGTCGTACCGATTAATGTGAAAAGGCCCTAAATCTCCGTCGATACTCGCCCAGAATATCATTTGAAAAGATGGTAACAGTAAAGTAAATTATCAGTAAGTTTGCGGTAAAGATTTTTCTATTAAGCGACCTGCAAAAGAACTGCTAGTTATTTTTATATAAGCATTCCACGTTAGAGCGCTTCGGACGTATTCGAACTTTTGCCATTTACCAGCAGAGTTCGGTTGTGTTGAGCTACTTACCGGTAGAATGGGCTGGTGTAGCGTCTGCATAAAATCATACGATTGGTTGATATATACGCTATTGGTTGATGTTTATGCTACATGATTTATTACTTGTTTGATGTTCATTCTACAAGCATCTGCTACAGTCGAATTTTTTTTTTACAAAAGCTTCATTCTTTTACTTGGCAAAGCTGTTGTCCAAGTCGACTAAGAGCTAAACGCTTTCAGCTCAACGCGCTTAACATAGCTAGCTAGCTTAGTTTTTGTTGTTCCTTTCCATGTTATTCGCTAAGCTAGCTACTGTTTTTTTTTCGAACTTGCTTATCAAAGAAAGTGGCTAATGTTAGTTTAAACCAAGGCAGATTTACAAAGGTAGGCCCGGTGACGAATTCAGAAACTATTTTTTATATGCAAAGGTAGAGTGTATCTATGTCAAAATCTAAGCGAATTCACATCATGGCCAATAGGAATGGGCGAGCCCCAAGCGAACTCAGATTTTAACCACGGCGATCATTTTAACATTACACATATATTCATTGACAGCCAGGCAGCAATTAAGGCGAGCATGGCAGCGACAACTACCTCTCGGTGTGTGGAGCAGTGTAAGGCCAAGCTACACGTACTCTGCGCGTCTAGACGCGTTACCATCTACTGGGTACCCGGGCACCAGGGAATCGAAGGAAACGAGATGGCGGACGCGCTAGCTAAAGCCGGGGCATCACTAGCGCAAGTACATGCGGAAGACGTTGTCCCTTCTCTAAATTACCAAATAGCTCAAATAGATCAGGCATTAATGCGTAAAGGCAATTCCCAGTGGGGGACCCTGCCATCCCGCAAGATCGCCAAATTGTGCTTCGGTCATATAAGGCTAAAACCAAAAACTACCTACATACACTTCCCAGAGCAGACTGCAGACTGGCAGTCGGCATACTAACAGGCACTGTCTCGCACCACCTCATGCGTTCAAAATGGGATTGGTGCAGAGTCAGGCGTGCACGGCTTGCAATGAGGACAATGCTGTAGGCACTCTGCTGGAGCACCTCTCTGCCAATGTCCAGCTTTCGGCAGACTACGATTTAACTGTCTCGGCTCTGCATACTTCACGTCTCTAGAGAGCATTGCGGACCGGGAAATTCACAAATTATTAAAACTTGCGAAGACCTGCATTCCGAGTGTAATATAATAACAAAATGCCTCCTGTATCTTGGCAACACTAAAGACCATATGTGGTCTATGTGAGAGGTCTTCAGACCTCAGCCAACGCAACCTAACCTAACCTACACTCTACCAATGATAATAACAAAATACATACATGGGAAATTTATGAATTCGCCACCGGGCCTACCTTTGTAAATCTGCCTTGGTTTAATCCTTCCTACTCGTTTAAGATAAGTTCATAAGATCATGCAGCAGCAGTATATTTCGCTATTTAAAAATAAATATACAGCTGTTCTTACTAAGTACTCTCTTATTCTTCCACACTTGTCCAATTCTAAATGACAAAAAAAACGCTTATTTTGTTTCTGTTTTCGTTTAATTCCGTCGCATTTTCGTGTTTTCCTTTCCTTCCGAGTCTTTATATTTTAGCTCCTGTCTTTGGCTTGTAGGTACTGCCCCCGTAACCGTATGTTCGCCCAGTCACTTGTTTGGCCTGAGTTGCCACATTTCATTCACGAGTTTGCTTTTGCATTTTCTTTCCAGTTTTCACTCCTTGCACGCCTTGTTTCAGGCTCACTTTCTACTTTCCACTTTTCTTTGAATACAAATTTTTGTTTTCACCATTTTTTGAAATTTCTCTGCACACTCTTTCCAATCACATCTTCTTGCCTACTTCTTTTCGCATCGCAAATCCCTTTTGCAGTAAAACTTCGTTGAAATTCAGTTGAAATTCTTGTATCGTATTTTATTGTAATTCTTGCTATGCAGGATATTTAAGGATACATACATATATTTAAGCTGCTTTATTGTCCGTGTCCAAACACAGCAACTCTGCTGCGAAATTATCCAACGATTCTCTTTTGTGCCGCTGTTCTGTCTTCCATTTGTCCAAACACATCAACTCGTCGCTGGCCAACTTTTGTTCATTATGTTTTGTTCTGGCATTCTTCGAACGCTCTGATTGGTCACTGGCGATAAGAATTGCTGCACAAAGCGTGTTGTCCGAGCACCGACGACTTGGTGGCCCCCTCCTTTCCTCGTCGCCTTCTCACCCACAAACGATCAAAAGCAGCGGGTTGCTCAACTTCGTGTCTCCGTGTTTGGACGTCGCCATTGATTGCACTCGGCGGTGTTTGGGAAAATCTGTTTCAGCCTTTTTCGGAGTTTGTATGTAGGTATGTAAATATGCTGTGTTGTATGCCTTCGTTGCGTTCTTTTCGCATTTTTGGTTTCTATTTTACTTTTTACATTTTTTTTGTTCTTTTCGCTTTCCTTTGCTACTTTGTTGCTCACTCTTATTTGGCCGGCACAGGACGCCCTTTTTTGCTGCCGTCTCTGTGGCATGTGAGGCACATTTTTTTTGCTAGTTTCGCTTCTCACACAGCACTAAAGTCAGTCTGTTTCCCGGCATGTCTGCCATGTGCTAGTCAATTGGCCTCTCTGCCTGTCCGTCCGCTTGCCTGGCATTTTCTCTTGGTTTACTTTTGCCTTTGCCTTTTCGTCTGTTGTTTTTATTGTTGTTCGGTCATCATTTGTTTGAGTCCTGTTTCTGTTTTTGTTTTGAGGGTTGAAATAAGAATCTTCTTCAATGTAATTTAATTTTTTTTCCATTGAATATGCGAATGTGTTGCGCTTGTGTAGTAGATATGTAGGTATGTTTGTGTATGAATGACTGAGTGTTTGCACTGCGTTGAATGAAAGGAAAACGGACAAATGTAGGTTTGAATGCTTGTTTGATTGTATTCACAAAACCAAAACTGGTAAACGGATTTACTGACAATTGTCGGCCGTAGAAAACAAATCGTTTGGATTTCCCTAATTACAATTTGGACTTTATCTTTTCTTTTTCTAAAGAGCTTAGTTACTAGTAAAATAATTACCGCCAACGCAATTTTTTTTTGGTTTTGTTTTCTCAAAAGTATTACCTTAATACTGTTATTCTTAATACTTTTGTTCGCACTAAAAAACCACAGTACCTACTCTTTTTAACCCATTAGTGGTTAAAGCACAACTATAATAAATATTTGAATTTTTATTTTATTTCAAGGTACCTACCTACCTCTAAAAAAGAAAAATTGTGAAAAAAATTTTTTAAAGCAAATTAGAGAGTTGTTCCCAAATTGGTACAGCAGCCGCTTAAGCCCCAGCAGCTTCTTTATAACAGATGACACAACAAATTCTCTTTGGAAACTTTTCAGATACGCGATCGGCGCCATAGAATTTCAAGTCCTCTTTATTCGAAGTAAAAGTGCGAGCAGAGTATCTATGCGGATACTGCTTCAGATAAAATCTGGCTATGTTGCGACGAAAACGTAGTTGGTCCATTTTGTCTTCCTTGGAATACACATGCAATTGCCAAGAAATTAGAATGTTAGTTCGGACAATATCGTCTTCAAACCCCTCTTCTTCATCGGTTATAAAATCGGGTTCCAGGGGAATTTATAGCCAACTCATACTCCAAACCATCACAACTGTCTTCGGGGTTGGAATTTATGGCCTCTTCCAGACTTTTGAAGTTGTTATTTGTGTTAAATTTCCGTTTACAATTCATTTTCAAATTGCAATATCAATTAAAATTTAGTACACATGTGGCCGCTGTACCCGTAATGGAACAGTAATTTTTTCAGTAAAAAAAAATACTTACATTCACTTTATACATACGTTACTGTAAACAACAACAACTGAAAACAAACAAAATTTACAAAATGTAGCATTTTTTAGGCGCTTGATTTCACCTATTTTTCCGAGCTCTACTCTGAAAAAAACAAAACGTTGTAAATCTAAAGACTTTCGAAGTTAAATCAATTACTTTCCGCAGTTGAAATGTGCCCAACAACGCTCCGTTGTTGTTTCAAAAGTGCGAGCGTTGTTGATTTAAGTCAACCACTGAAACTGTTGGATCAAATACTTTTGCCTTTAAGTCTACAACGGAGACTGTTGGAAAAAATTTTCACCTAAAAATTAATTTTTGTTTGCATTTTATCCACGCGGGTCCCAACTGCAAATATGTAGCCTCCGCTTGTTCTCCTCTTATTCTCTCCTTATCATTCACTGGTTCCTATCTTTATTTCTTATTCTGCTTTATCTTCTTTATTTTATATTCTCCTCCGGATTCGAACCATGACATCAACCTGAATTTCTATCCAATCATCACATAGTGGAACATTCAACATTATATTGAATTTAGAACCCCATTTTATACTTCCTCTTTCCCGAAAAAGCATCTATAAATTATATGAATCATTGTAAAAACAAAAATAAAAAAAAAAATTGTTCTCATTAGTTTGGTTAACAATGGAAACTGTTGGATCAAATACTTTTGCCTTTAAACCAAAAACGGGACCTTTTGGAGAAAATCTGCTGCTAAAAATAAACTTTTGTTTGGATTTTATTCTTCATCTTCTCTCCATCATTATTGTTTTTGCTGATTTTCTCACAAAAAAATGTTTTCTCAGAAAAAAAATTTAAAAGCAATCAAGTTTTTGAAACAACAGCGCTCGTTTCTTGAATAAATTGTTGGATCAAAAACTTTGCTGTAAAAACAAATACTTTTGCTGTTGAATCAAAGACGGAGATTCAACAGCCGAAAGTTGTTGATTTAACTACGGGTATTTTTTTCAGAGTACTTATAACTCAAAAATAGTACATAGTACATACCTCCACAGGTGTGTTGATAAGGAAATTCAGCAAATAATTATACGAAGATCACTATAATTTGATAAATATTTATATTTTATGTATATCTAATCACTGCACTTCAGTGGTGCCGCCCCTTTCTTTTCTGGCCCTCAATAATTGGGTGTGCCCATTTTGGCACGGCAACCACTAATTGGTTAAATATATATTAAAGCGTTTTTAATTCTGAACGAAAATTTAACGAAATTGTTATATCACCAAAATCGGTCTTTTAAAATTATGCAAAACAAGTTTCGGCACAGGTTGGGACTGAAAAAACGCCTCGAAGGATTTTTAACCAAAACAGTACATTTTAGGAGAAAGAAATAGTATATATGGTACGTATTGTTGCCATAGAATCCTTTTCCTTACTTAATTGGCACGCCACAGTCTAGACAATTTTGGCTTAGTCCAATAAAGCGCCCCAGCAGTTTCTGTTTCGTGCAGCATGACGCCAATTAGAAGCACCTAGAGAGTCCGCATCGCTGTCCACCTGATTTTCCCAACGCAGTGGAGGTCTCCCCTTTCTTTCCTTTAGTAGAGACTAAAAGAGAACATGCGAAAAGTAATATTGACTAATCAAAAAATCCTCCTGCCTAAATCTCTTGCTAAAGCAAAATTGCATCAAATGCTTTAAATTCATTTTACCAACTTTGCCCTTTGTAATTATTTTAGCTAATTATTTCAGTTCACTCGTGGCAACAGCAAATATGGAAAGCATTCGCATTCCAATTATAGGCAACTATTTCTAGTGCTGAACGCAAAAAAGCAAGTGTCCACAAACAATGTGGCACGTTTTTGCAATGAAGTCGCCGCCGACGACTTCAGCTTCAATTACACCAAGCCCAACCAGAAATCCACACCAACAAAACAGTTTGGTGTGAAAAAGTCAAGCCCAAAAGCATGAAGACCGAGAAGAGAAAACATGTCGCACACTTGAAGTGTGTAGATTCGAAGGGAAATTGCAAATGAATTGAAAAAAAAGACAAAGAACGAAACCTTTGCAAAATTAAATTCTGAAATAAATTAACACTCTGGAATGTTGTAACACAGAGCGCTCCTCTTTTAACTAGTGATGAGCGATATATCACAAACGGTGATTTTTTCACTGTGAATAAAAAATCGCAAATCGCAATTGCGATCACTTTTTCAAAATAGCAGTTCACTACTTATTGGGAACTGCTATCGATGTAGCAAGTAAGCAGTTCACCTATGTGAATCGCAATCGCAAAAGCATTATAAATTTCTTTTTGCTTACACTTTTGAACAGACCACATACGTATATAGAAATATAAGAAAAAAAAGTTATTGAATTTAAAATTGTCTTTGAAAAATGTTGACAAACAGCGAAATTACTGTGGAATACGTTGTTGTTGCTATCATTTTGTTAACATAAAATGTTGACAGGTTATATCGCTCTATAGCAGTCCATGCAATCGCAATAGCAGTTTAAAATCGCAGTGAGTTAAAAATAGCAATCACTGAAATCACAGATATCGAAAAATCGCAGTTTCGCTCATCTCTACTTTTAACAAGCGAGAGCAGTAAAAGCACACAAAAATGTTGCCACATTGGATGAACGATATCTATAAAATTAAGTGTATTTATGTACGTTAAATAGGAAAAAACAAATGTTGTGCACGTAGAGCTTAATCCAAGACGGAGTTAGACTTAACCTTGTCTAACTCTGCTAAGTAAATGAAGTAGGCGACTTTAAAATCAATCTCGCTGCGGCACCAAAGCGCTTAGTTTTAATGAAGAATAAATAGTGAGTGACTGCCTCTGCGAAAAAACTCGATGTGATGTGCGCGAAGGAGATACTGAGAAACCTGATTTAATGCTGAAAATAATACACGATATGGCGAAAAACATTAAGACGATTTTTGATGCCTAATAATTTATGTTTTATCTGGTAACGTTACAAATTGATAGACTAGTTAAGAGAGATCAGTGGGGACGAGCAAGTGTTATGCTAGTTTAAAATCTAAAAAAAGATTCGGGAAAAGTGTGCCAGTGGGTGCCTTGAATTTTGTCCTCAGTCGTAATGTCAGTCGTTTCACAGATTAGTCAGTTCCGATTGAACTTTTAGGACCCTAGCAGGTTCTACCGGTGCTCCCCAGAAATTCCGAAACTCTATTTTTCCGAAAAATTATTTCCGAAACTTCTTTTCAGAAATAAATTTTCAGAATGAAAAATTCCGAAATTTTTTTTCCAATGAAAAATTCCGAAATTTGTTTTCCGAAATAAAAATTGAGAATGAAAAATTCCGAAAACTGTTTTTCAGAAAAATTTATTTTAATTGTGTTTCACGCAAAAGTACTGTGGATCGGTCGTTAGATACTAATAATAATAATATTAATACAATGGCGCTATTATAACTCTGACGAGTTTTATGGCCGAGCTTCTCTCCCAATTCCAGGTGTGCTCCCTAACTTTTATTTTTCCTACCAATTGGGTGGACCTGCAGTTTTATGCCGGCTCCGAACGGCGAATGCATTTTTTGTGAGAAGCTTTTCCATGGCAGGAATTTACTCGGAGGGTATGCCGCCCACTGCCGAGAGGTGACCGCTGCTCTTAAAAAACCCAATAATTGAATTTTTACTAATTAGAAAAATTATTTTTGGTGTTTTGCTGGGACCGGGGTTTGAACTCGAGACCTCTGGCATACCAGGTGAGCACTCTACCCACTGCACGACAGCGGTCCTTAGATACTATTCCAGAAAAATAATTCTGCTGGCTGAGGCTTATTTTTTTTTAAAGCGCGGCCAAGGCCGCCAACGCAGAAAAGTGTTCTGCACAAAATTTAATAGTTTCATTGCCGTCTGATTTTTTTCTGAATTTTGGCTTCGGAAATTTTGTTTCGGAATTTTGGATTTCTGAATTTTGGCTTCGGAATTTTGGATTCTGAATTTTGGATTTCGGAAATAAATTTTCGGAAAAATAGAGTTTCGGAATTTTTGTCTTCGGGGTTCATGAGGATAACCGGTTCTACCTGATAAAGAGCGATTTTTGCGCTAAAGATATTGCTTTCGGAGGATATCTGTTGACAAGCTTGCAGAAGCGAACACGAAACTCACATCGGCTATGTGCCGAAGGCAAGGCTGCATTGTAATGGGAAACGATTTTTGTAACATACGGACAATTTTCAACTGAATGGTATATTCACAGCTATTCTACAATCCCTCGGAACTCCGATCGCGGCGACGCTGACTGCTACGACAAATCGAAAATTGGTATTCTGGTTTACGACGTTTCGAACATAAGTGTTGTTAAGTGTTAAACTATGTTCGAATCAGTGTTAGATAGCGTTTATGCGAAATAATATGTATTATTTGACAGCACATTTGTATTTTTGACAGCAAATTTATATTTTCAGTAAGTTTTAGATTAAATTTTCAGAAAGAATATATTAAATGGTTAAAAAATGGATTCCATTGTTGCAGCAGCTTATTTAGTGGAAAAATAAATGGAAGAACAAAGAAATTTGGACATTAATTTTAATTAAATTTTTTAAAATATTGCTTTCTATTATAAAAAAAAAGTGCCAACATATATGAAAATGGCATTTATAGAATACTGTCACCAAGTTTCATGCGATAATACCTTGTAATTCGGAAATTAACACCGGCTAAGCTTGGATAGAATGAACCAATTTTATTTATTTACAAACTACTGCGAATTTTTCAGTGAAACTTTCAGGAAATATTCTTTGGAAGATAATTCATCTACCTTTAGCGCTTTCAAATATTATTAAATTATAATATTAAAGTTCTCCAAAAGGAGAATTCTGCCGGCTGAGGTTTTTTTAAAGCGCGCCCAAAGGCCGGTGACACAAAGAAGTCTTCTACACACACATTGCTTTAACAAGGAATATCTCTTGCGCTATAATCGTCCGCGGTAGCGACTTTTTTATAATCTGCGATAGGATCGTGGTTCATTATATACAAATTTTCCCTTAACACCAGTGGTACATTATTGCGATTCCCACTTTAACTATTAGTAATTTAAAAATAATGAAAAAAACTGGACTCCATGAACTCAAGGGCAATGAAAATGCCAACTTTAGTGAAAATAACATTTACAGCTTATTCCAACAAAGTTTCATGCGAAAACCTCTTGCAGTTGGTTTGTTTTACACTATTTATAGTGATATGTTATACTGATGCAGTGCATGGATCACGCTCCACACTGGTCGCATATCAACAAGATTTTATGGATCGCAAAACATAAAAGCAAATTTGAGATCCAGGTTGCGATCAATCAAATCATGAATATGTACATATCGTGTAGCAGGAATTTTGTGACTCGCCAGGACGCGTTGAGCATGAACGGATATAGAAAGTGAGCACGTTTCTTCGATTTGTTAGTTTCTCGTGCAAATGTTTGTAATTCATGTTGCAAGGCGATATTTTAAATCTTTAAAAAGACACAGTCAGGAAAAAATGCTTAAAGGAGTAC
The DNA here is from genome assembly GCA_960531455.1 of Urophora cardui. Taxonomy (NCBI): domain Eukaryota; kingdom Metazoa; phylum Arthropoda; class Insecta; order Diptera; family Tephritidae; genus Urophora; species Urophora cardui. Next base: position 71,511,517 of record OY482672.1, on the reverse strand, counting down.
ATCTTGGCACAGAAATTATGCCCGAGTTGCGCTACCCATTCATCTTACATGATCGTAGTAATAATACACAATTAAAATTATTTTCAGAAGCTTTTATTAAACAATAATATATAAATATTGCTTAAAAGGATAATAAATTTTATTATTAAATAAAAGTTCAATACATTGAAACTCCTTGTATTTATTTTCCTCTATTCAGTCTATTGTACTAAAGCAGATTCCTTTTGTTCACTTATTTTGCGAAGAAAAGGCCTGTAGCATAGCTAAACCAAGCCCGTTTTGTATAATAATGTTGCATAAATTTGAAAAGCATAGTTTAATTACATTAAATTGGTAATATTTCCAAAAATAATCAAAATTTCTATTGCGTCCGACACACAAAAGCTGACGGAAAGAATCGCTCCGATAAACTGTCAAAAATCCGATCCATCGTGAACCAGAATGCCGATTTCCGAACTTCGAAAAAATCTGACGTTCATCGGACGTCAATCGAATTGCAGAATGCCATTTGATCCGATTCACCTCCGATGAAAGTGGATCGTAAACCGGAATAGATGTGATTATATATTATTGCATATAGTCGCATTAAGCCAGAGTAATTAAAAATTACTTTCATCAAGAAAAAATCTCATTAAATTTTCTTCGCATTTTTCGCCACCAAAACTTTTATAAAAATCGGAACGTTTTTGAGCAAATGGATCACCACTATTAGACTTCATTGGCAAACAAAAACAGAAAACATTGTGCAACAACAAAGTTGAAATATAGCAACCGTAGCAGAAATAAGGCGATTATTAATTTAAAACCAACATCAGCTATAGCTTAACCAATTTAAGAGGCCAATGCGGTGCAATCAGTTGGACAAAGCAATTGATAAGCAAACAGCAGCAATGGAGAATAAGAAAAACTAGTAAAGCAGCAGGCAGCACTAACAACCAGTAAAACTGGTTGCAAGTCACACAAAACCACAACAAACACAAAAAAAAAAAAAAACAAACAAAAATCGAAAAGCGCACTGATCTCCGTAGTAGAGTGGTTAAGTACAGGAGACAAAGCATCGCATGATCATGACGAGTGGATGGAGAAGGGAGGAAGGAACAGGCAGTTCGGTCAGCTGAACTGTGGCTGAGGAAGCGAAGAGCAACATGTTGCAAGCATTAAAATTGCTTTAGTTTGAAATTGCTGTTCATTTCCAGTCACAAGCAAGTTACATACTTACATACAATGAAGCAAAAAACTTCAACTCCAACTCCAACCCACAAACAACTTTAGGTGTACGAGTATGTCTCTAAATGGGCTTTTGTTGCTTTTGCTATGGTCTGTACTGGACAACGAAGTGAAAAAGCGCAATCTAAGCCGACAACAACGACGGGCGTCCCGCGGTGCCCGTGATGACCAACGAAAAGGGCCCACAGCACAGCAGGAGACAGTAACGCTCAAACAACCAACCAAGCAGCGGACAACTGAATCTATCTACTCGTACTTACTCACTTAAAAACAAAAGCAACAAAAGCCATTGCATTGCGAAACTTGTGCAAATAGTCGTCGTCGTCCTGGTCAATGTGCGTTGCAATGACCAGAGATGGTCAGGAGCAGACAGGACCGCTGGATCACTAGATTGTTGGATAGATGTAGCAACAATTGGCACCGAAAGCAGACTGAGAGAAACTAATATGTACACAAATATGTGGTCGGCTCGGTTATTGAGTCGCAGAGTAGAAGTATGTACACTCAAGGAAAAAAATTATAAAAAGATATGAAAACGTGCTTACAATGGGCAAACACGTATTTAAAGGTGATGTAAATACCAACATTTTTATTTTAAAAATGTTCATTGTAAAATTTTTAAATGAAGAAAAATTATTTAAATTTAAAAATGTTTATTTCCATTTTAAGCATTATGAGAAAAAAATAACGCTTCAGTGTTCTCTATTTCATATTCTCCTCCGTATTCGAAATTGAATCCAACGGCATTCTCTTCATCTTCTCTCAATCCGAGTCCCAACTACAAAAATGTAGCCTCTGCGTGTTCTCCTCTTCTTTTCTACTTTGCCTTAACTGTTTGCTATCTTTATTTCTTATTCGCCTTATTCTCCTTTTTCTTCTTTATTTTATATTCTCCCCCGGATTCGAACCATGACATCAACCTGAAATTCAATCCAGCGCCATCACATAGTGGAACATTGAACATTATACTGAATTGTACGAGTAATAACCTATTTATTGGTACTTCCCTTTTCCTAAAAAAGAATCCAGGAATTATATGAATCATTATAAAAACAAAATTAAAGAAAATCGATTCTCATTATTGTTTTTGTTGAATTTCTCACAAAAAAATAATTTCACAAAAAATTTTGAACAAGGAGCGAGTTTTTGAATCAACATTCATTTTCATTTTTAATTTAAGTATGTTTCTTTTTAAATCCAAACTGCATTTTTACTTCACAAATTTCATTCTTAATTCAAAAATTTCATTTTTAATTCAATAATTTTCATTGTTAAAATAAAAATGGTTTGGTTTAAAAGTGCTTTATGAAAATAAAAATTTTATTTTTGATTTCAAAATGCTGTTTTTCTATGAGTGTATGTACATATGTACATATGTAGTTAGTGCTTGTGGCATGTGATTGTTTTGTTGCCGCTGCCATTGCTGCTTTTGCTGGAAGGTGCTCAAAGCGAGATGTGTTGTTGATGCTGCTGGCTGCTGCTGCTGTTGCCGCTTCGTCATCATTGCATTCAAGTGATGTTGCTGGCTCTGCTGTTGGCGCATCAATCGAATTTTCTTTGTTGTTGTTAATGTTTTTGTTTCATTTTCAGTTCCTGCGTTACTCCTGCGTTTTTTTTTTCTTCTGCCCCTTTCAATCGTTAACATTGCATCAGAATCTTTGCAATTGTCGCTGTTGTTATTGTCGTTATTTTTATTATTGTTGCATTGGATTATGTGCAGGTTTGTTTGTTTTAACGTCTAGGCGAATGACTGATGTTGTTGTTGTTGCTTCTGCGTTGCACTTTTATACCGTTGATTTGGGTGCAGCGCGACGTGTGTCTCTTTTGCCAACTCTTTGTTTAAAGCTCCACATCACAGCCACCAAATGCTCGTCGAGTTAAGTTACATACGAGTACATGCATACATACTTCGTCTAGTAATTTAGTGTATACCACTGAATTGTTTCATGGACGTAATGGATTCGCTTGCTAATGCACTTTGGTACGTTCTTTGTTGCATGAAAAAATAAATGCGTAGGTACACACATGCATAAGTCTTCCTTCAGTCGCTTAATGAATTTCGGTCCTCGAATTGTGGTGTATGACGGAAAAACAAGTTGAGGTGGCTTGGTTAGAAATAAGAAATTTAAAACTTTCAAAATGTTAGCTCTACAGCTCAATGTCTTTGAAATTGTATGCATTTATGTATTTGCGTGAAATAGTTGATAAAGTAGTGTACGGAAAGTTTGGAGACCGACATAAGATAATCTTGAAGCGTTTTATCAGGAGAAACCCCGCAATCGTTGATGTGCAACTTACTTATGAATAGGGAATAAAATTTTAAGCCGTTGCGGAATAATTGCTGCTGATTTTCCTCTTTTCATGATAATGTTGCATACATATTTTATATACATATATACATATTATACCCTAAATCATTAAGTGACACAACTCAAAGTCCAAAACTTTTCAGGAGAGCCAAAAAACTTTTTTTCTTTTTTATACAGCGAGAGAAAAGATGCTGGTAGATCAACTGAATTACGGGTTAAAACAACAGATTCTACAGTCAAATCACATCCAAAGGATTTATCTGTTAAATTGACAGACGTTCTTTTGTTTTAAAAGTTTTATTGCTGAACTAGCTGCTCAGAAAACAAAAAAAAAAACGCTGTGAATCTAAACAGTTTTGCTGTTAAATCAACAACTTTCCGCAGTTGAAATTTTGTCACTTAAAAATAAATCCCTTTGTGTTTTATATGGCCGTTTATTTCTAACAATTACTTTATAATGTGTATTTTTAGATCTTTTTAAAATCTTTTGTTTGCATTTTTCTTTTCATCCTCCTCCGTTCGGTTTCCAAGTACGAATATGTAGCTTCATCTTCGCTTGTTTTCCATTGCGGCACCTTCTTCGCTTTCACTGCTTGCTATTTTATATTCTCCTACGATTTCAAACCATTACATCAACCTGAAATTAAATCCAGCGGCATCATATTTATAGTGCGACATTCAACATTCAACATTATATTGAACATTGAACTTTAGTTATGCTATTTATACTTACCTTTGTTCGAAAAAGCATTCGTGAATTACAACTCACTCACGTAAGTAAGGCAACAAGTAACAACGGAGAAAGCTGGAAAAATAAACACATTTTCTTTTGATAGTCAACAGTAATGATTTGTTGAATCAACAAATAAATATAAAGGTTTCAGCAACAGATATTAGGGTTAAGTTAATAGTGACATATATATATATATCAACAAAAATTTCTGTTAGTAACTGACAGATCAGTTCTGTTGAACCAACAAATAAGTTTTAATAGATATATTTTTGTTAAAGTAAAAGATTTTTTCATTTATATAACTCTAAATGTATCTACTTAAACGTATTTCTCTTAATTTAACGAATTTAGGGATTTACAGAAGAAAACTGTTTATACTACTGTGATTATTTTTCTGAGTGTAGGCAATGATATGGCGAAAGCCGCATATAATAGTTGTTTTTCAGTTAAAAAAGACTCTGATGGAAAAGATTTTTTGGCAGTCGCTAGAGATATATTAGGGGTATTCGCTATCCATAGCATAACCCTAGCACGTAGCACGGATTGCACGGATTGCAAAGTTTTCCAACGCACAACAAAAAAATAAAGGCGCACAGAAATATGCTAGACCTCAAAAAAATGCTAATTGTAGACCAATTGTTCCCGAACGGGTATATATGTAGACTAATTGTAGACCAATTGGTCCCTAACGGGTATAAATGTAGATTAATCGCTTTCATCCCGCACGGGTATAAATGTAGATTAATCGCTTTCATTCCGAACGGGTACAAATCTAGATTCCTTAAATGTAGAAATTTTACAAAAATATGCAATGTATTTAAAAAATTGTAGAACAACTGGTAAAACGAATTGAACACCCTTTTTTATACTCAGCTGTACTAGTACACAGAGTATTATAGTTTTAATCACATAACGGTGGATTGTAACACCATAAAATAATCGAGATAGATATTGACTTATATATATCAAATTGATCAGGGTGAAAAAAGAAATCGATTGAGCCATGTCCGTCCGTCTGTCCGTCCGTCTGGCTGTCTGTACGCACGATTTTGATGAAATTTGGAATGCAAGTTGGTATCAAGACTGGAACGGATGGTATTGAAAATGGGCGAAATCGGACCATGACCACGCCCACTTCCCCTATATAGTAAAAATCGGAAATTTTGTATCTCAGTCACTAATAGAGCTAGAGTGATAAAATTTCACCCACGTGTGGAGCTCAGGCCCTTATGAAGAAATTTGGTGATATTTTGAAAAATGGGCGGTGCCACGCCCACTTATTAAGGGGAAAACATTGAAAGTTTTATGAGTCATAACTCAGAAACCGTTGAAGATATATCGACGAAATTTGGTTAGCGTGATATACTTACTTAGGCAAATGTTTGGACGAAAACTTGCCAAAATCGGTTGACGACCACGCCCACTTTTATATATGGGTATTATAAAGTGGCCTAATAAAAACATTTTAAGCGATATCTCTGTCAAATATAAAGGTATATTATTGAAATTTTATGGCAGGAGTCCAACTGCGGATATTAAACGAAACGCATACAAATTTTGGAAAATGGGCGTGGCACCGCCTCTTTTTAGAAGCAGGAATATACGAGATTTCTGAGCCCATAACTCGACAAATAATTGAGACATTAAGACGAAACTTGGTTTATACACTTTTATAACTTGTGCTAATAGACGCGCAAAAATTTATTCAAATCGGTTTATGACCACGCCTACTTTTTAACAAAGATATTTCTGGAACACCCTTTGGGAATTTGTAACGTGACATCTTTGTAACTAGAAGTCATAAAGGAATGAAATTTTGCACAAAGAATAATATTCATATGCTTAGTTGGATGACTGATAAAAATGTTGAAAATGGGCGTAGCTACGCCCACTTTATGCAGCACTCGCTTTATATAAAGTACACCGTGTTTCCATCAAACGCAAACAAAAAATGAAAGCATACAGCTGAGTATATAATGTTCGATTCCACTCGAACTTAGGCTTCCTTACTTGTTAATAACAATTTTAACAAAATGTTGCCTAAAATATCCTATGAAAAAATCCTTTACATTACGCTCACATAATGCATACTCAAAACTTACAATTTTTTTGATTTATTTATTGAGATTTTTTTAAAAAAGTAAAAAAAATATATTATCTTAATTTAAATATGCTTGAACATTTACAATTTTTTAAGAAAAAATCTACATTCGTACCCGTTCGAGATGAAAGCGATTGATCTACACTTGTACCCGTTCGGGATGAAAGCGATTGATCTACATTCGTACCCGTTCGGGATGAAAGCGATTGATCTACATTGGTACCCGTTCGGATATACAAGTTGAAGAATTAGTCTCTTCATAGGACATGCTCGAAAAAATGCGATCAATTCACTCCATATAAAAGGATGTAAAATTGTATTAGTCGCATGCTCCCTTGCGATTGATTCCGGACACGTCCCGGATTAATCGCATTTTTTGCAGGGACACAATACTTAATACCTACAAAAATACGGTTACACAAAGTCAATTGACAAAGTGATTACAAACAAACTTTTTAAATACATGCATACATATGTACATACATTTGTAGATATTTACATACCAAAGAAAAACCAATATCGTTGTACCTGCCGACTGCTACGCTCCCGCCCGCGCGCTTGCGGCAAACACTTTCGTTGGCTTTGCGTTTTGTTTTTGTGATTAATTTTTTAATTGAGTGCGTGTTTATGGTTCTATTCAAGTGTTTGCGTTTGAATTGCTATTGTTGTTGTAATTTTTATTTGTTGTTGCTTTATGCAAATACGGACTTACATACCATGCAGGGAACCCAGTAAGTAGTGAGCAAAATTTCTAGTTCCGAACTAGCGAGAAGGTGTCAAAAAGCAACTAGCGCAATAGCAGTTAAAGCGCCACCAGTTCAGAAGGAGTGAATTGAGTGACCATAATAAGACACACTTTGATTTGTATCAGTGTTCTGCTTCGAGTAAGGTTTTCGGCTCATCGATCTGACACAGTGCAATGCAACTCATACACATGATGTTTACCCGAAGAAGCGATACGAGTAAAGCTTTTGTACGTTCGATGTCAAACGAACAAATGTTTGGTTGGAAAGAAATGTACAAACCAATGATTTGTACATAAGTACTTAGAAATTATCGTTTGATCGATCGGTGTATGAGTTGTACTTAAACAGAAATGATCGCTTGATCGATCGGTGTACGATCATGTACATTTTTAATATGTGTGTCGTATAAATATATGTATGTACATACATCAGTGGCGGATCCACGGGGGGGATTTTGGGGGTTCAAACCCGTCCCCCCCTTGTGGTTTATCATAGATCCCAAATTAATGCCTTTATAGATTCTGCGCCCAAATTTCCCAAACTGATCAAGGAAAACTCTATCATTCCAAAAGCAATGGTTGGATGGGTTTAGCTGTCCAATGGCAAAACTCGACATTTATTTTCATTTATTTTCAGATTATATTTTATGTGCACATATCCACAAGGTGAAATAGGTACAATTGAATCAGTTCATTAAAATAGTTGTCCTTGTAGGCAATATTAACATACAATTACAACTTATAGTTAAATAGAAAATACCCGAAATTTAGAAGAATTAAATCTAATACAATAAGCGCGTACTATATTGTTGATTCTGTCAAACTTTCAATCATATTTAAATTTTCGAGGCTTTTTGAAAAATTCTTGAAGGACTTTATCTTCAGTTAAATATATACTTCTGTGAATGTTCAAGGAAGCAAGACCATTGAGACGCTCTTGTCCCATCGTGTTCCTGAGATAACTTTTAATTCTTCTTAGGGCCCTTTCACATTACTCGGTACGACATCGGATCGACATTTTTTGCTCGGTATTTTCAGCTTACCGAAACGATTCCGCGTTGCTGTGTTTTTCACACTTGTGGGAATACTTTCGGTGTGTAATCGGCAGAAAATAGGAAAACAAACATCGAAATTTGCAAAACAAAATTTTTAACTTCATCAAATCACTCAATAATAACAATAATGTCTTCTAGCGAAGACGAAGACATTATAACTTGCTACATTTATAGCCGAAACGAGTTTTTTACTGACTTTGTTCTTCTTCTTTTATCACGCCGCAAAAATGTATGCAGTAATTCCTCAAATTTTACTGACCGGTCTTACCGCGTTGCGGTATACCGAAATTAATCCGCTCCGATTTCATGTATGCAACACTAATGTGAAAGTACCAATTGAAATACATGTGGACGGTAAGGTTTCGGTATACTTTCGGCAAAAACCAAAAATGTCGATCCGATACCGCACCGAGTAATGTGAAAGCGCTCTTAAAGTGGAAAATAAACGTTCTGCGCACTTGTCGCCCATCGAAAAAGATGCGAGCATAGTAGGTAGTTGAGAGAAATACAATTAAAGTACAGCGTTTGACATGCACAATGCAAATGGCTCGTTGGCGTAGCTGTAGCGCCTTTTATTCGCATTTTGTCGATCGCGGTTCGAATCCTGCCTGTGGCTTGTATTTTTTTTTTTTGTTTTTTTTTTTATTTATTTAAAAATTTAAAAAATATTTAAAAATGAATAAAAAAATATATGTATATTTTATTCATGCTTACTGGGCACACCACATAACATCCAAAATATGTACCTACATGCGAAAAAAGTTCATGTAGGTACCTTTGGACGCACGTGCTTAAATCAAATTTGTCAAATGCTATTCGCAAATTGCCAAATCGCAAATTTCTTTTCTTTTTTTTCTTATCCCTATTTTTATCGGGATTGTACAGAATTAATTTGGTCAGAAATGTCTGAATCGTTGGAGAAATTGCCTTTTTCAGAGGCATTTCGCAATTCTTGTTTAAATTAACCTTTTAAAAATTTGAGTATATAAAAACAAGAACTTCAATAAAGTAAAAATTCTATTAAAAATATAAATATAACCAAAAAGTACTACATACATATATTCTTATTTATTTTGGCTTTAAATGCAAGGGTAAGTGAAATTGATGATCAATTTGCCACCAATACCATACGATACTCATTCGCACGTACCAATGCAAAAATATACATACATACGTTATACATGTTATTTAGAACTTCAATTGAAATCTCCTGCACTTTATGTGATGACATACATATTGTTAATTTGGAGGGTTTTGAGTTTGGTGTTTTTAAGGTGCGGGAAATGGCGCAACTAGTATATAGAATAATAATAGTAGGTGGTATTAAAAACAAACGTAAATATGTAAATCGGAGAGCCTGCCGAAAGAACAAAAATCTGAAACAATAAAAAGCATTGCCTGTACAAAAGCTTTGCTTGTTAATAGCTTTAGAACTTTGTACAAAACAAAACACACAATCGCACCAACATACTAGGTAGCAAAGGCAGAGTGTCATTAAGCTACTGTTGTTGGTATGTGGATTGTAATGGAGGGAAAATTGAAATTTAAGCGAAACAAAGCTGACGGCGGTGGTAGCTCAATGGGATAGACATTGGACTACCAATCGAAACGACCTAAGTTCTATTCTCGGTTGAGGCCGCTGGAAGAAGTCTGATGAGGGGATGTGGTGGTCTCCGAAATGGATCCATAACTTCTAACAAAAAAATTTTTTTAATTTTCCTTAATTATAAACTGGCCAATAGCTCATATAAAATTCACATAAAATAATTATTAAAATTAAAACGGCCATGTAAAAACAAACGTAAACAGGTTTTAGTCCATATTTTTACCAGTGTCTGCCCTTAAAAAACATCTTCCAAAAAAATAAAATTTCAAAACCCCCCCTTGCCGAAATCCTGGATCCGCGCCTGACATACATATATATGTATGTATGTATGCTGGATTTAGTTTTAAAGCCGTTTTTCTTGCATTTTCAATTCATTATTTTCTGTAATCTTTGTATGAGTGCGCATCAGCCGCTTTATTTTACATATCAAAAATTTAAATAAACGATTAAAAACTTTTCAAAGCGATAAAATGAAAAATCAATTTGTTTTTATTTTCATTAGTAGATACTTTTTTATTTCATTTTTAATATAAAATTAGAAAAGCTATTATATAAAAGGAAAAAATTCGTGCATACAAATTAGGCATTATTTCATTTATTTATTCTTGTTTTCATTAATACTTTTTTATTTAATTTTTAATATTAAATTAGAAAAATTAATATATAAAAGGAGAAACTTCGTGCTTACGTATTATGTAAAATATTTTCATTTCTTAAAACTAAATTTAAAAAAAACATATTGTCTATAAGCGCAGGAGCTAGGCGGTTGCGCTTTTCGACTATTATATTACCAGCAAGTGAAAATGTGCGCTCACTTGCTGCACTGCTAGCTGGAATGGATAATATTTTAAGGGCAAAATTATAAAGAGTTGGAAACTCATTTTTATGATTTTCCCACCACTGCATGGCATCAAAATTATTTTCGAAGGATGTTTGCCAATCGGTAACATTTTTCTCTATGGCAAAATGAGGTAGAAAATTTTGGCATGTTGAAAAAAAAAACCTATTTTGCTGTGCCAAACGGAAGAGAAAATTTTGACAGGTACAAAGATACACATGTACAAATTCATTAATTTGACACCCGTTTTCGTCTTCAATTTCACAAAAAACTTCCCACACTTCACTGCGGCCTTTTCTTTTATTAGATTTTTTGTAAACACCACTTTTAAGTTTTTCGTACAGTCGAATGATCGTATAAACATGAAATGATCGCGATCGATCAACTGATCGATCGGTTCGTTATAGTATGTACATATGTATACTCGTGCGATCATACAGCGGTCGTATCGTTCAACCTGTACATATGTTTGTTTCAAACCAAACCGTTCGATCGCTGTGTTGTTTAGTATGAAAGCATAAAAACGAGCTGTAGCTCGTACGTTTACGGTTTGCCGGGTATCAAACGTACGTACACAATGAGTTGTATGCTATACCCGAACTTCAAACTGATCGAAGCAGAACTCTGATTTGTATGCAATTCCAAAGTGAAAAAAAAAATTCTATGCAAATTTTTTGTTCGTTGAATTGCTGTCGGCTTTCTATTATTTTATAATTCTCAGATGGTTAGTGAAACATTTATATAAGGAGTATTCTATATGCATCTTCACTTGTATGAAAAAAAAACGTGGCCCTTTGCTTTGAGCAACTCCTAGAAAAATACTGCTTTACTAGTTTTTCCAATGCTCAGGAACATTTTTGTCATTGTTTAACTTTTAAAAATTTCTTATAATTTTATTTTATAAAAAAGACAATTAAAAAAATATTGACAGCGACATGAATCGAACCGCGGTTTCCCGATTCCAAATCAAATGCGTTAGTCACTGTGCTATCGAGCCGCTTGCATCAAGAGGTTGCACTTAAGCGGCAGATGTAAAACTGTAGAATTTGTAGGAACATGCAGCTAGTTTAGAACTATCGAAATTGTGCCAGTAAACGAACATATACATAATACAAACTGTAGAATTTAGTACTAGTTCGGAACTATCGAAAACTTAGTGCAGAGGGTGGCAATTGACACCGCCTAGGACATCGCCATGTTAAATTCGCCAGTTGATAACATGCAAAAGAGATTCAGCTCGCACTAGTATTGTCGAAAAATGCGCTAGCAGCGATCTAGTTCGGAAGTAGCGATATTCCCTACAGGGTATGTACATATGTACGAAGAGATAAAATGTGTATTAAAAATGTTAATTCAAATTTTAATTTTAATTTTAATTATGAGCGAAAGCATTACGATAAAACCAATTTGTATGTAGATATCGAAATAAATTATATATTTACCTACGCTTGTATTTATGTAGATAGGTATGCTTATTTCATATTAACATCATCAAAGATATATTCAGTATACGGCACAACCACAAGATCTCTATTTTTGAAAAGAAAAAAGCCAAATGAACTAATATCCAAACAGGTGGGCGGCTTACTAGAGCCAAAGCAATAAAAAGGATGTGTTACAAATAAACTTTCAGTTCTGAACGCTTATCCTTGAATGGAGGCTCCGAAAAAGCTCCCAAAAATCTAACATTTATGTACATATGTATGTATGTATATGCACACACGCAAGAGGTTACAGCGGAGGATGTGGGCCACATACGGAGCTTCACTCTTTGTTCATGGATATGCACAGTTCCTACGATACCATTAAGATATCGATACTTCTACTTGCTTCTAGTATCGCCATCTAGTATGTATCGGATGAAAAGCATCGATAACTACTTGGTATCGAAAATCGTTAAACAGCCTTATTCTGGAGCAGTTACTGAATTTTCCGCTAAAAGTCAGGAACTTTGAACAAAATTTTCGTATTATTCCCACGGGAAATTTAAGGTACCACCTCAATAGGCTTGTAAATGGTAGCTTAATTTTCCTCTTGCAATAATACGAAAATGGTGTTCAAAGTTCCTAATTTTTTATCGTTAAATTATGTAAACGCGCCAGAATAAGGCTATAAAAAGAAAAATTGTAATAAATTGTATACATGCACTAAATAAAAACACACCGTTCTTTTACTTCATTTATTTAAAGAGTTTCAGTATAGTAAGTTTTTACACAGTGCAACACTAGTTCTGGGGGCTGAATGATTCTACCACAGAATGAAAGACCTTGGTACATATAGTAAAACCTTCAAATATTTTTCCATTCTCAGGTCAAAGATGTTTGCTATGATCACTTCAATTTGAAATTTTTTTTGAAAAAGTGTTTTTAGAAAAAGTGAAATAAAGGGTTAAAATCCATATCGGATCGAAATATGAAATTCAGGTGTTTATATTAAAATTACGCGAAGAAAAATTTTATAGAATATCTTAACCCATTGGCTCTCTCCGAAAAGGGTATTTTTGACCCTTTTTTCGAAAATTCCATCAAAAATATTATTTTCGATGTCGTGAGAGGGTTAAAATGTTATAGGATATTGTGCGCCGGAAAATTTCACTAAGGGTCTTCTAAGGCCAAATCTTTATAAAAAAGGGTTTGAAGTCCCAAGGAAACAAAAAAGCATAAATGCCCCTTGAAATATGCAACGATTATTATATTTTTCTCAGCGCTTTTCCTTTCCTGTTCCATTGCCAAATGCTTATGGTGGTCCCAAAAATCGTATTGCTGGGCAGAGTTTGGCTTGTATTTTTCTTCATATGTACATTAGGGCGGAATGAATTGGGGCTTTTTTGAAATCATTATTGCTCTACTTGCAGAAAGTTGCCTGTCTAGTACAGAAGTAAGACTGCAAAATATTATTGGCCTAGTCCTTTATTTGCAGGTGCGCCAATTCCAAAGTATCGATACTTATTGGTATCGGCGAATTATCGGAGTGAAAAAGCATCGAGTAAAAAAGTACTCGGTTTCGCAACAAAAGTATCGAGTATTTACTTGTACTCGGTGGTATCGTTGGAACCCTAGCACAGCTAGTCTCAAGGGTGAAACAGCAGCAGAGTGGCGCCGCACGAGAAACCCTGCCAGTTCTCCGGCTTAAACGACGTATGAAAACGCTACTATGTATGTATGTATGTATGTGAATAGTTTTGCGTGTAATTCAGTTGAAAATCGGAAATTTGCCTTCATCTACCGATTGAGTTGAATGACACGTTGCTGCAGCCGCTTTTTCGCTCTAATATCTCGCTTTAATTGCATTTAATACATTACCCCTAGTAATACGTGAAAAATACGAGCGACTGCAACAGTTTAGGGGAAAACCACAGGTCGTTATTGAGAAAAAAGCTTTATGTTTGGAAAACAAATGCACTTCAAATGATTAATAGAGTCTTCAATTAAATTTCCGTATAAAAGCAAAACGCTTATTGCAAGGGACTCCAATTACTACTACTAAATATTGCCTACCTCGTTTTACTACTTATCAATAGATATTTGTTTTAGTTTGAATTTAACTCAATTTCAATTTCCCTTACAGTTTAAACGCAAAGCTATTCCATGATGCAAGTTGTTGTATAGATGAAAGCAATTCTAGTGCGCTCAACTGCACGCAGCCACTGAGTGCAATAACAAAAGCTAAATATGTATAACTAGTAGTAGTACTTAAATCAACAACCATGCAATGCGAACGAAGCTCAACCCCGATGGCTTCATTTAATGCGAATCATTATCGTTGCGACATACAAACAGAGATGAATTCGCATGGCGGAAGAAGGAGGAGCGGAGGCCAAAATAAAAACAAAAAATAAAAAAAAGGAAAAATGTTGAACGGATTCCACAGCAAACTTCTAGACTCAAAATGCTTAATTGCCATTTTGGAGTTTCAGCTAGAGTATTGAACAAATTTTCTTCATATAAAGCTAGTATTTATCTTCCAATTTCTTCTCACCCTAAGCCTTGGGAATGGATTTAGTTTCAGAATAAGAATTTTTGAAATTCGATTCATTTTTTATTTTCACTAATTTCTATGGAATTACACACGTGGAGGGCAACTATTACGCGAATGCAACCAAAAATCATGTGATTATCCGGGGGACAATTCCAATAAATAATAAGAACGAAGAATTAGTAAATCGTTATAAATAAATTACGTATATTTCAAGGTATATATGTACATATATAAATGGTTAACTAGGAGATTCACTAAGTAAGTGTAAATTACTAGTTGGTAAGTATAATATTCTTGGTGGTAAGTATAAATACAAAAAAATCTCGTAGAGATTACCTTACCTTGGGCGGATTGAAATGTGGCGCGTAGAAAAATATATATAAATGGTTAAAACAGCTGAAAAGGCGGCAAAATTCAAAAATGAAAATTACTTTGCGAAAAAAAACTTTGCCGGAACGTCTTATCGTTTTTGCAAACTCATCAAGAAGAAGAAGAATGAAAAAAAAGGAAAAAGTATATATAACATTAATTTTACTAAAACCGCTGATTCAGCTCAGGGCTGATATTAGTAATGCCTCAGCTCAGGGTTGATATTAGTACTACCACAGCTCAGGGTTGATATTAGTAATGCCACACATTAGGGTGGCTCAGATATAAAATTGGGTTTAAGCCGGCGGCTTAAACATGCCGGCCCACCTTGCAACATGCAACAGTTAACACACGCCACGTTTCAAACAGCCCAGAGGCGGTTTTTTTTTTTTTTTTTTTTTTTTTTTGTTTAAAAAATAGAACAAATGATTATTAATTTAATTAGACAAATTAAATGAATTCAAAATGAGAATTGTTCTTATAAACTAAATATCCTTATAAACTAAAGTCCTTTGTCGTGTGGACCAACCTCCAATTTGACCAACGACTGCTACTTGAAAGAAAGAAGGCAGAATTAGTAAATACACATGGTTTTTTCTGCACGTTGAGTCTACCTTAGCTGCATGCTCCAGATAGTACCCATCCGAAGATGGTTTCTTGAGCAAGCAGTGGTCCGATTGTTCCCGGCGGGATCGAATGTGGTAGCAGAACCTTCGAATAGGTTTCCGCTCCCAACACTAACAGGACTGTCGAAGCCTGACCGAAGGTCGGATCTGCCAATCGGAGATTGGCGTAGCGGGCAGCAGTGGCAGATTCCACATTTTTCGGTGGCGTTAGCACCCGACAGTTCTCCATCACGGCGTGAGTGGAGATGGTGGCCGAATGGGCATGTTTGCCACGAATAATCAAAAAGCACCCGGCTTTACCATTCGTGTAACTTGGTTTAATTTTTAATTGGCGCACCAAAAGCGGGTTTATTTTGGTCGTCGTGGCACACATGTCCAGTAGCGCGCGGACCGTGTGCAACTGTCCTCCTGCTTCTACCCTGACCTTCGCCGTGGGTGCTACAGGGGTCAGGCAAAGTATTGGCAGGGGGACCTTTGCTATCACCGATCCGGACCTAAAATGAGAGATGGTCTGTCGTTCGTATGGCCGAAGCGATTGCCGTGGCCGTTGGGGTTCATGGCTCCTAGTATGAAGGTGTGCTTGTGCACGTTTTGAGGTCGACGGGAGTTCATGGTTAAGCAGTGGACGAAAACGGCGCATCTCCTCGTTTCGCACTGCAGGAGGCTCCTGCTCTAACCCAACGGGATCCCTGTGGTCCTCATCTCGGGTTTGTATCGATATATCCGATGCTGTGAGCGAGATGGCGTCATCGTCCACCTGCCTAGGTCGACGTGTGGTATGTTGGGGGCGCTCATTACTTGTCGTAACGTGTACTAGAGTGTGATGTCGCTCCCCACATAGCCGACAAGAGAATGGGCTGGTACACTCAGCCGAACGATGGGTGGGAGACAAACAGTTTTGGCACAGCTTTCGTAGAACCACCTCCCTCAAGCGTTCTGTCATCGCCATTGCCAAAAAAACTGGGCATAACCTGACAATGTGGTTATTCTTGCAGACTCGGCAAGTCATGCGAGAACGCGGTGTTTGAGCCCGTTTGGTAGATCTGCCCATTATTGTTCTGTATAATAAGATAAACAATTTAGATATATGTACAAGTAATGGGTCTTGACGGGTTAATTTATTGGTTGGGTGGTGAGCGAGAGCAATACTGATGTGGCAACTTGGTTATTTCCCGCGAGTTTGTAACATTTCTCACACTGGTAGTGAGGCTCCCTGTGATATTATGGGAAAATTATCTATTGTTTGCTCGTTAGCAAAAATCCCTTTTCGTAGATTTGGTGTGTACAAATATTAATGTTTTGTATACTTCATTCGTTTAGTTAGATATGTTGGCATAGGTCAGGCATTGGATTGGTAGAAGTTAGGGTGGTACAAAATATTTTAGTTACTGCTTGGGGAAGTTGTTTCTTCGCCCATTGGTAATAAGACTAATTTATGAATTGGTCGTGTTGTTTGACCCTTTGCGGTGTCGAGTACGACGACTCGCACTTTGTTATCATTTCCTGGATGCAGGTTTGCGACTCGCCCTAATCTCCACTCGTTGGGTGGGAGATTATCTTCCTTTATAACTACCAGATCGCCTTCCTTTAGGTTTGGTTGTGGTCTCTTCCATTTTAAACGTTTTTGCAGCTCGATGAGGTACTCCGATTTCCATCTTCGACAAAATGACTGATGTAATGATTTTAATTTTTCCCAACGGTTGACGATAGATGTTCTGTTTTCATTCACATCTATTTCGGGTGGCGCTAGAATGTGACCTCCTATGAGGAAATGTCCAGGAGTTAGTGGCTCCAAATTAGATGGGTCATTGGACATAGGACTCAGTGGCCGCGAATTGAGGCAAGCCTCGATTCTGCATAGGAGAGTGGAGAATTCTTCGAGGGTGTACTTATGCTCTGAGGCGATTTTTCTAAAATGTTGTTTGAAACTTTTTACACCTGCCTCCCACAATCCGCCCATATGAGGAGCGGCCGTTGGGATAAAATGCCATTCTAATGCCTGATGACAATATTTTGAGAGAGCTTTTTCTCTTGATTCAGCGATAAAGGCTTTTAGCTCTGCTTTTAGAGCTCGTGAGGCTCCGACAAAGTTGGTTCCGTTATCGGAATAAATATTCTTGGGACAACCGCGTCTAGCGATGAAACGGTCACATGCCGCTAGAAAAGAAGCAGTACTAAGGTCGCTGGTAGCTTCCAAGTGAATAGCCTTAGTACTAAAGCAGACAAACAGACAGACGTAACCTTTTGACATGCGACACCCTCTGCCACTATATGACTTTATGTCAAATGGGCCAGCAAAATCTACACCAGTATTGGTGAAAGCACGCGTGAAAGTTATTCGCTCCGTAGGGAGATTTCCCATAAGTTGGGTTTGCGTTCGCTTTCGATAAATGGTGCAGATTTTACAGTTAAATATTACGGACCGAATCATAGTCTTTACACGGGGAATCCAATACTGCGTCCGTAAAAGACGTAGCATCAGTTGATTTTCTCCATGTAAAGAGATTTGATGGACAAACTGGACAATTAAGCGGGTCAGTCGGCAGTCATACGGTAAAATGATAGGGATTTTTTCATCGTCTGCTAGATTGAGGGATTCGCGAAGACGGCCACCAACTCTGATTAAACCATCATTTCCAATAAAAGGGGTAAGAGAGAGGATTTCGCTTTTTGCTCCTATGGGCTTTTCTGCTTTGATGGCTTCATATTCCTCAGGATAATATCTTTTTTGGTAAAGAGCTATAAGTCGTTGCTTAGTAACATTGATTTCGTGACACGAAATAGCAGTTGTCTTTGGTTTTGTCGAAGATTTGAAAAACCTAAAAACGTAAGACATAACTCTCAACGCGCGTGAGAGATCAGAAAATCTTTCTAGAGGATCGTTATCTACTTTTGACATATGAGCTTGTACCCTTTTTTCTTCTATGGACGTATTATACGTTTCGTCCTGTTTTGGCCATTCAGTTTCGTCTTCTTGCAACCAAGACGGACCCTGCCACCACAAAGAATTGGAAATTAGTTCGTTCGCAGGTAAACCTCTACTGGCCAAATCTGCCGGATTAGAAGCTGAATCTACATGGCGCCAGTCTTTGTTCCCTGTTTTCTCTACTATTTTTGTAACACGGTGTGCAACAAAAGTTGACCAAGAACAGGGAGGTTTCCTTATCCATGCTAAAACGATTGTGGAATCAGTCCAAAGATGAATTTTCAATTGTTGCAAATTAAGATTTTCGATGACTGACTTAACTATTTCGGCTAGGAGCACTGCGCCGCATAATTCCAATCGCGGCAGGGATATTGTTTTAACCGGCGATACCCTGGTTTTTGCCATAAGAAGATGGGTGTATATTTCTCCTCCTATTTTTGCTCGTAGGTAAACTGTAGCCGCATATGCCTTTTCTGATGCGTCACTGAAACCATGAATTTCCGTTTCGATAGATGGAGTGAAATGTACCCATCTGGGGATTCTTATTTCGTTGATGGCAATATAATTACGTGTGAATGTTTGCCATCTTTCCAAAGTATTTGACGAAACTTGCTCGTCCCAACCGGTTTGTTCTAGCCAAATGTTTTGCATTATTATTTTAGCTACGATTACAACGGGAGCGAGCCACCCTAATGGATCGAAAAGTTTGGCGATAGCCGAAAGTATTGCTCGTTTGGTTAGAGAATTGGTATCCTCTATAGGTTTTGCTGCAAAATAAAAATTATCTGTGTGTGCATTCCACCTAATGCCTAGAGTTTTTGCCGTACTCGTATCTTCGAATTCTAAGAAATTTTCGTTGAGTAGGTCATCTTTCGGAATATCCTCTAAAATAGTATGACAGTTTGAAGTCCATTTCCGTAAATAAAAACCTGCGGACTTCAAAGCAATATTTATTTCATCTCGAGCTTTAATAGTCGAGTCGATTGTATGCCCACCTGATAGTACGTCGTCCACGTACATACTTGTTCTGAGTATATTTGATGCTATAGGAAGGGAATTTTGAACATCGTCCGCTAACTGGTGCAGCGTCCTAATAGCGAGGTAAGGTGCGCAATTTACTCCAAACGTCACAGTTTTTAGCTCATATATTCTCAGAGGATCTGTTGAATTATTCCTAAAGACTATTCGCTGGAACTTCGTTTGCTCATCCTGTACCCAAATTTGCCTATACATTTTCTCTATATCGCTGTTGAAGACGTATTTAAATAGTCTCCAGCGGAGAAGTAATAGGGTTAGATCGGCTTGTAAAACCGGACCTGTGTGAAGCACGTCATTTAGACTTTTGCCATTCGATGTGGGACATGACGCGTTGAAGACGACCCTAACTTTCGTCGTTGTACTATCTTCTTTAATTACAGCATGATGAGGTAGATAATAGCAGTCTGAATTATCAGATGAAACAGCAGAGGGAAGTTTGGCCATATGCCCTAAAGTCTCATATTCTTGTAATACTCTATTGTATTCAGCCTGTAAGGCTGGTGTTTTGGTGAGACGGGTTTCGTTCCTGTAGAACTGTGCGCAAACACTTTTCAGAGAAGGCCCTAATTCAACATTGAGGGGAAAATCTCGCTTGAATGGAAGAGAAACAGTATATTTCCCATCAGGATTCTTGCGTGTTGTGTTTTTATATAGTTCCTCGCAGTAAGCATTTTCTTCATTTATGTTCTTGTCCTTGGGCACATCCTCCAACTCCCAAAATGCTTTTAGTTGCTTGTCTAAGCTAATCTCGTTAAAGAACGATACCCTTTTGCTGGTGGGATTTTGTGTATCAGCACGACCGGTTAAAATCCAGCCGAATACCGTCTCCTGTGCTAACAAAGTATTCAAGACATTTTTCTTAATACCACCTAACATTATCTGTGGATAAATATCTCCTCCTAAAATGAGGTCCACTGGTTCGTGTACAAAGAACCTTTTATCAGCAAGTTCAAGGTCAGGGAATGCTTGTTGTGTCGTTGCATTGACTTGACACGTAGGAAGATCTCCAGTTAACTGAGGTAAAATTAACACGACCGCATTGATGTTGACCAATGGGTCTATTAGTGAACGTAGTTCAATAGAGCAGGCATGTTTGACTTGGGCTGAATGAGTATTATTAATTCCTGAAACATGTACGTCTAACCGTTTCGACGGTAAATTAATTCGCCGCCTGAGGCGTTCAGTCATAAACGAACACTCAGATCCAGAGTCAATAAGTGCTCTAGCTGCATAATTAATGCCATTATAATGAATTTTTACCCTAGCTGTTCCTAGCAATACTCCTTTGCTCGTATTTGCGTGACAAGACGAGACGTTGTTTGTATTTGTATTTTCCCTTTCTCTTGCTTGCCTAGATGTTGAGGGTGTATTCTCAGACAATGTTGATGGTTGTGATTTGGGAGCTGTTTGCTTTGGTTTATCTGTGGGCAGATGAAGCATTGTATGATGCCGCGAGTGGCATGTGCTACAGTTAAAAGAACTATTGCACTTTGATACGGTATGTGCAGTTGACAGACAATTTAAGCAACATTTGTTGCTTTTTATATATGCAATTCTGTCTTTTACCGACATTTTTTGAAACCTTGAGCAATTTCTTATATGATGATCTTTGCTCTTACACATCTTGCACGTATTTTTAAGGGCACTAGTTTGGTACACCCCACGTTTGACAGAATTATCCAAATTATTCCCGCCCTGAGGTTTCGAAGCCTTATATGGTTTGATTTCTTTTATGTCGAACACCGTTTCTAAAGTCTGAAAACGATGAGATAAAAATTTATCCATGTCAGACCACTTTGGTAACTCCATTTTATTTTCTATGGATTGCTCCCATAAAGACAGGGTGCCTTTAGGGAGTTTGGAAGAACATAAATATGTTATAATTACATCCCAATTGGTTATGTCTACTTTGTACGATTGTAGAGAGGATATGCAATTATTTATTTCCCTCTGTAAATTTTTTATGGCGGTACCACATTCTGTATCCACTGGTTTCAAATTGAATAAAATTTTAAGCTGGCTGTTTACTAATATACGTTTATTTTCGTATCTCTCGCAAAGGTTATTCCATGCAGTAGCAAAACCTTCATTGGTGAGTGGACACCTTTTTACAATATCCCTAGCCTCCCCCGTGGTTTTTTGGTTTAAGTAATATAATTTTTCCACAGATGTAAGGCGTTTATTTAAAATATAAATGGCCGTAAACATATCCCGGAAAGTTGGCCATGAAAGATAGTCGCCTTTGAACACATCGGTGTCACAAGCGGCGAGACGAATATTATGCTCATGACAAGCACTGTCGTCAGACGTGGTCTGATTTTGAGCTGCAGGATTTTCAGTGGGTTGAGGATTGGAGGGAGGTGTCAGTTTTTCTGCTAAAGCTGACATGGTCGCAACGCATTTTGCGTAAACTGCATAACATACCTTATTTTTCTTTTTTATTGTTGTTAAATCCTCCTTTGTTGTACCTGGTGCGTTTATCAACGCGTCATAGGCGGTTTTTGTCTTCCGCCACAGGGCTTTTAGTTCCTCTTGATGAGGTGTAAGGCTATGCTTATTGTGCTCTTCTTCAGGGATAGCGTTAAAGAATTCGTTGAATTCTATCAAATTATCGGCGTTTCTAAGATAACTCTCCATCTTTTTAATTCCTCTGAAAATCTTGATTTACCCAAAGTACTAATTTGTTCTGATATAAATTTTTGTTTGTCCTATTTGGACCCAGATAGAAATCTAAGGATTAGATCTAATGAGCCAAAAAAATTATATGGACTGAACCGGTACAATCTCGTAGAGATTTACTTGTATAGTTCTATGGGGTATATAAATCTGAAACAATTGTCACCTAAACTCGTGGAGTTCCAAAGCAAATATTGCGAAAAAATTTTGTTTAAATTTTTTAACCAACTCTTTATTTAAATATATTTTTCGAGGGGTATATGTGTTTTAAAAAATGCAAAAATCTATATATATCGATTTAATTTAGCAGATAGGATCGCTAAAAGGGTTTGCTTATTTGAGTTTTATTCTTGTACACAGATAGAAATCTATGAAATAGACTTAATGTGCAGGAAATAAGTGAATTGTTTGAATTCAGTATACAGACACAGATAGAAATCTCGTCAAGATTTAATGTGTCAGTGAAACTCGCAATGGGGTATAAGTTACCAAACCTGTTGCCACACCAACACGATATATAAATAATTCCGAATATATATGTATATTTGAATTTAAATAATTGCTTTATTGAACAATTCTCATGTTAATTTATATGCATAAATATATACGTGTTTAGAATAAAATGCAATAATGTATGTATGTATATATATCTTGTGCACATAACCTTAAAATGTGCTATACGCAAAAAGAGCCTAACTTGAAAAAGTAAAAATTGACTCAATTAAGAAAAATCCACCACCCAACAATTTATTATGATAATTATTGAATTTATTATTTTGTTTTATATATTTATTTATTTATTTATTTATTTTTTTTTTTTTTTTTTTGAACTAGTACGAGTGAATGTTGATAAAATTGTTTTTGGATATATACTGCTAACGCAGATTATGTGACCCGTGCAGTGGTTATGACACCTTACGCAGGTAAACCACTCTCGGATCGGCCTTTAGCTGTATCGAACGCACCTTACCACTGATGAGGGGTTTGCTCGACAGCAAAAAGCGATTGGGTGTTTCTCAACACAAATTAAAGAAAATGTAGCTCACTCGCACTTTTTTACCTCGAAGAAGGTATTAACGCACTCAACAAAAATTTTGCAGAAAAAACCACTTACCAAAAATTATTAATTTGTGTAATTGTATTGTTGTTGGTTTGTGCTGTGATTTTCTCGCTTTTGTACGTTTGATTATAATGTTGGCAAACTGATCCTGGGACGAAATGTTTGTTGGGTGCTTTTTGTGGATGGATGTATGTGACGTGGACTGTATGTTAATATGTATGTACTCCACTTGGGCGTAGGTTGGACGTAGGTAATCCTCACAGGCGCGATAGGACCAAATGATTATCCGGGGGACAATTCCAATAAATAATAAGAACGAAGAATTAGTAAATCGTTATAAATAAATTACGTATATTTCAAGGTATATATGTACATATATAAATGGTTAACTAGGAGATTCACTAAGTAAGTGTAAATTACTAGTTGGTAAGTATAATATTCTTGGTGGTAAGTATAAATACAAAAAAATCTCGTAGAGATTACCTTACCTTGGGCGGATTGAAATGTGGCGCGTAGAAAAATATATATAAATGGTTAAAACAGCTGAAAAGGCGGCAAAATTCAAAAATGAAAATTACTTTGCGAAAAAAAACTTTGCCGGAACGTCTTATCGTTTTTGCAAACTCATCAAGAAGAAGAAGAATGAAAAAAAAGGAAAAAGTATATATAACATTAATTTTACTAAAACCGCTGATTCAGCTCAGGGCTGATATTAGTAATGCCTCAGCTCAGGGTTGATATTAGTACTACCACAGCTCAGGGTTGATATTAGTAATGCCACACATTAGGGTGGCTCAGATATAAAATTGGGTTTAAGCCGGCGGCTTAAACATCATGTATGGGCATTTTTCAGCACCAGTAATAATGCAGTATTAATTACTTTGTCAAGCACCGCTAATGATATTTTTAAGTAATCAGTAAATAATGCAATATGCCCATGCATGCCCGAAACTCGGTGCAACGAGTCGGTCATGGTTCAGCGCACCAACAACAAACAGCAACCGGCATCCAGTAACTAGTCGACGACAATAATCGCGATATACTCGCAGCCGGGACCAAGCGACAACTTTAGACAGCGACGAGGAAACAGCAACAGCCGAAGCGGCAGCGATTGCAGAGAATGTTGCAAGTTAAATGCGAAATGTGAAAGTGCAACAAACCGCGAAAAAACGCTGAAAGACAACCTCGAAATTGGCGAAAAGAGAAAAAAATGGCGGAGCGGGCGAAACTGCGAGGCTTTCGAGGCAAGACATACTTACCGCCCGAATGGCAGGTTGCTGTGCTGACACTGCCGCCAGTTCTGGCTCTGCGGTTCCGGGTTCCTGTGGCTTGGCAAAAACCCAACAAGCCATGAAGTAAATAAACGTTGCGGCGAGTAAGCCAAATAAAATCTACGATTTAGTAGCTACATTCATACATAGATACATATATGTAGATATATGTGTGTATGCACATATATGTATGTATGTATGTAAGTAATATGAAGGAAATGGGGAAATGAAAAGAGTAACCCTGCAAAAAAGCCGAGTACTCCATGCACGCGTGTATAGAGTACTCGCTATGGACCAACCGAGTATCTACTCCATAGCCTGCCACATTTCATATAAAAATATGGTCCATTTAACATGGCGATATCCTAGGCAGGGATCACATACTCCGATTTCCGCATGACACCCGAGTAATCCAAGGAGTACCTACATGGGATTAATTCATGGAGTAGATAATAAAATGGCCGCTGTGGTGCAGTGGGTAGAGTGCTCGCCTGCTATGCCAGAGGTCTCGGGTTCAAACCACGGTCCGAGCGAAACACCAAAACAATTTTTCAATTAGTAAAAATCCAATTATTGGGTTTTTAAGAGCAGCGGTCACCTCTCGGCAGTGGGCGGCATACCCTCCGAGAGTATTTCTGCCATGAAAAAGCTTCTCACAAAAAATGCATTCGCCGTTCGGAGCCGGCATAAAACTGTAGGTCCACCCAATTAGTAGGAAAAATAAAAAGGAGCACACCTCGAATTGGGAGAGAAGCTCGGCCATAAAACTCGTCAGAGTTATAATAGCGCCATTGTATTTTATTATTAGATAATAAAATTAATGAAATTTAATAACCTCTGAACAGATTTGAACGACTGCCAATTCAATTTGATTATTAGCATTATATACAAACATAATTATCTTTTCTTTAATAAAAAAATAATAATTTTTTTCTGGCGCAATCACCAACATGTTGTGTCGCGTTTCAATGTCTCTTTATTACTAAATCCTGCACGTTCAAACAAGCAAACATACATATGTACATTTGCACATATCGGTACGATGACATTAGGAGATTTAGTTTGGGTTAGAGTCCCACACTGACGGGCTTTCGATACTTCCTCCTCTTAAAAAACAAAAAAAAAAAACATATCGTCGCTATAGAAGAAAAAAGACGCAAACTGTTTTGTTGAGGAAGAAAGATGCAAACTTTTCTTCTTTCAAAGAAAGACGCATTAAAAATATTTTTCGAAAGAAAGACTTTATTTTTTTTAATAACGAAGAAAGACGCTTTATTTTTTTTTTTACTATAAGGAAAGAAAGACGTATTCGATTTTTTATTTTTCTTTGGCAATATTAATGCTAAAGCGTCTTTCTTCGCAGTTAAGAATGCTAATGCGTCTTTCTTCGTCGAAATATTTTTTAATGCGTCTATCTTCGTCGACATGTTTTGTAAAGCGTCTTTCTTCCCCGACATATTTTTAATGCGCCTTTTTTCGTCGACAAATTACTGACATGCGTCTTTTTTCTTCCGGAGCGACGATATGTACGAACTTGCTTCGTCATTATCGCAATCCACATTTAATATTCGTAGCAATGTTCGACTAACTACGAGCCGATGCAGATAAACGAGTCGCTCCCTTGGTACTATGTTTATGATCACTTTGAAAGTACTCCAACCTACCACAAAATGGATCATATAATCCAATGATTTCTGCAGGGAAATGCAAAAAGAGGACGATTGCAGTGAGGGGAGGGGTGCACGCCTGTGAAGGCACTAAGTCTGTAATTCTTTTTGCTGTCTGTGTGTGGCCAAATTTGCGATTGTGAATTTTCAGAAAACTGTAAGACTTTTGCAATTTACTTTTATTTTCCATCGCTCCGTTTGTAAAGAACTCGAAAGGCCAAAGTTAAAAAATGCAGTGCTGCATGCAAATCGCCGAAACGGTGCAACGCTGCTGCGTGCAAAAAATAGTCTCGGGGTAGAATTGAAGCAGGAAATCCATGCTAAAATTTCAAAGCCAAAACAAGGTCTATGTAACAGTGTAAAAAGAAAATGGAAAATAGAAAAACAATTGCGCACACAAAACACAAAAAGCCTGCAGACTTACTGAAGGGAAGTAAAAAAAAAGTGGGAAGAAGAATCGAAAAAAAAAACGAAAACGAAAACGAAAACAGAACACACACAACAAAAAATTGAACTGCAATCAAGCCACAAATAAAGCCAAGCTGAAAGCGAAAAACAATAATTAAGACAAATTCAACTGCAACGAAGTGAATACATACATATTTACTTACTTACATACCACCAACAGTCACCACTGACTTACTCGCCGTGCGCAAATATGACGTTTACGAGGCCCAAGGAGCTCTAGCCAGGCACATCCTAAAATGGACAGGCGGTTCTTACATATTTACATACATACCTAAGCACATACATATATGTATGTATGTATGTAAATACAAGGTGAGAAGTTTTTCGATGCTTAATCAGTTCTATACGAAAGTGATGCTACAACAACATCATACAACATATATTTTACCGCGACGGCAATGAAGAAGATGTGGCTTCAAAGAAAAGAAAATGATGAAATAGAATGAAAACTATAATAAAAAAGCTGAAAGGCAGCATTTCGTTTTAAGAACCCTGTATGTAAGTCAGAATGTGGCAAAAGCAAAGACAAATATGTGCAATTACACAAAAAAAATCCCCGCCGCCTCCCATTTAACATTTCTTTGGTGGGCTACATAGTTAAGTGCATAAGTACAAAGTCAAATGGCCAAGTCGCAAAAACAACAAAAAAAAAAACGAAATTAGCAGCAATAACGAACGCTTAGAAGTAGGAAAGCGAGAACAATGGCGCAATGAAAAGCGTTGGCCAGGGCTCGGCGCGGCTCGGCTCTTCTGTTCTTTTTGGCACCGAAGAGGAGGCAAACGGGAGAGGATAAGTAAAATATTGCACTTGTGTCTCATTGCAATCAGCATGCAAATGCGATTCGCCCGCTTATTGCGCAAACAAGTTCAACTGCAAAAAGGATGCATGGCATTTGATGTAGTGGGTTGGTTGCTTGGTGTTTGGTATGCAGCTGCTGCCAGCTTTTTGTACTGGCTACATACACTCAAAAAAAAAAAAAACAAAAAAATTCTCTCGATCAAAGACATAATTTTCCTTATTTTGAACACGCGTCCCAATACAAAATTTTCTTTGCTTTCAGTAAATTTTCTCAAAAATGTGGAAAAACATAAAAAAAACATTCAAACAAATTCGTTACCATGGGGATTTGTATGGGAATTCAATTTCTCAAAATTAAAGAAATCAAATCTTCAAAACAAGGGCAAGTTGGGAATGGAATGGCGCTTAAAGAATTTTTCATTACTTTCATGTATGAATTTTTTTAAAACAAGTACATATATGAAACCATGGCAACGCATGTAAACAACAATATTTTATAATACTTTTAACAGGTTTTAGCGAAAATTTACTCAAAACAAAGAAAGTAGTATTCAAAATAGGGAAACCATTTCTTTGACCCCTCCATATATTTTTTCTCTCAGTGTAGGTATGTATTTTGTTGTTGCTGCTTTTTGTACCCAGTTGCGTGTTGCACGTACTCATATTGACCACAAAACCGTTGGTTGTAATGCTTTAACGGAGCGAGCTTGATATGGACTTTAATATCGCGAAATGAAAAGGATGAAACATGAGACCGATTTAGGCTTTCTGGTTAGAATATAAATCGGTTAATAACCACACCCACTTCAGCTAAGTCGAAATTTTCGAAAAGCACGCAAAATGTGAAAATTAAGTCACTACTTAATATAACCAAAATGAAGCAATTTCATCATTAAGGTTTAATATGGAAGTCCCACAAGAGACCATTGCACACTGGTCGCATTTGTATGGAGAGTGGGAGAAAACACAATTTCTTGGAAACGGCTTGGAAAGCATATATGTTGTAATCCACGCCCACCACTAACACTAGTTTACAGCCAAAAAATTCCAAGAAAACCAGGAATGCGGGAGGATAGGAATTGACCTGCTGAGATTGGAACTATTTTTTTAATTTTTTTTATGGTTAGGTTTTTGAGATAATGGTAATTTTGTGTTTTTTTTTGTTATCACTTCATTCAAAAATTATTTTCGCTGGAGTTACAATTGCGATAAACGCAAGCGATATCTCGTTGGAAAGGCAATTAAAATACGCTTCAAACGACATGCAACTTGTAGTGGTTTACTAAAAACTCGCTAAGCGATAGCTGGTCAAAATCAAAACTTTTTGGAATTTTTATGATTTTTGAAAAAAAAAAATGATTTTCAAATTAAGTTTTTTATAAAAATTTAAAAAAATCAGGAAAGTTTTATTCTTTTAAAAATTTACCCATTTAATTGTAAAGACTTTAAGCGTAATATCAGAGAGATCCGATAAATACTTTATTTTTGGCGATTTTTTTTCTTGTGAAACAAAAAGGATATTTTGGATGAAAAACTTGGTTAGATGAGTTAACTATGTGAAAACGACTTCATAGGTCAAAAGGACATTAGAAAGAAATAAAGAGCTTCCAAAGACTAAACTAATGACATTTCAATTTTAAAATCCGATGTCAAATAACAAAGTTACAATTTAAATAAAAATATTTCCGCGATATTTCGCGGGATCAAAAAAAAAAAAAAATTATATGGAGAGTGGGACAAAACTCAATTACTCAGATTTAATCGCAAATAAAGTTTTATAGAAACTATGTAAAATGAGCATCGTGAGCAACAATATTTTTTATAGACTAGTTACATTTAATATGATATTTTAAGAAAAAGGGAAAAAAAGGGAAAACTGTATAAACAGGCATCTGAAGAGAAGACTTGAAACAACTCAAATCTGCTTATAAGACCTGGTCCAGAGTGGTCCTTAATTGTTAAAAGTTTAAATGAAAATGCTAATGCTTGAAAATTACGCTCGTAGAAAAGCCAAGATTTCTTCATCTTGTATTTTGCTAAAAATAAATTGTTTTCACTGTTTTCTTTCGCTAAATCATGAAACATACGTTTTTCTTGCGTTTCCATAGTTATCCGCATTTTTTTTTAGCACACAAACTTGAAATATCGCAAAAATCATAATACACTTATTTACACAAACTTTTCAGAAATTTTTTTTCAAATGTGTTGACTAAATGAGCCAAAGTAACGTTTAATGGTGTCAATTGCATCTAGAAGGAGGTTTTCCATAAAATTCAGTATATTTCCGACGGAAACGCATGACAGAAATTTCTTTTTGAAACACCAACATTTTCGACTTCTGTGTATGGGGCTGACCAGTGTGCATTGGCCATACACAAATCTGTGTCAATATTCGGTTTGATCCGAAATTAGGCTGCCCTACATGTTTTTTTAATTTTTACAAGCTTTTATTTAACTTCACTTTTGGAATGTATGTATGTATGTATTAGACATATACGCCGCCGATTGACGCCGCCGCCGCACCGAT
This sequence comes from Urophora cardui, assembly GCA_960531455.1. Classification (NCBI taxonomy): domain Eukaryota; kingdom Metazoa; phylum Arthropoda; class Insecta; order Diptera; family Tephritidae; genus Urophora; species Urophora cardui. The sequence goes on along the minus strand of OY482672.1, from coordinate 71,481,498 downwards.
TACCTTCGTAATCGGCCGCCGCCGCCATAATCCGTGAAATCGGCGTATCGGCGCGGCGGCGTGCGCTGGCGCGCCTTACCCGTATGGAGCGAGATGTGTATATATTTTCCTAGTTTTGCTAAATGCTAAAGTTCTTAAAAATTAAAAAAAAGGAACCAATCGACGTGTTTTGACCTCAGGAACACGAAGCTGAATGCGGAAATGTTTTGTTTTTTGCCGGTTAAAAGTTATTAACAAAAACTTTGGCTGTACCCTACTTTACTAGCCTCAGTCCTAAAGAATTTAAGCTACTGGAAAATTTCAGTTCGTTGGCTTACATAATTTTTTCTCAGATACGGAACTTTTCTGGGATCTCTTCCATTTAGTCCTACTTCTCGAGGTCTGTTGCTAATTGTTCTACTCAAAACTGCACCATTTCAACCCTCCTTGATATCATTAGATGCCGAAAATGATCCCAAACATGCCTCCAGAATCGAAAACTCATAGTTTGAACGTAAGAAAGTTGCTGTTTTTGAGTAGCCCTCAATAGGTCAACCCTATGTCACGAAGAAGTAAGGAAGTTATAAAAAATAAAGGAGCTTCAACTAAACATTAGTTTAAATCTAGCTGCAGCAGTAATATTGTAGTTTATTTGAAAAAACAATCGAATTTAAAGTTTGTCCCTATTATTATTTCCAACTTAAATTATACATTTCATTATTTTTATTCATAAAAATTAAATTATTATACAAAAACCACCCCAGAGTTATTGAAGCATGTCCTCTCCGTGTAAGCATCAATATATGGTAATTATTATTTGGTCTTAAAATGAAATAAATGAGAATTGCAAAATTTTGTCCCTATTATTTTTTCCAACACTGTATATACATATATTTATTTTAAAGTCCCTTATATGTATATATAAATATGTACATATTTATATATGTATGCATGTTTATTATCATACAAAATTAGCAAATGAATTTAAATTTACCCTTACATATGGATTTGTGTATATTCTTTAATATTTATTTTCTTTATTTTATATTTTAGTTTATGTAACAATTGTTTTTTGCTGTTAATAAAAAAGTTAAAACAATTTAAGGTGGAAATTAGTTTATTTATTCCATTCAGCCAGCGCTATTAAGGTAACTAAATAAAATTAATATTTTAATAAGGATTGTGATTTGTAGATTTGGGGCAGGCGCGCCGGCGCAAAAAAGCACGCCGGCGTCGCCGCCGCCGCCGAAATGTTTTTGGAATAGCGCCGCCGCCGCCGGAATCACTGTCGGCGTATATGTCTAGTATGTATGTATGTCTGTATGGGTGTATGTATGTATGTCGTGGAAGCTTGCAACGAATATTTAAGATACTTCTAGTTGAGCTAGGTACTTGAAACTTGAAACATAGTCAAAAAATCCGATAGATGGCGCTGGTATTTGGCGAGATATTTGTAAAATTCGTATTTACCGACCGAATTTGTTCATATCATATGTATATGTATCAACATAAATAAAAGCGCGGGTACTCATTAGATATTCATATTATAAAACATTATTGGTGAAATGGAGGGAAGCGATAAAACTTTAAATTCCAATTACGTAAGATATGCATTACGTAAAGATCACCCACGCTTTTATTTATGTTGATACATATACAGAAATGCTTTGAAGAAGTACGTTAAATGTATGCTTAGATTTAAATTAAGATCCAAATGAACTAAGGCAGGGCTGCTCAACGCTCTCGTATTGAAAGTACAAAACTCAAGACATCTACAAATTTTGTATATGCACTGAAAAATTTTTTTGCTCATTTCATTTTTTTTATGAATTCCAATAAAATATTATTTTAGAATTTATTTTCAAATGGTACACTCAAAAAAAAATTTCTCTCGATCAAAGACATAATTTTCATTATTTTGAACACGCGTCCCAATACAAAATTTTCTTTGTTTTGTGTAAATTTTCTCAAAAATGTGGAAAAACATAAAAAAACATTCAAACAAATTCGTTGCCATGGGAATTTGTATGGAAATTTAATTTCTCAAAATTAAAGAAATCAAGTCTTCAAAACAAGGAAAGTTGGGAATGGAATGGCGCTTAAAGAATTTTTCATTATTTTAATGTATGAATTTTTTCAAAACAAGTATATGAAACCATGGTAACGCATGTAACAACAATATTTTATAAACCTTTGAACATGTTTTAAGGAAAATTTACTCAAAACAAAGAAAGTAGTGTTCAAAATAGGTAAACAATTTCTTTGACCCCTCCATATATTTTTTTTCTCTCAGTGTAGTATCAAATACATAAAAATTTTTTTATTTTTTATATGAAAATTTTTTGAATACAAATTTTTTACAGTGCTTTCATTTTTTGAATTTTTATTTCATTACAAATTTGTTTTTGTAAATTTCGATTTCTTACGGCAGTGCTCGAGCTCCTATACAAAGTGCCTTTGCTTTGCACATTCAATATGAATCATAGGCACATTCATATAAAATTTTTTTTATATCTGAGTGCTTATGGGAGTGCAAAGAAAATTTTATTTTCATATTTGAAGTGAAAATATGTATCTGTGCCTATGATTCGGAACAAAACAAAAACAATTGTGCTTTGAGTGCCTATGAGGTGAGCAGCCCTGAACTAAGGACTAATATAAATTTTGTTCAAAAATATTAAAAATTAATTTTTTTCCTTTTTAGTAAATTTTTATATCAATATTAAATAAAAGCTTTTTAAATTCTTTTTTACTTTGTTTTATTATTTTTTTCTGTTACTGTTGTTATTGTTATTGCCTTTTTTGACTTAGAGTATTTGACAGGCAGCTTGACTCGAATTGCACTGCACTAAAACCGATTGCTTGTTGCCCTCACCCATCGCGTTTACCCTGCTGATTGCCTCCCTTCGCATTCTGTTCGGTTGTTACTTGGTTGGTTAGCAGCTCTGTCTTCCTCTTGCCTTCTTCTTCTTCTGCTTCTTCTTCTCCTTATTGCTATGTATTTGGTTAATATAGTTCTGATTCATGTTCGTATTGCGTTGCAACTTTCAACTGCAATTGCAGTTTCATGTAAAAAAGACGAAGTTATTACAAAAGCACAGAAGAAAGAAAAGGGAAAAGCAAAATAAAAAGCAAAATAAAAAGAAAGAACTAACTAACTAAAAAACTAAAACATAAACTTCTTATCATTCCACCAGTCAACCAGTCACCGCCCCGCCTCCGCTCTGTTTGTTCCTTGTTTTGCTTTAACGTTCAGTGATGTTGCATGTTGTTTTATTTATGGGCACTTTTTCTTTATGCAACTGCCGCTACCACTGCTGCTGCTGCTGCCACCGGTGCCGTTGGTGCAAGCAAATTTTGGTTATTGCACTATTTTTGCAACGTTCTTTTCATCTTTTTTTTTGTTCCTCTCTATGAATTCCCTTTTTTGTTAGAAAAAATTGTTAACAAACAACAAGTCACTACAATTTTATTGTCATTGTTGTTGTTGTTGCTGCTGTTTGGTTTAGGTAACACTGTCACAGTTTTACAGCGGGAAGTTGGCTGAAAGTCAAAGCAATTATTGCGCACAAATACAGAGGCACGTACTTACTTACATACAAACATATGCAAGGCTTATTTATTTTAATAGTATCACAAATCAAAAGCAACTAATTTTTCAACAGATTGAATGCAATGTGTGTATGTACATTATCATCCTTGTAGTAAAACACTTTTTGCTTACAAACGTTCAAATCTCAAGGAATTAGAATGCAGTGTCTAAGCAATATGTACATACATTAAACTGGGTTGCTCCCAATACGAAATAAAAAAGTTGTAAAAGTCCGCCCCTAAATTTGAAGCTTATGTTGAGAGCGTTAAGGGACTCAAAGAAAAAAATTTGTTTTGATCCCGCGAAATACCGCCGACATTGATTTTTTATTGTAGACTTTTTATTTGTTATCCGATTTTTAAAATTGATACATCAATATTTTCGTATTCTATATTTTCTTCTAATTTTCTTTTGAACCCTGAAGTTATATAACAAAATTACAATAAAAAAAAATTCGGTGGTATTTCCCGAGATCATAAAAAAAAATTAAAATTTTGTTCTTAAACCTCTCAACATAAGCTTCAAATTTAGGGGCGGACTTCTACAACTTTTTTTTTTGTACCCTACCTAATGTACATACATACATACATAAATAATGAGCCCGCATTTTTTAATTTGTGACACTATTGGGATACATGCGCTCTATGTCTATTTCACTCTCTTTAGTGACTGAATTGTTTTTGATTCAGCCCCCACCTCCCCCCATCCAGTTCAACTACTCAATTAAGTATTTCTCTTGCTGATCCCTCCTCTACTCCTGCTTTGCTTCTCATTTTGTGCATTTTGATTCCAACTAACCTCACTTTCTTCCCCTGCTCCTGCTTTGGGCTGCAGCTTGAACAAGGATTTCAAGACTTCAAAGCTTACTCTGCAACTGGCAAGCTTTCGATTATTCGAAATTCCTTTTTAATTAGTTAAAATGAGGCCTCTTATTCTGCACTCTGATTACGAAGCTGCTTGCCTCTTGCCGTCTGTCGCTCGTTGTTTGCTTTTATTCGGTCTGTTGCAAAAAAGAAAAGAAAATAGTGGAAGGCTTACAATCCGGAGTAGTAGTGCAGATCAAGTTCAATACACTTTTGTGTTCATTAAAACAAATGAAAAGAAAGCAAAACATGTGCCGCGTTATTTTTCTTAAATTTTCTTCGTTAACTTCAGTGAATTTGTTATAAAATTTAATGCAGTTTTCTTGAATGAATTCTTTGACTGTCATGTAACATCGATTCAAATTCGAATGTTTGTCAATACTTCGTCAGTATCTTGAAATTTTAATAATAATAAGAACTATTTAAAGAACAAATTAACCAGCAAATAAAACAGGAAATTAAACCAACTTGAAAATTGCTCTTAGTATTTCATAATATTTAAAAAGATTGTACAGCGACTCGGGGTTTGGTGAAATGAAACCATAACAAGCTTATGATCAAGAGCAAATATTCAAAGAATTGGCAAGTTTTTATAACTGACTGGCTTACCAACTGTAAAGAACAAGGAACAAAAAATTCCCCGCAAAACCCATATTTATACGACCAAACTCTGTGTGTACACAGTAAAAAATGATAGTTTATTTCTAATATCATTTGGTACTCAATTTAATCATTCATGGAATTAAATTTGAATTTTAATGCCAAAAAGAAAAATAAAATAAAATAATTTAAACTATGAGAAGATTTACAATTTTATTTATTCCAAAATAGTTTCAAAATAAAGTCTTGAAAGGTCTCAAAATTCTCTCTAAAGAAGTTTACTCATTTATCGTTTAAAAACAAATCCGGAAAAGTATAAAAAACTTTCTCTTTCTCAATTATATTACCATCAAAGTATTTTTTGTTTGAAATCAAAACCAAAAAAAAAAAAATTTAACAAAAAATTATCAGAAAAAAAAAATTTAAATAAATCAAAGAAAATGTTTAAAAAAAAACCGGAGAAGTAATTAAATCTACTAAAATAAATGGCCCGAATCGAATAATTGTATCAAGTAATGCAGGGGATTAACTAGATATCATGAGGGTACATTTTGCTTTATTTTATCAGTCTTAAGGCAGTTGAGGGTCTCTTTTTCAATATCACTGTAAGAACCGCGACGATGCCGAAAATTACCTAGACATCTCCAAAATATTGGTGTAAAAGTTGGCAATATGTATACATTTATATCGAGCCATAAACGCCATAAAAGTGTATCCAACAAAATTATCGATTTCAGCTTTTTATGGAAATCAAAAATTTATTATCACATGCATCAACTCCCAAAATTTCATAGCTGTCAAATGTGCAGTTTCGAAGTTAGAGACTAAATAAGTTTCAAGACTGCATACAAACTGTATGCAAAACAAATTAAAAAAACTGTGTCCTGTGAAATTTACTTTTATGGGGATTAGGGCTCGATATATAAGGTACTTTAGTGTTTGCTACTACTGTTTCGGATTTTTATGTAAATAAACAATGTTAACGCTATACAATTTCTCATTAATCTTTGGGATAATGGGTTATTTGCAGTATATCCGCTGGAAATTTTATGGGGGTTTATTTTTAAATCCAAAAAAGTATACAATTTAAACCCTGCTCAAACAGAAGCGATACGATACAGCCCACGCGATCAATTGTGCATGACGCGATACCAACGCGATACGATTTTGGTTTGTGGGCTGTATCGTATCGCTTCTGTTTGAGCAGTGTTTTATTCCAATTTTGGATTGATCTTATACCATTTCAACTATTTTTAATACCAGAAAAATTCTAAAAAGAATCAAAATTTGGTTTTGATTTAATTTCATAAAAGTATAGAATTTATTCCAATTTTGGATTGATCTTATACCATTTCAACTATTTTTAATATCAGAAATATTCTAAAATTATCAAAATTTGGTTTTGATTTAATTCCAAGAAAATATTAATTTGACACCAAGAATAATTACTGTCTCTCAATATTCTCTTCTTTTTTTAAACCAGAATGGTTTTAATTTTATGCTTTTTGGCATTGTTATATCGACGGCTGGGAATAAGATCGCCCTATTTCAAAAATTGTTTCAAAAACGCCCAATTCCAAAAATTTTTTGAATAACGTCCTATTTCAGATTTTGCTTCACTAACGTCCTATTTCAGACAATTATTCAAAAACGCCCTATTTCAGAGAAATATATATGGAATTTTCTTTGAAATAGGGCGTTTTTGAAGCAAAATCTGAAATGGGACGTTATTGAAACAATTTTTCAAATAGGGCGGGTTTGAACCAAAATCTGAAATAGGACGTTATTGAAACAATTTTTGGAATAGGGCGATCTTATTCTCAGCCGTCGATATATAAATACCAAAATGGAATTAAAATTAAACTAAAATTTTTACTGTGTAGGAACATAAATCATATTTGCGCATGCTCTAAATAAAGTACCTACTCGTAACTGCTTAAAAATATCAAAAGTGTTGACTAAAGCCCTTAAGTCATTAGCTAATGGCTTTCAAACGTAAGTGAAAATAAACAAAATCGCGAACGTAATCCGTCCCCAGTCGAACTGATTTCTTCTTATAAACACCCACTCTGCTGATGGTCCCAAACGCTGACAACTAAAAATGCAATGCTTCCAGCAACAATTTGAAGATTTTTGTAGGAACATGTGTACGACTTTGTATGTACATACATATGTGTGCAACAAGATCTTCGACATGTGTGTATATAGGTATTTAGTTTCAACGACTCCACGCAGTCCAATTAACATGTCAGCGCAACTGATTTTTCAATGTTGACTTGACGACATGCTCCGCCGCCGTTGACCGTAATCTTTCAAGGCGAGACTGCATGTACTTATGTACGTAAGTATGTACAAGTACATATTTCTCAAGCGAGGCTCAATAATTACGCGCTAATTAAATGCCACAATGCAGTAGACAAACATTTTTCGGCTGCAACAAGCAATCGCCGACTCAGAATGCCGACTGCCGCCCGCGGCTGAAGAACAACAATGCCGCGTGGAGTTGTTACAAACGATCGACAAGAGGCCCCGAATATGTTGAAAAGTAGGGCGGGCGGTAGAAAGGGGAGAAGGAATGTATGAGAAATGTCTGTTATACATACATACATACATGTTTACATATCTGCGAAAGTTTGAAAGCGTCGCATCGCTCCCAAGCAACATGTGCAACATATGTTGCAAGTAGCGAGTAACGAGTAGCGGCGCGTCACCGTAAAATTGGTCAGTTTAGTTTTAACCGTTGTAGCTTTTATTGTTTAATCTTGTTGTTCTTTCAACGACGGCGTACGTCTAACCGCTTTTTGGGAGCAGATAATGGATGTTAAATCCCACAAGGTCCCGATTGCTAGTGACCTTTTTGTAAAAGGTTTCTTAGCTGAATTTGTAAAAGGCCATGGCTACGTGGATTTTAAAGAAGATAAATAAGCAATTGGAATTTTAATGTCATTTCAATTATCTTACATTTCCTTTTCACGATATTTTGTTTTCTCACTGAATACATCCCATTATCAGAGTTGCATTGAGACTATTTATAAATTGAGTAGCCGTAGGGTAAATGGAGCGCAATTCGGGCCTTAATTTTCTGAGTAGCAAAGTCAAAAGACTAAAGTTAAAGTTCAAATAGAATTTATAATAAAACAAAGTAAAAAAAAATTTAAAAAGCTTTTATTTAATATTAATATAAAAATTTACTAAAAAGGAAAAAAATAAATTTTTAATATTTTTGAACAAGAGCGTGAGTGCTCTTTACGTAATGCATATCTTACGTAATTGGAATTTAAAGTTTTTATCGCTTCCTTCCATTTCATCAATACTGTTTTATAACATGAATATCTAATGAGTACCCGCGCTTTTATTTATGTTGATACATATACAGAAATGCTTTGAAGAAATACGTTAAATGTATGCTTAGATTGAAATTAAGATCCAAATGAACTAAGGACTAATATAAATCTTGTTCAAAAATATTAAAAATTTATTTTTTTCCTTTTTAGTAAATTTTTATATTAATATTAAATAAAAGCTTTTTAACAATTTTTTTTTTACTTTGTTTTATTTTTGCCTTTTTAGTTTTACAATGCATATTACATCTTATATTTGTCAACACTCCCACTATCAATATAGTCCAACAGTTTTTAATATGAAGTGCACTATGTTTAACATTTTGATGGTTTCTTCTCAGCCAGATTTTTTTATTATCCAATTACTGTGGAGTCTTTCAAGTGGTTTTACTATACTCTTTTGTGAATAGATTACTTCTTGTAATCTTACCTACATATGTATGTTTCAAGATTGTCGGCATTTTTCCGTGTTTATAGTTTTTCTGCTACTGTTCCGTTATTCGTCATTTATCGGCAAAATTTTATTACGGATTTTCTCTATTTTTTTTAGGTAATACGTGTTCAAAATAGGAACAAAATTGGTTCATAAATACTAATTTTCTAAATATCTTGACAATAGCGCCACCTAGCGGCGATTTTTTTTACAGATGTATTTACTTTCTCATAGGCAATATATATACCGAATATGAACAAATTCGGTCGGTAAATACGAATTTTACAAATATCTCGACACCAGCGCCATCTATCGGACTTTTTTTTATTTCACATTGCATTGTCTTCGGGTCCAGAACTATGTTCCAAATTTCAAGTACCTAGCTCAACTAGAAGTATCTTAAATATTCGTTGCAAATTCCACCCATACAAAAAGTGAAAAATAAAAGCTTGTAAAAAAATGTAAGTATAAATAAAACATTTTCATAATTATAAACTCATACATATGTACACAAATATGTATCTAAGTATGCCGAGCAAATGAGCGCGAATGAAGGCGGTGGTGTGCAAGGAGGCGTGAACTGCGACGCACACTGGGGCCGAGCGTGCTCAAAATTCAGTTTTTAAATAATGAGTTTTTCAACAAAATAAAAACGCAGTATTGTTCCCTATAAAATTCTACACTTCTGGCCCAATTTTCAACTTTCTATCGTTTTTCAGTTGGGAGTTATGTTTGTGTATGGAACAAACATGGAAAATTTTCCAAAAAATAATTTTTTTTCAAAGTGAGAAATTTTAATGTTATTTGAAATAGTTGGTGTAAGAGAAGGATATAAAATTTTATTATTCTGCTTTTTCCATAACATTAAATGAAGCTTATATAATCGATGAGTATTTTTTTTTTGGAACTAGATGTTTTAAAATATTAATTTTTAGTATAAAACTAAACGTATCTCCTTTTTTTAAATATTTTTTTTCAAAATGGATTTTTTTTAATTTGCGCAAAAACGTAGCAAATGTAAAAAAACAGCAGTAAAATATGGTCCTTTGTGACAAAGAATCCGAGTTCAGAACCAAAAGCAAAGTGCGCATTTTAAAAAAAAGTGAGTTTAAAAATTGCATTCCAATTTTAGTTAAAGAAAAAACACCTACATATATCTGGTTAAATTTGATTCTGTTCTATCTTTAATTTAGTTGATCCATTATTTACTGGTTACTTTAATTACAAATTGTGGTTAAGGTTACTTGTCAAGCCAGTTTTCTTTAATTTAGACTTGTAAGTTGGATTATAATATGAGTTCTTTGAAGCACAAATTGTGTTACTCCAATTTTGTTTTTTTTTTTTATGTTAGGCATGAAAATGTGTTGGGAAATACGTGTTCTGCTTAAAACGCTAACGTTGAAACTCCTAATTCCCATATAAAAATACTTGTGACAACATAAAACTTTAATATCTCGAAACAAAAAATTGGAGAAAACCATTTTTGTATGCATACATATGTACCTGCACCTACATATTTCATCAATGGGTTAATAAATAGCCGCTAATGGGTTAATATAATACAAATTGGTTATTTTTGTACAGACATACTAATATAATAATAATATAAAACAATGGCGCTATTATAACTCTGACGAGTTTTATGGCCGAGCTTCTGTCCCAATTCGAGGTGTGCTCCTTTTGTTTTTCGTACCAATTGGGTGGACCTACAGTTTTATGCCGGCTCCGAACGGCGAATGCATTTTTTTTGAGAAGCTTTTTCATGGCAGAAATACTCTCGGAGGGTATGCCGCCCACTGCCGAGAGGTGACCGCTGCTCTTAAAAAACCCAATAATTGGATTTTTACTAATTAGAAAAATTCTTTTGGTGTTTGCTCGGACTGGGGTTTGAACCCGAGACCTCTGGCATAGCAGGCGAGCACTTTACCCACTGCACCACTGCGGCCACCATACCACAGACATACCAATTGTGATTTAAATAATTTATTTATAGATCTTAAAAAAAACTGGTCAGCAATAGGTTAATTCATGACCGTTAACCCTTCTGTTACATTTAGGTCATTTGATGAACTTTTTTTGTTTAATTTTCTCATAAATGCTAATATGAACAAAATTTTAGAATTTCCCTCAATGTATTTCTGTATTGAGGAAAATCCTTTCGCAAAAGCATAAAAAGAAGGATTTTGCATTATCAAACAAGTGGTAACATCAAGAGTTACTTGTGCGCCCCTTCAGGTCATTCAGTGACCGTCAGTGTTATTTTGTGCGTAAAAGCTGATTTTTATTAAATTCGTATAAACATGAAAGAGTGAAAACTTCGGTAAGTATTTTAACTCCAATATTTTATTATTTGTGATAGATTTGCAGATTAATATATGTATGGTTTAGAGCCAAATCGCCTGACACAAAGCCAAATAGAGTATATCATTGATATTGATGTGGATGTTGATGAGTGTAGTGAAGTTGAGGGCGAAGACAATATAGTCGATTAGTTTGAGCCCGATGGTTCTTCTTACGAATATGCAGGAAGTGATAACGACGAATTAAATGACCTTGTATTGGAATATGAAGGTAGTACCCACTCCCGTGTATTATTCCACAGATAGAAATATTGAGTGGTCAACGTAGCCGATTAGGCAGAATAGTGGTAGGACCACAATAGAAAATATAATTTACCGAAACAGCTCCTATAATTCTACAAAATTAGAAGTGCATACAACTGACCAACTTTTTGAAACATATGCATACAAAAGATAAACCAATGTATGAACAAAATCGGACGGAGTTACCGTTTCCACAATCTTTGGTCTTGAACATAAAAATTAAAAATATATTAAGTATATGCATTTAAATAAGTGTATAAACCGATAAATAAGCAATTCAACTAATACATTTTGAAAATTTTCATTGAAATTATACTTCCATATCGATATATATGAAAAACACAGGTAAGGTCATTCCGTGACCTTAATGTCACATGCGTAAGTTTTTTTGAATGTAACAGAAGGGTTAATGGGTTAAGATTCCAAAGATTACTGGTTTTAGTGTAGATACAACTAATATGATTTAAATATTTTGATCTAAGAATTAAGTGAAAAAATTTGGTTAAAAATGGGTTAATGCGTGGTCGTTAAGGGGTTAAAATTCTTGGGATTTACTATTTTAGTATCGATATACCGATTCTGATTCAAGAAAATTAAACTCGAAACTAAAATAAAAAACATAGGTCACCAACGGGTTAACTCATGGCCGTCAATGGGTTAAGATGCTATAGATTAAAAGCTTTGGTGCAGATAAAGCGATTCTGATGTAAAAAAGTTGATTTCAGAATTTTGAGCGTCCTCATATATATAAGTGGCCCCAGTGTGCGACGGCGACGCTTTCGTTAGTTGCTCTCAGTTTGTCTGCGCGACCGCCACAAAAGCACACGTGCATTCAGTTACAGACATATCTGCAATGTACATATGTTTGTATGTATGTTTCTTTGTGAATTTGTATGCAAACGTGTTCGTCTGTGCTCACTTTCCCATTTATTATAAGCGCCCAGACAGTCCCTAAGCTAGACACTGAATCCTTAAGTTTCATTATGTTCTGTGTGGATTGTTGTTGTTCTTGCTGCTGTTGTACGTTGTTTATGTCGCCCTTTTTGGTTTCTGTGTGTTTTGTCTTAATTTTTTGAAGACTTAATGTCAGTATGGAATGCGTGTTGGTGTTGCTGTTGCTGCATAAAAAAGGGGATCTCACCGATGGACATGTAAGACGCGCCAGCAATATAGCAAATAAGAGAAATAAAATCAAGAACAAGAACACGACTAACAACTTGCTACAAAAAATAAATTAAAACAAAACAACTGAATAAACGCTTTGGCTTTTTGTGCGGAAACGCGTTGCCGTTAGGACCACTAAAATTTCAATTGTACCCCTTTTAAGAGCCAGACCACCAAAATTTTCAAAAAAAAAAGTACGCAATATTTTAACCTTTTTAAAAATTCGGGACACCTTTGATCCTTTTTCGCTGACAAAACTATAATGTAATAACTGAATAATGGGCTCCGAAATCTCGTTGATTCCTTTGTCTGAAAAGAGGCGGCGCCACGCCCATTTTCCGAAATTTTTCTATTTTTTGGTTCCGATCTATTGTAGAACTCATGCCACAAAATTTCAATGAATTATCTTTATATTTGACAAAGATATCGCTTAAAATGCTTTTATTAGGCCACTTTATGATACCCATATATAAAAGTGGGCGTGGTCGTCAACCGATTTCGCTAAAATTTTGAACATGTATTACTACAAGTAGTGAAAGTGTATAGACCAAGTTTCGTCATAATATATCGATTATTTGTCGAGTTATGGGCTCAGAAATCTCGTATATTCCTGCTTCTAAAAGGAGGCGGTGCCACGCCCATTTTCCAAAATTTTTGTATTTTTTGTTTTACGTCCATAGTTGGACACCTTCCATAAAATTTCAATGATATATATTTATATTTGACAGAGATATCGCTTAAAATGCTTTTATTAGGTCACTTTATAATACCCATATATAAAAGTGGGCGTGGTCGTCAACCCATTTTGGCAATTTTTCGTCCAAACATTTGCCTAAGTAAGTACATCACGCCTACCAAATTTTATCGATATATCTTCAACGGTTTCTGAGTTATGACTCATAAAACTTTCAATGTTTGCCCCTTAATAAGTGGGCGTGGCACCGCCCATTTTCCAAAATTTCACCATATTTCTTCATAAGGGCCTGAGCTCAATACGTGTGTAAAATTTTATCACTCTAGCTCTATTAGTGACTGAGATACAAAATTTCCGATTTTTACCATATAGGGGAGGTGGGCGTGGTCATTGTCCGATTTCGCCCATTTTCAATACCATCCGTTCCTGTCTTGATACCAACTTACATTTCAAATTTCATCAAAATATCTCAATTTTTGCGCGAGTTATCGTGCGCACAGACGGACAGACGGACGGACATGGCTCAATCGATTTCTCTTTTCACCCTGATCATTTTGATATATATAAGTCTATATCTATCTCGATTATTTCATTCTGTTACAATCCACCGTTAGGAAATCAAAACTATAATACTCTGTGTACTAGTACAGCTGAGTATAAAAATGCATAATATAAACTTGGACCTTTAATAACTTTTGTTGTTGTTGTTTCCAAAAAAAGAAATAACTTTAATACTCAGCTTAGCCATGTTTATCAATCCTCATACTTCGTTTTTTTGATTTTATAATTTTAGAAATTTCACATTTGTACCAGATCGTGCTTATTGCTTTCAACTTTGCGGGGCTGGGGGCACCTCTAAACATACGAGTAGGTCAATAAAATTTTACAGGCTTATTTCTGGGCAAGAAAAGTGCCGTTTTGACGTTGGAACAAATTGAATTTCCAAAAAAAAAAAATTTCACTCCACCTTAATATGTATGTATGTATGTATATATTTTAATAAAATTAATATTTACTAATATAGCTCTAGTAATAGTATTTGGCTGATATACCAATTATATATGCATTTAGGTATAAGCTAGTATACAATGCTACAATTTTACTATTTCTTATTTCGCATTTTTTTAGTAAAGCGCTTTATGTATTTATTTATACATTGGTACATATGTATGTGTACTATTATAATTCCTTTTTTACTTGCATTCGTTACGTATGTACATACATACATACCAAGCCTTCCGAATCTATTGCATTGCGAATCTATTGCATTTCGAATCATTTGTCATTCAACTCAATTGCTTTTCAAGTTATGAGTGAATGAGGGCATATCTCTTTTCGTTGACGTACAGTGCAGAAACAATTACGCTCTATTTACAAGCTCTTTCGCTCACACGTTGAGCCAATGTTCAGGGATGCCACTTTTGGGCTTTTCCTACCAAAACTGGTAGGTTGTATTCCTTTTGGTAGGTTGGTAGGACGATTTGAATTTTGGTAGGTTTTTGCATCCGTTCAACTAACATTAGTGATTTGGTACATTTGGTCACTTTGCCAAAACACTGTTGAGAAAACGTGGCTTCTCAGTAGAATTTTGTCACAAAACTCTGCCAGGAGGAAACGTTTTCTTTGAGCTTCAAGTACACTTAGCCCCACAGACACAACTGGAGGAGATTGAAAACAGAAAGGCATCTGACATTTTACACTATATGAAACAAACAAACAGCAAACAAGGTTATTCGTCTACATGGTGTGTAATAAAGAGCTCCGTGTGGTATCACAACAGGCCATCAGGCCTGCCTAGGTAGTAAATGTGTTTGCTGTACCAAATGGAAACAATGTCCGCTATTTCCATCGATAAATCTTCTTGCGTTTCCTTCAGGATCAGTTGCTTGTCCTCTTACTTACTTAATTGGCACGTAACTTTCTAGACGATTTTGGCCGAGTCCAACATAGCGCGCCAGCTATTTCTGTTTCGTGCAGCGTGGCGCCATTTGGGAATACCTAGGGATCAAGCATCGCTGTCCACCTGATCTTCCCAAGGCAGTGGAGGTCTCCCCTTTCTTCTGCCAGTGGGTTTCGACAGAAGTACTTTCTTGGCCGGGGCACCTTTTTCCTTGCCCTCATTATTCCCCAAATGCTATTCCATAAAATGTAATCCTGATTTCCTCCGCACTGGATGAGCGGTGGCAGCCACTAATACCCAATTCAACCTTGTCCGAATATCATTTAACGCCAACTCAAGTTTTTGTTTATCTGGAAACTGCTGCTTGCTCCTCTTTTCCTTCACATTCTTATCATTAATTTGTACAAATAATATTAAATTTAATACTAAAGTTTTCAAAATAGAAAAAAATAAAGTTTTTTCTTTTATTTTAAGCGGTAAGAAAACAAAAGTGTCTGGTTACTGCAGGGTGGTCGGTTACTGGCACAGTTACCCTAAATGAATTTGTTGAATATGGTTAAATCTCACATTAAAAAAAAAAAAAAATTGGTAGGCTCGAAGACATTTTGGTAGGTTTTTGGTAGGAAAAAAATATTCTTAGTGGCATCCCTGCCAATGTTATGCAGATCGGCTCACACCGTTTTATGTGAGTGGCTTACATCGTCAAATGAGTGAATCGTTGCAGGGGTTTAATGAACATTCAACAAGTACTAAAATTTGTGAAAAATGTGGTTCATTATTATCCCCCTATTTTATGAAATTAACTTTTTCATCCTTATATACTAAAAAAAAATGTCTTAAAATGTATAAAAATGCTTCTGAATACATTTCTGCATAAATAAAAGTAAAAACAAATACGAAAATAATGTATTTCAAAATTTCCCCATAGGTGAGCCTCAGAGTCTGACTTTCGGTTTTTAAAATTCGGTGATTAGGGTTCAATACTTAAATTGCAAAGATTTATATATTTATATACGAATGTGTTTCTAGTTAGAAAAAGAATGTGAGACAAACCTTTTTTCTGTTGGGACCCTTTTTCGGACACTGAGATACATTTTTCAGCGGCAACACCGGCTACATACAATATCTACAAGCCTCTGGCATGCGCTGGTATTTTCCCTGAGCTGCAACAGAAAAACGTTGCAATTTACGTTCCAAGTTGTTCGTTGCGTTCGCATTTTTGCATTTTTCTTTTCTACCTTTTTAGTGTCCCGCATTTTTTTCTGCTTTTTGCTTTGAAATTATCATAATTATATGCATTAATGATGGCAGTGAAATGACTATGCATACACACACACGTACATTTGTATGTATGAATGAGTGCCTGTGTGCTGAAGGCGCTTAATGTGAAAATAAATTTTTATTTGTACCAAGTACAATAAAATGCAACCTTGCCATTCACCTTGCCGCTTTCCGGCAACTTGCCATTGAGAAGAAAGAAAAAAGTGACTTGTAGCCCAAACATGTTTCATATTTTATAAACTCACTGTGTGGCTAGATATAAAAAAGGAGATTCTTCGTCTGGATCCGCACTTAAATAAACCTTTTTTCATTCTAGACGGAGTTGTTTTTGCGCAATTTTAAAGAGGTGCCATGCCATGTTTTATAGGAACCCGTAATTCCGAACGTTGGTTTGTCTTTATGGACATATGAACCTACATGTATTTTATGCAGTGACAAACCAACGTTACGCGAACAAAGTTGTGAATCCCCATTTGGATCCAATTTGCGACTGTCGAAAGCTAACTTTCATGGTTGCACCCACATGCATACATACACAACACCAGTTTTGGTAGCAAAAAGTACCTACAGTTGCAGGTGGTGAGAAAACGAACGAAACCCCTCATTAGAATTTGAAAAGAGCGTTTGCCTTGTGACCCTCAAATGGACACTTTTTAATTTCGGTTAAATTATCTTCCTTTTTTGTTAATGACTAATTAAGCATACACACACCCTCCTTTGTATTTAATAAAGCGTCATAAGGGTTATGTTTGTATGTATAATTTGTCAGTTAGCCGGCAGTAAATTAATGCAATTAATTCTCTTCACCTTTTTCTCGCGCTTGTTTGTTGAAAAGGCGCTTGCTTTTTGACTTTGGTCTATGTTAATTTGTTGACACAAAATAGGTAAAAATAAGGGTAAAAAATACACACTTTTCTTTTAGAAATTCGACTAATATGCACATTAGGGATGCAGTTATGTATTCTCTACAAAACATAATTATTTTCCAATTGGAATTTTTAACCTTTATTATAAGGCATGTAGAATTAGACATATAGTATGTATGTACATCTGTAGATACATACATACATACATATACTAAAAATTAGAAAAATAGAACTTTTGGTTAAAAATTCGAAAACGACTATATTTTTCAAGTCTCGCCTTCAAGAACTATGTTGCAGGGACTTGTAACGCGTTTCGGTTTCGGTTTCTGTTACACAGCTAAGTAACGAAACAGAAACAGAAACAAAACCTCTTTGTAACAAAAGTCGTAACAAAACTCCGAAACGTTTCCAGCAGAAACAAAACCTGTAACGAAACTAAATTAATTTTGTTCCTTGTAACAGAAACAGAAACAGAAACAGAAACGAAACTCCTTTGTAACAAAAGTCGTAACAAAACTCCGAAACGTTTCCAGCAGAAACAAAACCTGTAACGAAACTAAATTAATTTTGTTCCTTGTAACAAAATCCGTAACGAAACTAACTCCGTAACGAAACTAAATTAATTTTTGTTTCTCAGAAACAAAATTAATTTCGTTTCTCAGTATCAGAAACAAAATTAATTTTGTTCCTTGCAACAAAAACAAAGCCAGAAACGAAATTAATTTCGTTTCTCAGTATCAGAAACAAAATTAATTTTGTTCCTTGCAACAAAAACAAAACCAGAAACAAAATTAATTTTGTTTCTCAGTAGAAAAACTATATTTGCAGAACATTAGGATCAGGGACTTGTAACGCGTTTCGGTTTCGGTTTCTGTTACACAGCTAAGTAACGAAACAGAAACAGAAACAAAACCTCTTTGTAACAAAAGTCGTAACAAAACTCCGAAACGTTTCCAGCAGAAACAAAACCTGTAACGAAACTAAATTAATTTTGTTCCTTGTAACAGAAACAGAAACAGAAACGAAACTCCTTTGTAACAAAAGTCGTAACAAAACTCCGAAACGTTTCCAGCAGAAACAAAACCTGTAACGAAACTAAATTAATTTTGTTCCTTGTAACAAAATCCGTAACGAAACTAAATCCGTAACGAAACTAAATTAATTTTTGTTTCTCAGAAACAAAATTAATTTCGTTTCTCAGTATCAGAAACAAAATTAATTTTGTTCCTTGCAACAAAAACAAAGCCAGAAACGAAATTAATTTCGTTTCTCAGTATCAGAAACAAAATTAATTTTGTTCCTTGCAACAAAAACAAAACCAGAAACAAAATTAATTTTGTTTCTCAGTAGAAAAACTATATTTGCAGAACATTAGGATGGACTTGTTATTTTTAGGTATATGTATAATATACATACATATATATGTATGTCTGTGGTAACCAACTAAAGTATGGAATAAGACACTTACATTTTTTAAATATTATCGTAAGGGACATTTATTCAAATACGCTTATAAAAATTGAGAGCGAAATTATCGTAAGGGACAAAATTATGATTTTTTCGCAAACTGCAAATTTTTTCAAGAAAAAAGATATCATGTTCAAGATATTAATTAACCATATAAACGCGTGTTCAATTTCATTTAAATATACCAGTAAAAAACAGTGAAAAAAAAACAAAAAAATGCTCTCCTGTAAAATTTGCTTTTGTCCCTTACGATAAAGTCGCACAAAGGGGTCGATATGAAGAAAAATACAACTGGGTGACTATTAGGGTTGTCTTTTTTAATTTTTTTAAATGATATATAAAAACGCTTCATATGCATAGAACAACGGATTGTGAAAAGTATACATTAATTGTTATCAAGAAATATTTAATTTTCTAATAATAGCTCATTCAGACTACTTTGTAGTGCAATTTCTTCATCATCATGATTTTTATAAGACATCGAAGCAGTACAGGATGCTTTGGCGGGTGTAATATCGTTTCGTACGGATAATGGGATATCCGACTTGCGTTTTTTTTTGTGTATTACGTGAGTAAGGAGTACTCATGAACATTGATGTGTAATCAATTTCGAAATAGGACTTTTATTCCCTTTCCCTTATTCATTTTTTCACTGGTTTTCTATCGATTAAAATGCATCTATCGTTTTTATAATTTTTTGTTGCCGTTGTCACTGCTACATTTTGTTGTTTTTGTTTGTTTCGGTGTTTGGTTTTTGTTTTTAATTTTTGATTTTTGATTTCTGATTTTGATTTGTTTTGTTTTGTTTTGCTCAGAAACATGCAAGATCATTCGGATCCACGTTTGACCCATATCTCGGGGCTCCGCGTAGAAGGCCAGCTCAAAACCTTTCATTAGATACCAATATTACTCAGAAACACACAAGATCATCCGGGTCCTCGTTTTGACCCATATCTCGCGACCCGACCTAGGTATCATAAAGAATAGGGCTCCCTGTAGAAGCCCTGCCCAAAACTTTTCATTAGCTACGCGTAAACTTTACCTGTTTTTCGAAATTACTCGTAGCTACAGCAAAGATGTTAACACATCAAAATGCCACAGGTATACATATATATATTATATACCTAAAAATAATAAGTCCATCCTAATGTACGGCAAATAGTATTATAAAATTTTTTATAGTTTTGCCACTGAGAAACAAAATTAATTTCGTTTCTGGCTTTGTTTTTGTTGCAAGGAACAAAATTAATTTTGTTTCTGATACTGAGAAACGAAATTAATTTCGTTTCTGGCTTTGTTTTTGTTGCAAGGAACAAAATTAATTTTGTTTCTGATACTGAGAAACGAAATTAATTTTGTTTCTGAGAAACAAAAATTAATTTAGTTTCGTTACGGATTTAGTTTCGTTACGGATTTTGTTACAAGGAACAAAATTAATTTAGTTTCGTTACAGGTTTTGTTTCTGCTGGAAACGTTTCGGAGTTTTGTTACGACTTTTGTTACAAAGGAGTTTTGTTTCTGTTTCTGTTTCTGTTACAAGGAACAAAATTAATTTAGTTTCGTTACAGGTTTTGTTACTTATTGTAACGTTACAATCTTTTGGTTTCGAATTTAGTTTCTATCCTTTAATGTTTCTTGGAACAGAAACGCCAGAAACGAGAGTTTCGTTTCGTTACGAGTTTTGTTACAAGTCCCTGCTATGTTGATAATTTTCAATAAATGAATTCGAAATCCATCACATTTTGGAAGGAAAATTTTAATATCATAAAACAAGTAAATTTGCCTCTTGCTATTATCGTTCTCTGTTCCATATTCGGAGGTGTGTATTTTTGGAATGTTCCATATAATGTGTATTGGTAGTTTGTGTACATATACATATATTTACTAAACCAACAAACAAATCACACGAAAAGCAAACAATTAAGTGTGTAGGAATACGTACACATATGTACACCCAGAAAAAATAGTGTGAAATCAACCAAAAATCAACAAATTTTGTGGTTAATTTTTTTCAACACGATGCTTAATGTATGCCATCATGTAATCGTGTAAATTTAACACTACTGTCAAGTGTTAGTTTAACAGGATGACAACTGTAGAATTAACACTAAAAAGTATTGAGTCTTCCTGTTGATTTTACAATTTTAACTAATTAATGTTACAATAAAAGCTGGTTAAATTAACACGAAATGGTCCTGTTGAATTAACAATAACATCTTTTTGATTTTACATTAAATTTATTGTTAAATTAACTAGAAAGTCTTTTTGATTGTACAATTTATTTTTTTTAAATAAAAAAACATATAAAACATAAAATATATATTCATCACTTCAATTAAGCACATTCGTACATCACCCGCACAACTGACCAAATTGAAGGCGTCCTTCTCATACGAACACGAATGTACCGGCGATAGTTTATACATGGGCGATAGTACTATCACTTGCACCGAGTAATGTTTGGCTGCTAATGCAACAATCGCATGCTGCAGGCAAACCCCCATTCGCTAAAAAACCTCCTCGTGATATTGCAACCTATGAAGAGGAAAAATAAAATATTGAACATTAAATACTTTTAGAAACAAAACTGTAATCCTCTTTTAACTCACCTGCAAACTGAAAATATAAATCGAAAACCCACTATCGCGAACTGACAATGATGCTAAACTCGCATCACTGCCATGACACAAAATTTTCCTTTTTTTTTAAATTATAATTTGCGTTTTGCACGAAAATCAGACTTCAAATGATCAAAAAAATTATGTATGTTTCAAAATAGTTTTGACGTTCTTTTTTAACACTTTTTTTTAGATTACATTGACACTATGATCGTGTTGAATAAACCAAAATTACAAATGTCGTTTATGTTTGAACATTGTTTCCTGTTATACCAACCAAATTTTATTGTTAATTGTGGTTCTTGTTGTTTTCACATTTGTTTTCATGTTGTATTAACACTAAAATTGGGACGTCATTTTTCTAACATTTTTTTTTTGTTTTTATTGACATTATCATCATGTTAAATAAACCAAATTCCAAATGACATTTAGGAATAAAATGTTATATTTGAATCATCTTGTATATTTTAAAATTTCTTCATGTTGTATCAGCAACAAAATTTGGTTGAATTTACCAAATTTTCAGATGACAGTTACAAAGCCAAAATCATGTTTCAAACATCGTGTAATTTGAAAAAAATTGTTGCTGTTCTATGTGTAAAGATCGATCGTGTTAATTTTACATGAATCGTGTTGATGATTTTTTTTCTGAGTGTATGTATCTAAGTATGTATGTATTTATTCATGAATGATGTGCCACTATATGTAAGCAATGTTTATCAAGTCTGGCATAAAATTGAAAAATTGACATAACCCAGTTGGTAGTGAGAGATCGTTGGCACTTAATGTGTAAATACAAATAAATGAACTAGCAAATAAATAGAGGAAGCGTTTAACTACTCCGCTTTTGATGTTTGTTTGGGAAGTCATAAAAATGTCTATAAAACAACAACAAAATAACAATTAAGCGAGAAACAAACAAGAAACATATATATGACAATTATTGCAGTGATAACAACAAAACATATCCATAAGTACATATATATCCTGCAAAAAGGTTTTGCTTATTGTTGACAAATCAGGTCTAAAAAAGGAGTACGCTGGCAGCGCTGTTTCTGTTATGCACTCACTCTGTCTGCTCCTAACTTTCTAATACTTATCTAGGCCTTATTTCGCATGGCGGATAAGCATTTGGAATAAGGTGCGCTCTCAGAGAGAGAGTACCCCTTATGGCCTGATGACATCAACATTGGAAAATCAGCCTTATTTTAAGCCTTACGCCATACAAATTTGCTACCCTTAAAATTTTCAGGCCTTATTTCAAAAGCCTTTAAATCTGCTGTTTTAATCCTTAAATAAGGCTTAGATTTTTTGGTGGGTACCTACATACATACATGTCTATAATAATAATAATACAATGGCGCTATTATAACTCTGACGAGTTTTATGGCCGAGCTTCTCTCCCAATTTGAGGTGTGCTCCTTTTCCTTTTTCTTACTAATTGAGTGGACCTACAGTTTTATGTCGGCTCCGAACGGCGAATGCATTTTTTGTGAGAAGCTTTTTCATGGCAGAAATACACTCGGAGGGTATACCGCCTACTGCCGAGGGGTGACCGCTGCTCTTAAAAAACCCAATAATTGGATTTTTACTAATTAGAAAAATTGATTTTTTGTTTGGCTCGAATCGTGGTTTGATCCCGAGAGCTCTGGCATAAGAGGCGAGCACTCTACCCACTGCACCACAGCGGCCACACATACATGTCTATAGGTGTACTATTTACTTTTCTACTGCTCTGAGGGATCCAATTAACCGCCAGTAAAATTATCATAAAATGGGCAAGTGACAGATAAGGCAACCAAAGTGATGGCTTTGAAAAATTACTAGCAGTGCGTTGGGCGAAGCAAACCAGGGAAAGGAGTACCTACCATAGAAAAAATATATGTGCATAGATTCACACAAAAATTCTTAATCAATTGTAATCGTATAATTACACTACCCGACAAAATTTCAAAAATTTTCATATCCTCGACATTTGATACATGATTCCTATGTAGAATTTTCTGCTGATTCCAAATATGTAATCAGATGGTTCAAAAGTAGAACAGTTTTCGAGATATTTTGAAATTTCAGTTTTTGAGATAAGAAAAAAAGTAGGATAACTTTTTAGTCAATATCTCCGCCATTACCGTCTCGATTTTTACGTTATTTAATTTTGTTTTGGAGAGGATGAAATACCCTTTCCAACAAAGCCAAAATAATTAAAATCGACGTTAAATTGACGGAGTTATAGCGATCTATAAATTTTTTTATGAAAATTTTTAGTTTTTTTCCGACATTCATATAATTTTTTGTAATTTTTTTAAAGAAATATTAAATATCCTCCTGGTTTCACACTTTGAGTCAACAGGCTATTCCTTAGTGAATATTTTGGCACTTTCCGGATTATAATCCGTAGAAAAATTACAATGCTATAAGAGATTTAATGAACAAAGCTATGTTTATTTTTTATCACAATCTTGTACTTAACCTCCATTTTTTTATTTTTATGTATATTAAAAGTGTTTAAATGTTGATAGTTTTCGCCGTTTTGGTACATTTTGTTTTTCTCGAAGAAGGAACCAGCAAAAATGGCTCATCATTCAATGTCCCTGACATTCCAATGGCCTTGGTATCAGGGATGCCACTAAGAAAATTTTTTTCCTACCAAAAACCTACCAAAATGGCTTCGAGCCTACCAAATTTTTTTTTTTTAATGTGAGATTTAAACATATTCACCAAATTCATTTAGGGTAACTGTGCCAGTAACCGACCACACCGTAGCTACGCGTAGTAACCGGACACTTTTGTTTGTTTACCGCTTAAAATAAAAAAAAGCTGTTTTTTTTTTGATTTCGAAAACTTTAGTATTAAATTTAATATTATTTGAACAAATTTCAATTAATTTGATAAAAATGTGAAGGAAAAGAGGAGGAAGCAGCAGTTTTCAGATAAAGGTTGGATTGGGTATTAGTGGCTGCCACCGCTCGTCCAGTGCGGAGGAAATCAGGATTTACATTTTTTGGAATAACATTTGAGGAATAATGAGGGCAAGCAACTGATCCTGAAGGAAGCGTAAAAAGATTTATCGAGGGAAATAGCGGATATTGTTTCCACTTGGTACAGCAAACACATTTACTACCTAGGTAGGCCTGATGGCCTGTTGTGATACCACACAGAGCTCTTTATTAGACAAACAACCTTGTTTGCTTCATATTGCGTAAAATATTAGATGCCTTTCTATTTTCAATCTCCTCCAGTTGTCTCTGTGGGGGCAAGTGTACTTGAATCTCAAAGAAAGCGCTTCTATTTAGCAGAGTTTTGTGACAAAACTCTACTGAGGACAAGGTAGATATACCAGGTAGGCGCAGGGGCGAATTAAGAAAATCCCCATGTATTTTGTTTTTGTAATTGGTAGAGTGTAATGTCAAAATTATGTTTCGCCGTGGTTAAAATCTGAATTCGCTTGGGACTCGCCCATTCCTATTGGCCATGCTTAGAATTCGCTTGGATTTTGACATTACACTCTACAGCTTAGTATCGACCTCTCAAGAAACGCAAAAGTTTCATATAAAATGACGTACAAGAAATGCTCAAGAAATTGTGAAACTTTCTTGAGCGAGTATCGACCTCTCAAGTAATTTAGTACACTTTTTTAATACTACTTTTCAACGTTATGCGAACACAGCAACACAGGTTTTGCCAAGAAATATATCATCGAGCATTTATTTCTTAAAGAAATTTTAAGGTTTGTTGCGTGTTGAAAAAAAATCGTGAAAATCGTTAGTGAAAATGGCAAAAAATAAACGAAAAATAGAATGCACAATTTTTCTAATGATGCAAGGGCATAGTTGGCATCGATTTCTCATATTTTCTTCCATTCCGGCCATCAATATACCACAGTTTACCAATAATATAAGGTCATCCACATCGCTTTCGATGATTTCGTAAAATAAAAACAAAATAAAACTATTGAAAACATATATTTAAAGCTTTTATTTAATATTTTTTAAGAACATACTAATTGCTTATGTTTACAAAAAGGTTTATTTTGTTTACGTTTTTGATGATCTTCTTCATTTCACTTGGTATTCACGGTGGATTACTAAACGTCAAAATTTCTTACCTACTACTATTTTTTACTCAAGAAATAAATCCAAAAATTTCTTGAGCTGTTTCTTGAGAGGTCGATACCAGCCTTACCTTTGGAAATAAAAAAAGTAGTTTCTGAATTCGCCACCGAGCCTACCTTGACTGAGGAGACACGTTTTCTCAACAGTGTTGTGGCAAAGTGACCAAATGTACCAAATCAGTGATGTTAGTTGAACGAAGGCAAAAACCTACCAAAATTCAAATCGTCCTACCAACCTACCAAAAGGAATAAAACCTACCAGTTTTGGTAGGAAAAGCCCAAAAGTGGCATCCCTGCTTGGTATCGCAATCCCATGTTTTTTTTTATTTCTCCGTGAGAACGCTCACCGTTGTAAAAGTCATCACATATATGAAGATTATGTTGAGAGGGTTTCGGGACAATTTTTTTTTACACCACGAAATACCGCGAAAAAAAATTTTATTTTTTGCAACTTTTTTATTTGACATCCGATTTGTAAAATTGATATGTCATTATTTTAGTCTGGTGGAGTTCTGTATATCGCTCTAATGTCCTCTTGAGCTATGAAGTCGTTTTCACATAGTTGGGTCACCTAACCAAGTTTTTCGTCTATAAAATATCCTTTTCGTTTCACCTGAAAAAAATCGCTAAAAATAAAGTACTAATGGGATCTTGGGAACATTACGCTTAAAGTGTTTGCAATTTAATAGGCTAATTTTTAAAAATAAATCTTTTGCTGATTTTCCCAATTTCTTATAAAAAAACCTATTTTCAAAATCAAAATTAAAAAAAAATTGCAAAAAATCCACAAAATTTTGACTTTGACCAGCTATGGCTCAGTGAGTTTTTACTCAACCACCACAAGTTGCATGTCGTTAAAAGCGTATTTTAATTACGTTTAGAACGAGGTACTGTTAGCTATTCTCGCACATGTAACTTTAGCGAAAAATATTTTTGAATGAAGTGATAACCAAAAAACACAAAATTACCGTTAGCTCAAAAGCTTAACCGTGCAAAAAATAAAACTAAATAGTTTTGAGCTCACGGGGCCCATGCCAATTTTCCCCTATACCCCGATTTCTTGGTATTTTTTGCTGTAAACTAGTGTTAATGTTATAGTGGTTTACATTTGCCAGATTTGGAAGTTCAATGAAAATATAAATATAGGTTTCTTCACTTAATCTCTTATAACTTTGCCATTTTTCCACAGATTATAATCCGCAAAGTGCCAAAATGTTCACTAAGAAATAGGTTATTGACTCAAAATGTGAAACCAGGAGGATATTTAATATTTCTTAAAAAAAATTACAAAATAGAAGATGAATTTCGAAAAAAACCTGAAAATTTTCATTAAAAAAAATCTTTTGTTCGCCATAACTCCGTCACTTTAACGGCGATTTTAATTAGCTTTGCTTTGCTGGAAAGGGTATTTCATCCTCTCAAAACAAAATTAAATAACGTAAAAATCGAGACGGTAATGGCGGAGATATTGACAGATGAGTAATCATACTTTTTTTTCTTAGCTTAAAAACAGAAATTTCAAAATATCTCGAAAGCTGTTCTACTTTTGAACCATCTGATTACATATTTGGAATCAGCAGAAAATTCTACATAGGAATCATGTATCAAATGTCGAGGATATTTTTTTTGTCGGGTAGTGTTATCATCTATAATATATATGATTGTATGTAGGAAATACCCATTTTGCTGAAAAATTTTGCCAACGCACAAACTGGCGTTGAAAATTCAAAAGAAATTTTATTTGAAACAGCAAATCCTCCGCAATAACAGAGATTTAAGCTACTAAGTACTTGTAATATAACAAAGACCTTGTCTGAAACTTAAAAATTATACGCATGCAAATCGTTTAGAGTTAGGGGTGTACGAACCATAAGTCGACCTATGAAACAACACAGAATTTCAAATATTTTGGAACAATACCTATACACTGTAATGTTGAAATGTACGAAAAAGTCACAATAAAGTGCTGAGGAGGAGCCAGATGCTCATGATCTAGTAATGAGCCTGTTGCTATTTATACAAAAATATACTTATGCACGCACATAAAATGCATCAAGGAGGGTACCATATTTAGATGCTATCTTTTATTTTCCCATTATTATCGTTCCGTAGCTTACACGTCTTTGCAGCTCTTCAACCTTGCACGATGTTCCTCCGGAACCGCTATAAAAATACTTACTTTGTTTTAAAGACTTGTTCGCCATGATTCATACGTATTTAGGTACATTAATTTATTTTTTATTTTTATGATTATGCATGAAGTGTTAATGAACTGTTCGGCACGCCTTTTTCACCGAAGAAAAAAAAGGCGGTTAGCCTCTATTTTGGACTGTTCCCATTCTGGCACGACTGCGCACGCGTTTATATATTTTACACAAAGAAGTGCATTGCTATAAATGTTTATTAGATGCATTCATTCGATTGAGTTATAAAAATCATAATTTTAATGTGCACTCTCAAAATGTGGCACTTATACACATATGTACATACTTTTGTATGTAAATACCCATGCATGGGCGGCATGAAGAGGGGGCCAGGCGGGTGGTTGGAGGTTTTTCGCCTTCTGATCAAGAGTTACTACATTCCTAACTACGAATGGAAGCATGCGATGAGTTTCCAAGATTTCATGACAAACTTGGCGAAAATGAATTGAAATTCTTGTGCAATTTTATTGGAAAGCGGTAATATCTAATACCTTTAAACGAGCAATTCTTGTATATATATATATATATATATATAATCAGGATCTCGAAAACGGCTCCAACGATTTTCATGAAATTTGGTATGCAGGGAGCTTCGGAGGTGAACTCTCGAAAAATATAATTTTTTTACCAACTTTTATCCCGGGTCCCGAGATATGGGTCAAAACGTGGACACGGATGACCCTCGAATGTCTCTAAGCGATATGGGTATCAAATGAAAGGTCTTGATGAGTACTTCAACATAGAACTCTTTTAATTGTGCTTCCTAGGCCGGGTCCCGAGATATGGGTCAAAACATGGATCCGGATGACCCTCGAATGTCTCTGAGCGGTATGGGTATCAAATGAAAGTTCTTGATGAGGACTTCAATATAGAACTCTTTTAATTGTGATGCCTAGGCCGGGTCCCGAGATATGGGTCAAAACGTGGACCCGGATGAGCCTCGAATGTCTCTGAGCGACATGGGTATAAAATGAAAGGTCTTGATGAGGACTTCAACATAGAATTATTTTAATTGTTGTGCGTAGGCCGGGTCCCGAGATATGGGTCAAAACGTGGACACGGATGACCCTCGAATGTCTCTGAGCGATATGGGTATCAAATGAAAGGTCTTGATGAGGACTTCAACATAGAACTCTTTTAATTGTGCTTCCTAGGCCGGGTCCCGAGATATGGGTCAAAACATGGATCCGGATGACCCTCGAATGTCTCTGAGCGGTATGGGTATAAAATGAAAGGTCTTGATGAGGACTTCAACATAGAACTCTTTTAATTGTGATGCCTAGGCCGGGTCCCGAGATATGGGTCAAAACGTGGACCCGGATGAGCCTCGAATGTCTCTGAGCGATATGGGTATCAAATGAAAGTTCTTGATGAGGACTTTAACATAGAACTATTTTAATTGTGGTGCCTAGGCCGGGTCCCGAGATATGGGTCAAAACGTGGACCCGAATGACCCTCGAATGTTTTGAGCGATATTGGTATCAAATTAAAGGTCTTAATGGGGACTTGAACATAGATGACTCCGAAAATTAGGAATCTTGGCTTCAATATAGAGATCTCTTCGATGTAATGCTCAACCTGGTTCCCTAAGTAAAGGGAACATGAAAAGGAAAAAAAAGTCGAATGGAATGGAATGGGAATGGGAAAGGAAGAGGAAACCAATATAGAATGGGAGAGGGCAAGGGTGAGAGAGAGATTGGGAGAGGGGAAGGGAGAACGAATAGGGGGGTGAGAGAAAAGGAGGGGTTAGGGAGAGCGACAGGGAAAGGAAAGGGAAAAGGAAAAGAAAAGGAAACGGAGATGAAAGATAAAGAGAAAGGAAAAAGAAAAGTAGAGGGAGAAGGACATGAAGAGGTAGAGGTATCACGGCCAAGCGAGTCGGATCTACTTTAGTTCTGGATCTCACAAATGGCTTCAACAATTTTCATGAAATTTAGTATACAAGGGGTCTCGGTCGCAAACTTCTGAAAAGTTTAATTTTTCCACTAATTTTTTTTATTTTAACTTTTTATTTCGCTTGCGAGGACCTGCGAAAAAATGGCAGCCCGAGATAAGCTCGGTCATCCAGGTACTTTTTCCTTAAGCTCTGTAAACAACTAAAAAAATTTCGAAGCAAAAATTACGTAGCATATGTGGGTATATACATATGGATGTGTACATGTATCTATTTAAAATGAACGGAATCCCATACGAAACAAGTATAGTTGCGCACCTGTGGAATGCATATTTATGTGATTCCATTCTCTTATTTATGACTATTAATTTCACGCACCTCAAAATATTTTTTTTACCACATACACATGCACATGAACAAATAATGACATTTGTCAATTCTCTTTACGCGCATAGCTTTCATTAAAATGTATAAAAAATCGAATAAATTCAAATTATTATTATTGTCCACATAAAGAGTGTTTATTTTTATTGTTTTATGCATGACATCGTGTTGTATTTTATTATTCTTTTTTTATGTTTACATTCAGGGGAAAAAAATTATAAAAACATTAAATATATTAAAATGAGCACAATGAGCAAAATCGTATTTAAAAGTGGTGTTATTACCAACATTTTTATTTTAAAAATGTTAATTGTAAATTTTTAAATCAAGAAAAAATATTTAAAGTTTAAAAATGTTTACTTTTATTTTAAGCACTATGAGAAAAAAAAAACGCTTCAGTGTTCTCTATATCATTTTCTCCTCCGGATTCGAAATTGTATCCAACATCATTCTCTTCATCTTCTCTCAATCCGAGTCCCAACTACAAAAATATAGCCTCCGTTTGTTCTCCTCTTCTTTTCTACTTCGCGTTAACTGTTTGCTATTTTTATTTCTTATTCTCCTTATTCTCCTTTTTCTTCTTTATTTTATATTCTCCTTCGGATTCGAACCATGACATCAACCTGAAATTCAATACAACGCCATCACATAGTGGAACATTAAACATTATATTGAATTGTAGTAACCTATTTATACTTCCCTTTTCTTAAAAAAGAATCCATGAATTACATGAATCATTGTAAAAATATAATTAAAAAAAAATCGATTCCCATTATTGTTTTTATTGGATTTCTCACAAAAAAATATTTTCTCACAAAAAAATTTTGAACAAAGAGCGAGTTTTTGAATCAACATTCATTTTCATTTTTTAATTTAAGCATGTTTCTTTTTAAATCCAAAATGCATTTTTACTTCAAAAATTTCATTCTTAATTCAAAAATTTAATTTTTAATTTAAAAATTTTCATTGTTGAAATAAAAATTGTTTGGTTTAAAACGTGCATTATGAAAATAAAAATTTTATTTTTGATTTTAAATGCTGTTTTTCCGTGATTGTACATGCTATAAATATACATATAAATATGTAAGTATTAAGTTCAAATAGGTACATAATAATATAATACAATGGCGCTATTATAACTCTGGCGAGTTTTATGGCCGAGCTTCTCTCCCAATTCGAGTTCCGCTCCTTTAGTTTTTCCTACAAATTAGGTATGTGGTATGCCGGCTCCGAACGGCGAATGCATTTATTCTGAGAAGCCTTTTCATGGCAGAAATCCACTGCCGAGAGGTGACCGCTGCTCTTAAAAAACCCAATAATTGGATTTTTACTAATTAGAAAAATTGTTTTGGTGTTTGGCTCGGACCGTGGTTTGAACCCGAGACCTCTGGCATTGCAGGCGAGCACTCTACCCACTACACCACAGCGGTGCATACATACATATGTATTTAAGCTTGTATTTTTCTTATTTTACGGAATTGAAATTGTGCGGCTTTGTGAAAAATCACTTATTTAATAAAAACATATTACTTATGTAGGTACATGCTAGTGCTGGAAAACCAATGATAGTGGTCCCATCGATTAACCATCGATAGTTTTAAAGGCAACCATCGATAGTATCGATTGTTTAATATATTTACGTAGGTGGCGCGTTAAAGGGAAATGTGCAGGGCTATTTTATAGAAGGTTAACCTACTAAACAACTGATTGCTAACTTTTTCTGCTTTTTTTTATTCATATTGTGGTGCTTATGAAGAAAAATATAACTTTTTATTAGAAACATATTATAAAATTAAAAAAAAACCAAAGTTTATGTAAAAAGTTCAATACAAAAAATAAATCAATAACTATTCAAAACCCAATAAATACAACGGATTTGCCTCGAATTTGAGACGAGTTCGCTTCTCTGATTATATTATCGCGGGGATACTTCGCGACGATAGATCGGCGAATCCGAATTCCCAGGGCAGTCACCTCTCATTAGCGATTCGCGCATTTGTATATTCTCGGATCGTTGGCGATTCGAGATTTGGGCTCATTGGCGAATACATTCTAGCAAATCTTCTCCTGCGAATCCGCCTCGAATTCGCCACGATATCATCCTCGCTTTTGTGTTTATTGGTAAGTAAGACTACTACATACACACATTTGTACGTATACAGTTTTCCACAAAATAATAGGAGAGCCGAAATCAAAACCTAAATGCTCAATTCTCAATAAAAAAAAACCTTTTTATTTGAAAAATTTTTCATAAAATTATTCACTAATCTTTTATTTATATATTCACAGCCCACATATTCCCATCAAGTACCTTAAAAATTATAAATCTCAGTTTTTTTGATTAATTTTTTCAACAGACGTTGTAGTTATTTACAAAGTAAAATACCATCGATGGTTAAAAAAAACCATCGATAATCGCTATGGCATCGGCCCCATCGATAGTATCGATAGTTCAATCGATGGTTTTCCAGCACTAGTACATGCCTATGTAAATCATCGATATGCAGGTGATATTAAACTCTAAGAATGCGCCAGTCCAACAAAGGAAGGACAACATCTGTATCAAAGAAGATGATTCAAGACTAAAAGAGTAATCTACGGATGTCCAGATATTTCGAAAATAAAAAATTATTTGCGAAGCAATCGGATTTATGCATTTTTCTCCTAATAAATAAAGCAATAAATATGTAGCTGAAGTAACCAATTTTAAAGAAAATCAAACTTTTGCAAATCTTTTAGATTTCAAGAGTTATTGTTTTTAAATTTTCACACACATCCACTAACAATAATTAAAAATGGCATATTTTCCATTTTTCGCACGTTTTATGCAATAGGGATTTAACTCGAAATTTTCGATTTCTGGGATTTTGCCATATATTTCAATAACTGGGTCATGCCTTTGAGTCTAGTCTTATAAAATACTCAAATAGATAAAAATGGCGTAAATAAGTGATTTTGTAGTTAGCCATAGAAGGAAACTATTTGGAATTATAAAAGTTTGTTTGCGTTTTCCTAAAAAAATTTTTTTTTTAGTTAAATCCCTATTGCATAAAACGTGCGATATGTATGCTAAATACCTATGTTTTCTTTTAATTGATGTGCATCGAGCAGCTTTCACACAAACGTCTATGCATTTTCAGTTTGCGCGCGTTGAATTGGAAATATTTAATTAAACAATCGGTTTTCAAGCGAATATGCTTGCATATCGAAAAGATCAAATACGTATGCAAGTTCATACATATATGAATACAAATATAAAATATACCAAAATAAAGGTAGAAATAAACCAAAAATTTGTATATGATTGCACGTGATACTGGAGTTGATCAATACAAGTACCAAGCCTTTTCAGAGATGGCTTCAAGCTTCGGTTAAATCCACAAAATTACACAAAATTTCAGGCTATCTTTACTGTGCTATCAAAACGCATCTGAGATAAAAAAAAGCGTTCCCATTATTACATAAAAATTTCGCTTTCGACAAGTTTGAATTTAAAATTTCCCGAAAACCACAAAATAATTGGATATTTGCCCTCTTACTGGTTGTAAATATTGCTAGAGGGCTTGTGTTGTTGCAATTTTTAGTGCTCAGATCTTGTGCAATGCAATGAATAAAATTTGACTGATGCAACTTGTTTGGCAAACATCGAAAACCTATAACAGAAAGCAGACAACAAGGCGTAGAACAACCAGAATAAACAAGTGCCGATACTTTGGGATGAAGGCAAAAAATCATTAACACAAAATACTTAAGCCGCAACAAAGCAAACAAGAAACCTCAAGGAAAAAAAAAGTACCTAAGACATGTAGAAGCTGAAAGGCAACTAAGGTATGTTGGCCATGTTTGCTACATGCACTTTTGAAGGGTGTTCATTTAGAGCGATTAATACAAAGTGTTCTACAAAGTCGTAGTATGAACGCTAGACAAACATATACGCAGTTTAGATTGATTTTATAGGCGCACATAACTTTTGAACTAAATTCCAGCAAAGTAGCCAATGAAATATTCATTTTCAATTTTTCTTAAATAAAATTGACCAATAGATCCATAAAAAATACACGGCCATACTTATATTTGATTGATTCTACAAAAGTTTAGAATCGCCACCATGCTAAGCAAGAAATGTAAACTATGAAAAAAAAACACCCATTTCAATATAATAGTAGATAGATAGTGATGTGAAATGACAACAAAAGCAATACACATACATATGTATAGCAACAACAATTGCAACTTTCGAACAACTGCAATAATAGCAGAACCATATAAATATTGCAACGTCACTAACTCAACATGTTGCAGTCGCCTTGCTCCTTGCAGCACAAAAAGCAAAGAAGACTACAGTGTAAGAGGGCGATGTTGTACTCGTATGTATGTGGCTTTAGCTGCGAGTACCAGAAGAGAGCTAGAAGAAGTTCACGTACACAAAGTACACTTTCAGTTCAATAATACCACAAATTCCGCAAAACTTTAAATTGAAGTTATCCTGCCCTGTGTAAAATACACAGACACTGACTGTGAAAATGAGGAGCGAACAGGCGCATCGGGCCCGATAACGAGTTGATGTGGGATGTTGTGTCATGGAACATTGTTGGGGGGTGATGTTGGTGTAAATAGAGTTTAAATGTGTAAGCAGACAGACAAAGTGTCGGCCTGACGAGCAACAGCAAAGCGAAACACTTTTTCATAGTTTTCCAAGAAATTCCACTGATTTAGAGAAGAGAAACGTAGAGTTGAGAGCGGGAAAAGGGTTATGCCATTCACTAAATCCTTTAACAAATGAAGAAAGTGTTGTCTAGGCCAAACCTGCTGTTAGGTACTCTTTCAATTTCTGCACTCTCATGCCTGTCCAGTGTTTACATCATCTCATCACCAAGAAAGTTCAGTAAAAAAAAAATAAACGCTTTTTCTTGCCTGCAAAAATCACAAATAATGTAATCAACAAAAAATACAGAACGACAACATTAATATCAACAAAACTATAATTAAAAGGGTCAGCACCAGCAGAGCCAAATATGGAATAACACGCTTGGAATTTCAAGTGCGACAATTGATACCACGCTGCAAGACTATACATTAGAGCGTATCACGGTGTAAGGAGGGAAAAAAGTTGAAAATGTTCCTCCCTAGTTTGAACACTTAC
The DNA here is from genome assembly GCA_960531455.1 of Urophora cardui. Lineage (NCBI taxonomy): Eukaryota > Metazoa > Arthropoda > Insecta > Diptera > Tephritidae > Urophora > Urophora cardui. The sequence goes on along the minus strand of OY482672.1, from coordinate 71,446,361 downwards.
CTTATGAGGTTTTCAAAAAAAATTGAAATTTTTTGTCACCCTGTAAAAACAGCGAAATTTGTTTTTTTTCTATAATTTCTATATTTTACGTTCGATATTCAAAAGTGATACATTTTTAGAAAGGTATTCACAAAGGCAATATTTCATCCATAGAAACTTTTAGCCCATCATGACAAGTGCAGCTTTTATTCTATTTTTACTAAAACCAACACCCTGTATTTGAAAAAGAAATTGTTTCCTGAAAACTAGGAAAAAAGAATATTTACCTGCATATAATGAGGAAATAAATGTAATGCATTTATGCTAAATCTTTTCTTGACTCTAATTTGCTGTAACGTTCTCGGCTACTTAGTTTAGCGAATACATAACCTAGGCGTTCCTCGTCGGCAACTTCTGTACAAGAATCACTTACTACGTGGGCAAATCGCACAGTATTTTGAGAAATTAATAGGTTATAATTAGTATAATTAGTATCAATCACTGCTGTTTGGAAATATTAACCGGGTATTTTTATAACATCATTAGAATTTTGTAGTTGCTGCAAGTGCGTATCAGAATAAAATTGCAAGCATGGTGGCTCTGTAATTCTAAATGACCTCCAATCGATCACTTGAGTGTACGATGTACTATGTATATAGCTGCCCTACTCTGCTCTGCTCTAACCTGCTCTGAACTTTGTTTTGTTCATTAAACAGACCTAATATTAATAAGTTATACTCTTTTTACTCATATAATGATGTCAAAATTATTTCCAAGGCTGAATTTACTTTATTCAAAATTTTTTTTTAGTACAGGGTGTTGGTCTTAAATAAATTTGAATAAAAGCTAAAGCTGGCGTCGCAGGTTAATGGCTTATATAGAGGAAATATGACACGAGTTAAAACCTTTACAACAATCTATTGCTCGTTGAAATCAAAGACCAAATAGAAAAGTTATAAATAAAAAACGAATTTCGCTGTTTTTACAGGGTGCCGAAAAAAAATTTTTTCCATTTTTGAAATCTCCAACAAGTAAACATTCGAAAACAATATTTTTGGCCATACGCTCTACTATACATATTATGTGGGAAGCTGGTATTTCTAAATTACCATTTGGAAGAGTTATTATATAATAATAATCTAATATAATACAATGGCGCTGATATAACTCTGACGATTTTTAAGGTCGAGCTTCTTTTTCCAATTGGAGGCGTGCTCCTTAACTTTTGTTTTTCCTACTAATGAAGAATAGTTACTCTGTACCGCTCTAGTACAAGTGATATATAACCATTTTAATTCTACAATTTTATTTTCTGAAATTTGTAAGAAACTGTTTAATGAAAACAACGTAATAAAGTTCCACCCTGTCCGATTATTGGATATTTCATTTCATTTATTCAGTCTATGGTTAATAAATCTTACAGACTAAATACAATAACAAAAACCTGAAGACAAATATACGTAAATACTACGTCTAGAATGATTGAAGGAAAGATTTAAACCGAGATCCCTGGAAAGGAAAATTTAGATCAATAATGCTGGATAATCTATTGAGATTAACCAAGTATCTTAATATCAGATCAATTCTATAATATTTGGCTATAATCAACTTGACATACACAGAACGGCTGTTGAAACCGTAAAGCTCGATGTGGAACATTAAACGTTATACGTACGGCCAGTTCTAGATTTCAGAGAACTCGCTCTGACAAGCATAAAACGGGCATTGTAAGAAGGAAGAGGGTGAGTGAGTCTCAGGGAAAGCACCATTGCACAAATAACAGTCATATTCTAATTTATAACGTACAAGAGAATTAAATAGATATGTCTTTAAAACAGTTCAAAATAGTTAGCGCATCTGGGTATAACCAATCACAAGCACGAGTAAAAATAACCAACAGCAATACAAAGTAGAATCGTCATTGTTTTTGCAGTGACTGGTATTTATGTAAGAGGTGTTTTCGATTCCTCGATCTTGAGTTGAGCTCTATTACTTGAGCACTTTCTGTCCACACTTTTGTCATACACTTATTGCTCTGTATACTGTACTTACATAGGTACTGCCCATATTGTTGTTGGCCAAACAATTCCGCATTGTGTGTTGCAAAAGTAGCACTTGAAAGTTGTTTACTACTTATTTACTTACATACTTTTAAATAGCAACAGCAGCAGTACGAGCAACATGCCTTGACGTTTTCACTACTAACATTTTCGAAAGGCTTCGTTGGTCCATTCCTCAATCGCCAATGCGAGGGTTTTGACAAGGTGTGGAGGGATGCTTGTTTCAAGTGAAAATTTGCCTGTCGAAGCAGCTGCAGTGATCGTTTCCCAAGCATAAAGAAGTTTTTTGGTTAAATTTTGTCTAGTTATTCATGTTATTTTCGTTGTTGTTGTTGTTTTTATTGTAAATTAACTGTTGCGGTTTTGTTTCAAAATTTTTGGCCAACAAGTTTGCGGAAAATTAATTACAAAATCGTGAGGTCAATCTTCTTTCAACACCGACCCAACAACAATGTACAATAACGTCGTCGCCGACACTGCACAGTGGGTCAAAATCTCTAAACAATATGTACACTCAGGGAAAAAAAATATAAAAACATATGAAAACGTGCTTAGAATGGGCAAAAACGTATTTAAAAGTGATGTAAATACCAACATTTTTATTTTAAAAATGCTCATTGTAAAATTTTTAAATCAAGAAAAAACATTTAAAATTTAAAAATGTTTATTTTTATTTTAAGCACTATGAGAAAAAAACGCTGCAGTGTTCTCTTTATCATTGTCTCTTCCGGATTCGAAATTGTATCCAACGGCATTCTCTTCATCTTCTCTCAATCCGAGTCCCAATTACAAAAATATAGCATCCGCTCAAGGCAAATTCATTCATATGATAATGGTAAGTGAACAGCTGACTTCTTCTTCTTCCCGTTTTTAACTCGCTGTGTACAGAAGAATACAGAAGAATGTCAAACAAAGAAAAATTTGACTTTGAGTTTAACATTGTGATGGACAAAAACTTAAAGCGAATCGAGGCGAATATTGCCGAATACGCCCTGCCATTACCATAATGGATCTACCTTGCCCCCGCTAGTTCTCCTCTTCTTTTCTACTTCGCCTTAAAGGCGGATTCATCGTTCGAGTTCAGAACTAAAATTGAATTTGAGTTAACTAATAAAAAGAGTTCATCTCACATAATTCCTCTCACACTCCGAAAGCACAACAACAACACATGGCAAAAAAGTTCTGAACTCGAACGATGAGTCCGCTTTAAGTATTTGCTATCTTTATTTATTATTCTCCTCATTCTCCTTTTTCTTCTTTATTTTATATTCTCCTCCGGATTCGAACCATGACATCAACCTGAAATTCAATCCAACGCCATCACATAGTGGAACAACTAAAATTATATTGAATTGTAATAACCTATTTATACTTCCCTTTTCCTAAAAAGGAATCCATGAATTATATGAATCATTGTAAAAACAAAATAAAAAAAAATTGATTCTCTTTATTGTTTTTGTTGGATTTCTCACAAAAAAAATATTTTCTCACAAAAAAAATTTGAACAACGAGCGAGTTTTTGAATCAACATTCATTTTCATTTTTAATTTAAGTATGTTTCTTTTTTAATTCAAAATGCATTTTTACTTCAAAAATTTCATTCTTAATTGAAAAATTTCATTTTTAATTTAAAAATTTTCATTGTTAAAATAAAAATGGTTTGGTTTAAAAGTGGATTATGAAAATAAAAATTTGTTTTGTTATTTTTCCCTTTTTGGGTGAACGAATAGCACCTAAAAAAGATTTTATCACCTTTCGTATTGTCCCACTGTGCGCTGTCATCAACGTTGATGTTGTACAAGGATGCTTGTTGTGTTTGTTGTAAGTGGCAAGAAACAAAGTCCACAGACTTTACGCTCACTTTGCACATTTCATTGTAGATTTTTGCACAAGCCCCCGCTAACGTCGTTTTCCCTCTCTGATAAACTGCTTAGTAAGTTTTCCAAATATTCGGGTTAATTTGAATTTTCGATTCTTAGTTTGCTTTCGTTAAGTTTTAAGTTTTCAATTAAATTTTGTCTGTCTGTTGTGTTGTAAGACATACCTATGTATATTTTAAGCATTTTCATTCGCTTTTTAGTTCACTTTATTTCCACTTTTGAGCATCTCTTGTTTAGTAGTTCTCCCTTAGAGGACGGTAATTTTACTATTGACTCACGGCTTCTTGAATGTAAAATAGCTTAAGTATTTCTCTAATTGAATGATTTATTAGCTTGGCCATTTTCGCAAAGTGAACTAAAGGGGTTGGTTTCAATTGGCTCTATTTTTTTTTTTTGTAATTTTCACTAGTGTCTTTCAAAATATTCTTAGAGAGACACATTATGGCCTTTTAGGAAAAAATAAGGAAGTCTTAGATCGAGCTGGAAGGTGGGAGTTTGGATTATTTTCCTGATTTTTGATCGCTCAATCTTAAGAAAAGTAGATTCCTTATAAAATTTCGCAGTAGCTTCAAAATGAAAACAATTCTGAGCATTGAGATAATGAGGACAAAAATGCTCTTGGTTTATGTACTAATCGGGTTTGCAGCATTATGTATTCAATGCAACGTAAAGGCGCTCAAGTCATTCATACCCGATATGTCGATATACTTACTACATAACTTGCAGCTTTTGGGGATACTTTCATAAAACATCGACAACAAAAAAAAAGGCGTTTCAGTAGCTTAAGAGATTGACTCTTGTAGGTCAAGGATCGAGTTGGCTATCGTCTTCATCTACGCTCTGTTAAATGCACTCAATCGCGGGGAAAAAAATCATTTCAAATAAAACATATAACAAAAGCCACTGATTCGCTCCACAATAATCACAATTATGATGATTCATGTTGTTGATGGACAACGATTGTTTTTTTCGGCGCCTCTCCCAAGATAACCACAAGACAGCTAGCTTAAAAAAAGAATAAGAAGATATTTAACCACAACAAAGTTTGGTACAGCTCATTAAGAACTAGGTGGGATGGGTACGAAAAAGAAGAACACAAGCACAAAAAGAAAGAAATGATAAAGAAACATGCCTACTTTTTATGGAGATGAAAGCTTCAAAAAGTGGGAACCGCAGTACACAAAGAAACGCATAGTAAGAAAAATGAAAATGGGGCAATTTGGATTTTATCAAGGCAACAACTGAACTGAAGTGCTTGTGCACACCGTTTGATTTAGCTGCTTTTTTCATCGTCGACTTAAGAACAATCGATGCGCTCTGATCACCTAAAAATTTATGTATGCACATACGAGTATGTTCATATAAAGTAGCTTTTGATTTCAGAATGTTATAGTGTAGGGAAGAGTGTGAAGGCATTAGTTTAGTGAAGAGTGCATTGAGAATGGGACATACTTTTAGTGAGGGTACACTCAGGGGAAAAAAATTATAAAAACATATGAAAACGTGCTTAAAATGGGCAAAACGTATTTAAAAGTGATATAAATACCAAACATTTTTATGTTAAAAATGTTGATTGTAAAATTTTTAAATCAAGAAGAAACATTTTAAATTTAACAAGTAAGGAAGCCTAAGTTCGAGTGTAATCGAACATTAGATACTCAGCTGTATGCTTTCATAGTTTGTTTGCGTTTGATGGAAACACGGTGCAATTAATATAAAGCGAGTGCTGCATAAAGTGGGCGTAGTCACGCCCATTTTCTAAATTTTTATCAGTCATCCAACTAAGCATATCAATATTATACTTTGTGCAAAATTTCATTCCTTTATGACTTCTACTTACAAAGATGTCACGCTACAAATTCCCAAAGGGTGTTCCAGAAATATCTTTCTTAAACAGTAGGCGTGGTCATAAACCGATTTCAATAAATTTTTGCGTGTCTGTTAACACAAGTTATAAAAGTGTATAAACCAAGTTTCGTCATAATATCTCAATTATTTGTCGAGTTATGGGCTCCGAAATCTCGTTGATTCCTTTGTCTGAAAAGAGGCGGTGCCACGCCCATTTTCCAAAATTTTTCTATTTGTTGTTTCCGGTCTATTGTGGAAGTCATGCCACAAAATTTCAATGAATTATCTTTATATTTGACAAAGATATCGCTTAAAATGTTTTTATTAGGCCCCTTTAAAGTTCTCATATATAAAAGTGGGCGTGGTCGTCAACCGATTTCGCTAAAATTTCGAGCGTGTATTACCACAAGTAATGAAAGTGTACACACCAAGTTTATTCATTATATATAAATTATTTGTCGAGTTATGGGCTCAGAAATCTCGTATATTCCTGTTTATAAAAAGTGGCGGTGCCACGCCCATTTTCCAAAATTTTTGTGTTTTTCGTTTTATGTCCGCAGTTGGACTCCTGCTATAAAATTTCAATGATATATCTTTATATTTGACAGAGATATCGCTTAAAATGTTTTTATTAGGTCACTTTATAAGACCCATATATAAAAGTGGGCGTGGCCCTCAACCGATTTCGGAAATTTTTCGTCCAAATATTTGACTAAGTAAGTATATCACGCGTACCAAATTTCATCGATATATCTTCAATGGTTTCTGATTTATGACTCATAAACTTTCAATGTTTGCCCCTTAATAAGTGGGCGTGGCACCGCCCATTTTCCAAAATTTTTGTGTTTTTCGTTTTATGTCCGCAGTTGGACTCACGCGACAAAATTTCAATGATAGATCTTTATAGTTGACAGAGATATCGCTTAAAATGTTTTTATTAGGTCACTTTGTAATATACATATATAAAAGTGGGCGTGGCCGTCAACCGATTTTAACTATTTTCCGTCCAAACGTATGCCTAAGTAAGTAAATCACGCGTACCAAATTTTGTCGATATATCTTCAATGGTTTCTGAGTTATGACATATAAAACTTTCAAGGTTTGACGCTTAATAAGTGGGCGTGCCACCGCCCATTTTCCAAAATTTCATCAAATTTCTTCCTAGGGGCCTGAGCTCAACACGTGGGTAAAATTTCATCGCTCCAGCTATATTAGTGACTGAGATACCAAATTTCCGATTATTTCTATATAGGAAAAGTGGGCGTGGTCATGGTCCGATTTCGCCCATTTTCAATACCAACCGTCCCAGTCTCGATACCAACTTGCATTTCAAATTTCATCAAAATATCTCAATTTTTGCGCGAGTTAGAGTGTTTACAGACGGACGGACATGGCTAAATCGATTTCTCTTTTCACCCTGATCATTTTGATATATATAAGTCTATATCTATCTCGATTATTTCACTCTGTTACAATCCACCGTTATGTGATTAAAACTATAATACTCTGTGTACTAGTACAGCTGAGTACAAAAATGTGTATTTTTATTTTAAGCACTATGAGAAAAAAAAACGCTGCAGTGTTCTCTATATCATTTTCTCTTCTGGATTCGAAATTGTATCCAACGGCATTCTCTTCATCTTCTCTCAATCTGAGTCCCAACTACAAAAATATAGCCTGCGCTTGTTCTTCTCTTCTTTTCTACTTCACCTTAACTGTTTGCTATCTTTATTTCTTATTCTCCTTATTCTCCTTTTTCTTCTTTATTTTATATTCCCCTCCGGATTCGAAGCATGACATCAACCTGAAATTCAATCCAGCGCCATCACATAGTAGAACATTAAACATGATATTGAATTGTAGTAACCTATTTATACTTCCCTTTTCCCAAAAAAGAATCCATGAATTATATGAATCATTGTAAAAACAAAATTAAAAAAAAATCGATTCTCATTATTGTTTTTGTTGGATTTCTCACAAAAAAAATTTTGAACTAAGAGCGAGTTTTTGAATCAACATTCATTTTTAATTTAAGTATGTTTCTTTTTAAATCCAAAATGCATTTTTACTTCAAAAATTTCATTTTTAATTTAAAATTTTTCGTTGTTAAAATAAAAATGGTTGGGTTTAAAACGTGCATTATGAAAACAAAAATTATATTTTTGATTTTAAAATGCTGAGTGTATGCATTTTTGTAAGTTTTTGAGTGAAACTTTTTCAAAAGAATCGCCAAAACGCATACTGACTTACACTATCCGATGCGTTAAAAATGAGAGTTTGTCTTACAACGAAGTGGACGCTATTGGCCCTATGGAACATCTCCTCTACGAATATACAGTATTTGGCGGTAAACAGCTCAAATGCCACCGCTCTGCAGACTTCCTGTCTATATTAAATGGCATTGCGGACCGGGGCTTACATCGGATATTGAATTTCATAAGCTCATTCAAAGCATAAATGACTTAAAAGTTCGGTTGGCAACATTACGGACTATCCTATGTTTCTGCATAAATTTCGAGCGCATATTATGTATGTGAAATTGATTTTCGGTCTATGCAAAGCTGTATTGGCATGAACTTAAATGACTTTAGAGTTCTCTAGTACATGGGTGCAGTTCCAGTGACTCTTTGTGACAGTGATGCCAAGTGTAGGGAAAAGAGGCTACATGTAGGGAAATTCGACCTCAAATTTGCAGTGTAAGGAAAAAGGGACAGATTTTCAAAAATTAGCTAAATGTAGGGAATTTTTGAAGTCAGAAATTTTCGTTTCCTTGCAACGAATTAATTTTTTCTAAGAACCTAAAATTTTTTAATAACTACAAATAAAATGTTTCTGCATGCTTGATGCAATATTTCAAAATTGTACTTTGTTCTTATCTGGCAATATATTCTTTGACCTGCCTACAGGGCCTCGAAGCAAAAGTTTTTTTCGTTAGCTCCTGCTTCGCTCACAAATTTTTTTGCTTTAGCTCTGGGTCCGATGTTACCACCAAATTGCACTTCCATTTTTTTTTGTTGTGGTGATCAGAGATGCGTTTGTGGGCTTTTCTTGTTAAACCAGTATAGGAAGTAAGTATATACGGAAATGTGGACGTGGTACCTATCATATAAAGAGAAATTTTCATGTTGTATTTGAAAATTTAAAAATAGAGCTAGTCGAAATTCGACTACTGGTATTCACTGTCAACTTACAATATGTATAAAAACGTGATGAGACCACATGAAATTTGTATCTCTTAGTCAAGGTTTATCTAACTACATTCTTTATTTAAAAAAGTTCATTTATAATAAAAAAAAAATTACAATTATCATTTTTATGAAATATGTACAATGTTATTAAGATAAACCAAATTTCATCTATATATAGTTATATATATATATATTTTTTTTATTATATAAACACAAATAAACGTAACAATTTTTAAGTATGCATACGTCGATTTTTGAATAAAAACATTATTTGCATCAATTTTATGTGTGTTTATTGTAATATAGAGAAAATACGGCGTAGGGAAATTTGTAGGGAATAATTTTGTTAGCGTAGGGAAAAGTAGGGAATTTTTTGGCATCACTGCTTTGTGATTCCCAACAACAATCGAATTGAGCGCTATCGCCGCAACGGCTCAACTCAAAACGAGCAGTACAATCGATCGACATTCAATGCGTAGTTTTCTTTTCGAAACATTTTTTGTTATTCCGAGAAAGATGTTGTGGTAAAAATGATGATGTTGTTGTGGAGTGACTCCGTTATTCGATTTGGGCCTGCACAATTGCTTTAGTGGAAGAAAATAAGATATTTAGTCTGTCTGAGATAATTTACACATGTTCTTCTTGCTCTGCAATTTGTGATTTATATTCGAAGTAGGTGGAGGCTCGTTGAGATTTTTAGTTTAAAAAGATTCAAACAATATTACTAATGAGTAATTGTATCTCTATCAGACAAGAAAAAAAACTGCAACAAAATAAAAAATTTCCCTAATTGTTTTAATCACTTCGCGATGGCGCTGGGATCAATAAAATCCAACACATAAAGTTTTCCAGCCAACATATCTACATAAGTTGTATGAATAAAGATTTTAGCTTTGTTTTTATTTTTCTTCTTTTATTCATTCGGTCGTTGAGAGTCATAAATTATGTACATACTCGTTTAACATACATATGTATATCGGCAACGTATGAACGCCTCCCACGTCAACATATGCGCCACGACCAGAAAACAGACACAGTACAACGCGCAATTCATTTGATTCTAATTTATGTATGTTTTTCTCGCATTAAATAGATTTTGATGGCCGTCGCGGTGTGTGTTGAAGAGACAAACAACTTAACAGAAAATGTTGGCAATCACCGGGAAATAAATATATCAGCAGCGACAGGCTGTGTCAGACCAGACGTGTAGGGGAATGGATGGAATAATAGAACATGTAATACACGCCCTTCACGAGAGCAAAAAGTTGTTTATAAGGGCAGCAAACTTTTTCGAACCCTGTCGGCTTGACATTGCCTCTTCTGCGACTTTGCCAACAGTTGATGTTTTTGCAATGTTTTTTTGCTTTCTTTCTTTTCTTTTTATTAGGAAGTCTACAAACACTTGTACATACTTTTGCATGTAAATACATTTCTTGAAGTTCTTATAACTCCTTGGCTTTCTGGCGCGCAAATTTCCACAAGAGAGTGTTGAAATAATCAACCTTGGTGGCATGTGGCACCTTGGCGTAGTAACTTGGTATTTTTTTTTGTATTATTCCAATAGCAAATGTATGTACAATGTACATTAGAGCGTATCGCGAAAAAAAAGTTCGCCGTACGCCCCCGCATATGATGTCTTTTTGGAAAACTGTCGCGGTCTGATCGCGACAAAATATTTTTCCTTTTGTTACTCCCACTATGTATGTATGCACTGGCAGAGCAAATTTTCACTTGTTTTGTTTATTTACCTTTTTACCTTTTATCCTTTGTTCCCAACGGGGAGCGCACCCTAGCGGCGACAAATGAAGTTATACGATATTGCCATGATGGGCAGTACTGGCGGAGTGTGTTGCGAGCTTTTGCCTTTTAGCGGAGTTCCCCACCAAATTGTTATACATATATGTAAATATGTAGGATGTAAATAAAGAACAAGTAAGGAAGCCTAAGTTCGAGTGGAATCGAACATTAGATACTCAGCTGTATGCTTTCATTGTTTGTTTGCGTTTGATGGAAACACGGTGCACTTAATATAAAGCGAGTGCTGCATAAAGTGGGCGTAGTCACGCCCATTTTCTACATTTTTATCAGTCATCCAACTAAGCATATCAATATTATACTTTGTGCAAAATTTCATTCCTTTATGACTTCTAGTTACAAAGATGTCATGTTACAAATTCCCAAAGGGTGTTCCAGAAATATCTTTCTTAAAAAGTAGGCGTGGTCATAAACCGATTTCAATAAATTTTTGCGTGTCTATTAACACAAGTTATAAAAGTGTATAAACCAAGTTTCGTCATAATATCTCAATTATTTGTCGAGTTATAGGCTAAGAAATCTCGTATATCCCTTTGTGTAAAAAGAGGCGGTGCCACGCCCATTTTCCAAAATTTTTCTATTTGTTGTTTCCGGTCTACTGTGGAAGTCATGCCACAAAATTTCAATGACAGATCTTTATATTTGACAGAGATATCGCTTAAAATGTTTTTATTAGGCCCCTTTATAGTTCTCATATATAAAAGTGGGCGTGGTCGTCAACCGATTTCGCTAAAATTTTGAGCGTGTATTACCACAAGTAATGAAAGTGTACACACCAAGTTTCGTTATTATATATAAATTATTTGTCGAGTTATGGGCTCAGAAATCTCGTATATTCCTGTTTATAAAAAGAGGCGGTGCCACGCCCATTTTCCAAAATTTTTGTGTTTTTCGTTTTATATCCGCAGTTGGACTCCTGCTATAAAATTTCAATGATATATCTTTATATTTGACAGAGATATCGCTTAAAATGCTTTTATTAGGTCACTTTATAATACCCATATATAAAAGTGGGCGTGGCCCTAAACCGATTTCGGAAATTTTTCGTCCAAATATTTGACTAAGTAAGTATATCACGCGTACCAAATTTCATCGATATATCTTCAACGGTTTCTGATTTATGACTCATAAAACTTTCAATGTTTGCCCCTTAATAAGTGGGCGTGGCACCGCCCATTTTCCAAAATTTTTGTGTTTTTCGTTTTATGTCCGCAGTTGGACTTACGCGACAAAATTTCAATGATAGATCTTTATATTTGACAGAGATATCGCTTAAAATGTTTTTATTAGGTCACTTTGTAATATACATATATAAAAGTGGGCGTGGCCGTCAACCGATTTTAACTATTTTCCGTCCAAACGTATGCCTAAGTAAGTAAATCACGCGTACCAAATTTTGTCGATATATCTTCAATGGTTTCTGAGTTATGACATATAAAACTTTCAAGGTTTGACCCTTAATAAGTGGGCGTGGCACCGCCCATTTTCCAAAATTTCATCAAATTTCTTCCTAGGGGCCTGAGCTCAACACGTGGGTAAAATTTCATCGCTCCAGCTATATTAGTGACTGAGATACCAAATTTCCGATTATTTCTATATAGGAAAAGTGGGCGTGGTCATGGTCCGATTTCGCCCATTTTCAATACCAAACGTGCCAGTCTCGATACCAACTTGCATTTCAAATTTCATCAAAATATCTCAATTTTTGCGCGAGTTAGAGTGTTTACAGACGGACGGACAGACGGACGGACGGACAGACGGACGGACGGACGGACGGACGGACATGGCTAAATCGATTTCTCTTTTCACCCTGATAATTTTGATATATATAAGTCTATATCTATCTCGATTATTTCACTCTGTTACAATCCACCGTTATGTGATTAAAACTATAATACTCTGTGTACTAGTACAGCTGAGTATAAAAACAATGAGCGCGGAAGGCGCAGAAAGGGGTGTCATCGCTTTCGTCCCTTTTGCGGTGCATTAAGGCATCCGCTAGATGAAGGCAGTTTATGTGTGTGTGGTTGTATATCATTAGTCGGGGCATCGGTGATGACCGCACAGGTTAGCGGTTCGGTGCGACCGGGTGGTTACCCACACATACAGCCTGAGGGTATATACAAAAAATGTATATGCTGGCGCGCAGCCTTCGGCCTGGCTCGCGGGTGCGCGTCAGAATACTCTTGTATGCGATTGCGAGAGGATCCTTTTCTGTGCGGGCGAATTTAAAATAATTGTAAAAGCGGTGTTTTTGGTGTTAGAAAAAAAAGAAGAAAATTTAATTTTAATAGAATTGAGTGGTGGAAAAGTGGAAAGGTTTTGAAAAAAAAAAGAGTTAAGGAAAAGTTTTGAGGCGAAGTTGAATTTAAAAGAAAAGAAAAAAAGAAAAAGGAAAATCCAAGTGCGGAAGGAAAATAGTGTGGGTTAGGGTGTGTCAAGATAAAAAGGGAAGGGAAATTTAAAGGATCAAGTTGGATCGTGGCTAGTTGGTGGTGGATACTGCGGAGACCTTTAAGCCGGAACACACTCCGGCTCTGATAAGTATACTCTGTGTTGTTGTTGTTGTATAATTTGTCGCCTCTTTGTTTCGTTCCCCGATTTCCTTAACCCATCCTTTTAGCATCCCGCACCCAGAGCCCAGTCATTTGGCGGCGGGTTAAAGTTGTTCCTGGCAGCTCAGGAACTGTGCGGGTGGGTTCGTAACCTTCCGGTTGGACCTCACCTCGGGTGCACCCACAAAACATTTGTTTGTCTTAGCTTTGGGTATTTTGGAAAAAATCGTTGGTATTTATTTTTGGTTGATTTTAGTTTATGTGTTTGAGTTATTGTATGAACCCACCCCGTCTCCACTGAGTGAGTCGGTGCATTAGATTTTCGTTATTGTCACCAAGTGTTGTTGTTTTGCCCTTTTCGTATTAAGCCGTGGCGTTTTGTTGTTTGTAGAAAAGGGTAGGTGACAAAACATTTCCGGAAATTTTTTAAATTTTTTTTTGGACGCCGCTAGATGTCACTAAAAGTTATTTGTCTTATATCTTCAGTATTTATAGTCCCATATCTAAGTATAATACACCAATGTCTTTGGCTTGAAAGGGCGGCTTATACTATGGAATACTATTAACCCTATGTGCGCCATTGGGGTCACTATCACCCAGTACTAAGTTTATACCACCCTAATGTAACTTTTTTATGTCTGCATGTTAAACGTAGTCAAAAATCATTAACCTTTTGCAAGATAAGTATTTCGATAGATTGAGCGGAACCCGAAATAAAACACGTTCAACATTCCGAGGAATATAGGTTTTTCGGTTCCTTTGGTCTTTTAGGTTAATTTTACAGAAAAATTTTCTGGAGACCCCTAATAATATTTTATGCCAAATAATTTTCTAGAACATTTTAACCCTCTAGCGACCTTAAACATGCTATTTTTCCTGATTTTCAAAAAATAGGGGTCAAAATAACCCTTTATTGGCGGTACTAGAGGGTTAACATGTTCTAGAAAATTATTCGCCATAAAATTTCAGTAGGGGTCTCCTCAGAAGAAATCTTTGTAAAATGAACCTAAAAGACCCAAGGAAGCGAAAAACATATATTCCACGGAATGTTGAACGTGTTTTATTTCGGGTTCCGCTCAAGCGATCGAAATACTTCTTTTGCAAGGGATTAATGATTTTAGACTACGTTTAACATGCAGGCATAAAAAATGGCATTAGGGTGGTATGAACTAAGTACTGGGTGGTAGTGACCCCAATGACGCACATGGGTTTAATAATATTCAATAGTATAAGGCGTCCTTTCAAGCCAAAGTCATTGGTATATTAAACTTAGAGATCGGACTATAAATGCCGAAGATATGAGAAAAATGAATTTTAGCGACATCTAGCGGCGCCCAAAAAAATAAATAAAAAACTTTTCCGGAAATGTTTTCCAAAAAGACATCATATGCGGGGGCGTACGGCGAACTTTATTCTTACGTCCCTATAAGGCGAGACGACCTAATGTACATATGAGTAGTCCACTCTCAAAAGTCCCTATGTGAATTTTTCATATTAAGCCACAAAGTAGAAAAACAAAAATAGAATTTTGAATGTGTAGATACATATAAAATTTATAGAGACTTTTGAAAGTGTAATCATCGGTGTACGAAAGGATTTTGTAATAAATTATTAATGGATATTATACACCTTCAAATACTGCTTCATAAACCATCGAAAACTCAATATCGAAAAAATTTCACATAGCAAATTTTGAGAGTGGACTACTCATATGGTCGTTTTCATTCCTTGTAGGAATTACTTATGAATATAAAACATTAGAGAAACCAAACGCTACATCGGCAATTGCTGAATTTCTGGAAATAATAAGTGGAAGATTTCAAAAATAAAACTCAGGAAACGCGGAAGACAAAGCCGTTGTATTGATTCCGGGAAGAGAGAGCCCACCACGGTTGGCATTCGACGTAAAGATGCCAAGATCGAAACAGGGATTAATTTCATCCTACAAGGAATTATGCTTATATAGAGGCATACATATATGTATATATTCACACATGGATATCATAAGCATCAGCTTCCTTACATAATATAACCCTGCAAAAAAATGTGCGATTAATACCGAAAGATATTTGTCCCGGATTGATCTCTTTCGAGAACAATCGGTCCACAATTAGTCCCCGATTTATCCCGTACGGGTATAAATGTAGACTAATTGTAGACCAATTGTTCCCGAACTGGTATAAATGTAGACTAATTGTAGAACAATTGTTCCCTAACGGGTATAAGTGTAGATTAATCGCTTTCATCCCGAAAGGGTATAAATGTAGATTAATCGCTTTCATTCCGAACGGGTACAAATCTAGATTCCTTAAATGTAGAAATTTTACAAAAATATGCAATGTATTTAAAAAATTGTAGAACAACCGGTAAAACGAATTGAACACCCTTTCTTTTAATAACAATGATGAATAATAAAAATGTTGCCTAAAATATTCAATAAAAAAATCCTTTACATTACGCTCATATAATGCATACTTAAAACTTACAATTTTTTTTATTTATTTATTGAGATTTTTTTTCAAAAGTAAAACATTATATAGTCTTTATTTATATGTATATGCATGAACATTTACAATTTTTTAAAGATTGTTATTAAAAATTGCCTTGGCGAACAACTTGGAAAAATCTACATTTGTACCCGTTCGTGCTGGAAGCAATTTATCTACATTGGTACCCGTTCGGGATGAAAGCGATTAATCTACATTTGTGCCCGTTCGGGATGTAAGCGATTGATCTACATTTGTACCCGTTCGGTATGTTAGTGATTAATCTACATTGGTACCCGTTCGGGTATACAAGTTGAACAATTAGTCTCTTCATAGGACATGCTCGAACAAATGCGATCAATTCACTCCATATAAAGGGATGTAAAATTGTATTAGTCGCTTGCTCCCTTGCGATTGATCCCGGACACGTCCCGGATTAATCGCATTTTTTGCAGGGAAGTATGTACCTATGCTTATATACATACATCCTACCTTCACGTGTGCGACAGCTCATACATATTCATGTGCTATTTGTTAACATAGAAGGATACATGAATCATGCATACTCATATGAAACTGCTATAAATGTACAAATGTACGTACATTTATACATTAACTGTGGAAAAGAGGCAAAGGTTGAATGAAAAAGTAACGCAACGTATTAAAAATGGATTAGATGTCACGTGAGCCTTCATCGCGTAATGAAAAAATTTTACGGATATCCAAACATATTTACAAATGTACATGTTTTCACGCTACTCAACAGCGAATGAAACAAAATCGCAGGTGACTTTGGGGCGTTGGGTGAAAAGGGTCACCGCAGCAAAAG
Organism: Urophora cardui; assembly: GCA_960531455.1. Classification (NCBI taxonomy): domain Eukaryota; kingdom Metazoa; phylum Arthropoda; class Insecta; order Diptera; family Tephritidae; genus Urophora; species Urophora cardui. The sequence goes on along the minus strand of OY482672.1, from coordinate 71,429,721 downwards.
ACAATAGAAGCACAACGACGACGAAATCTCTATTTGTTGGGATATGATTTTTTTTTTTAATTTCGTTTGGGATAACATTCCAATCAGTTATATATTTGCAAGCAAACGTGTATGCGGGCGCAATAGCAAAACTATGCACATACACCAAATGGTGATAGAAAACCCTTTTTAATTATGCATTAAAGAAGCATGCGAAAGCTTTTGGCATACACTCAGTTTTTTTTTTGGGTAGATTCTGGTACAAAATTAATGAAATAGATTAAGGGAATTGAATAAAGAAAATATAAATATAGATATTTTTTGTTGTTTGCTTTTCCGGCAGGGTAGGATTGCGATGTATTGTGGAACGACTTTCCGTCATGCCTTGTCAAGTTTAATTTGGTTATTAAGCGGTTTCGGCTATGTGCCATTTTCAGTATTTTGAGAACGAAACAAGATACTGAAGTTGGCACATAGCCCAAACCTGTTTATAACCAAATCAAACTTGACAAGGGATGACGGAAAGTCGTTCCACAATACAAAATATATATAAATACATATATATGTGGGTATGCATGTGCGTGTGAAACTTGCTAACTTTCCATCCAAACGAACTGAAAGACTTTTCTCTGATAATGAGTATGTACGCTGTTGTTTTTTATACTCAGCTGAACTAGTACACAGAGTATTATAGTTTTAATCACATAACGGTGGATTGTAACAGAATGAAATAATCGAGATAGATATTGACTTATATATATCAAAATGATCAGGGTGAAAAGAGAAATCGATTAAGCCATGTCCGTCCGTACGCACTCTAACTCGCGCAAAAATTGAGATATTTTGATGAAATTTGGAATGCAAATTGGTATCTAGACTGGCACGGTTGGTATTGAAAATGGGCGAAATCGGACCATGACCACGCCCACTTTTCCTATATAGAAAAAATCGGAAATTTGGTATCTCAGCCACTAATATAGCTAGAGCGATGAAATTTTACCCACGTGTTGAGCTCAGGCCCCTATGAAGAAATTTGGTGAAATTTTAGAAAATGGGCGGTGCCACGCCCACTTATTAAGGGTCAAACATTGAAATTTTTATATGTCATAACTCAGATGCCGTTGAAGATATATCGATGAAATTTGGTAGGCGTGATATACTTACTTAGGCAAATGTTTGGACTGAAAATTGCCAAAATCGGTTGACGACCACGCCCACTTTTATATATGGGAACTATAAAGGGGCCTAATAAAAACATTTTAAGCGATATCTCTGTCAAATATTAAGATAATTTATTGAAATTTTGTGGCACGAGTTCCACAATAGACCGGAAACAAAAAACACAAAAATTTTGGAAAATGGGCGTGGCACCGCCTCCTTTTAGAAGCAGGAATATACGAGATTTCTGAGCCCATAACTCGACAAATAATTGATATATTATGACGAAACTTGGTTTATACACTTCTATAACTTATGTTAATAGACACGCAAAAATTTATTGAAATCGGTTTATGACCTCGCCTACTTTTTAACAAAGATATTTCTGGAACACCCTTTGGGAATTTGTAACGTGACATCTTTGTAACTAGAGGTCATAAAGGAATGAAATTTTGCACAAAGAATAATATTCATATGCTTAGTTGGATGACTGATAAAAATGTTGAAAATAGGCTTGGCTACGCCCAATTTATGGGGCACTCGCTTTATATAAAATACGCCGTGTTTCCATCAAACGCAAACAAACAATGAAAACATACAGCTGAGTATCTAATGTTCGATTCCACTCGAACTTAGGCTTCCTTACTTGTTTTTGTATATTTTACCGTCACTACATTCAACAAAAAATGCAACCTTTTATATTGCATGTCCTGGGAGGGAAACTGACCCGTACATGGATAAAAACAACGACACAAGAGTGATCTCTAAGTGTTAGAAAAGAACAGTAGGAGATCACAAGTGATGAATGCTGCTCTATTTCATCCATTGGTTGCTCATGTAAAATAGGAAAACTATTTATTTTATAATGAAAATAAAATTTGAATAATTTATTTTTAATATTTAAGGGACACTGCATTAATCCATTTTAAATTGGTTTTGGCGAGTGATTCATGTTGTGCATATGAACATGAGATTGTACCCATATTTGATAACGAACTACACGTGTTTTCGTTTGGCATAACTATAAAATTTTCTTAACAAAAACATACATATACATATGTATGTATAAACTTCTAAATATTCAAAAAGCTTTCCAGACATTGTCTCTGTAACTGCCACAGACAGACGGCTAACAGAATTGTGTGTACGTAAAAGCCTTCGGCTATAAATAAAATAAACGCCAGCAATGTTGGCTTCAAGTTAAGCTCAACTGCCATCAAAAACAACTACTACACTTAAGCCGTTTGTAGTATTTTAATATACCGAAATCTGTATTAGGCTTATGAAAGCATCTTTCAGCGCTTCATTTAGCAATTAATGCTTAAAATAAATATGTACTTGTAAAATATATGTACCTACATAGTTGTATTTAGCTTTCACAAAGCCCTTTTGCTTTATTGTGCTTAGCTATTAAGAGCAAACAGTTATATTTAATGTAAAAGTTAGTTGGTTCTACACTAAGAGAAAAATAGCGGGCTAGAATCAAGCTGTGTCGTACTTGATTTAAAAATAAATAATAGCTTAAAAAACTAAAAAACACGCTTTAATCTTAAAAATCGTACTAAAAATTGAGAAATAATTTAATTAGAAACAAAATGATGAACGAAAATATAAGTATTTAAGGAAAAGCGTGGGGTGCTCAGTATGTCAAAAAATATTTAAAATCGGTGTTTTTTTACTAATAATTTTATTTTGATTTTTTTGAGATTTCATATATCGTACTCTTTAATTTCGCAACTAGGTATATTTTTGTACTAGTTGTACGAATCGAATATTTTCATGTTCAAATATTATTGAGCACCCCCACGCTTTTCCTTAAATACTTATATTTTTTATGTTTCTAATTAAATTATTTCTCAATTTTTAGTACGATTTTTAAGATTAAAGCGTGTTTTTTAGTTTTTTAAGTTATTATTTATTTTTGACTTTTTAGTGAAATTTTTCATTAAAGGATGTTTTATGCGGACGCAAGAATAAAAGTAAAAAGAAGTCTGATGGGATGTGGTGTTCTCCGAAATAGATTTACATACATATGTATATATAACTTCTACCAAAAATCCCAATATGCAGTGAAGTAAACTAGCTTATTATGCAATATTTTCCAAACCCTTTTATTCAAGGTTTTCCAAACTAGTTTGGAAATACAAAATTTCCCAAACGTTTTGTTATATTTTACAATCAGAAAGTGAAGAGAAGTTGAGGTGAAGCATTTGAAAAGAACAAAAAAAAAAAAGAAACCTGATTGAATAAATTCGAATTTAGACAATAAACTTCAGGATGCGTTTGTAGCGTAATGGTGAGGTATGCTGCCTACGGGCCAAACAGCTCAGGTTCGAGTCCCGAGTGGCGCATTTTTTTATTTTTTTTTTATTTTTATTTTTTTATTTTTAGAGAAATTTTTTTCACCTCACGTTTACAAAACATTGTATAAAAATGTAATTAGGGTTCCTTTTCGTTGATTCAGCACTTACTATTAAATGAATTACAAACAAAACCAGTTCTTGCTTTGCATACATATGTATGTATTTATTGCAAACACAGCAACGACAAAACAGAAAGCTTGTTACACAAAACACAAAACCAGTTCTTGCTCTGCATACGTATGTATGTACATTGTACATGCGTTTGATTTCATTGCAAATACAACAAACCCAAAAACAGAAAGCTTCAAGCTTTATTTTTAAGTGAATTTATGCATTGAGTTTATCGCCATCGCTATGAGTAGAGCTGCAAAACCATCGATAGTCGGACCACTCGATAGTTTCGATAGTCGAAAAAAAAACTATCGATACTATCGATAGTTTTTTATGAATATTTCACTACAATAAAAAGAGGTATGGTTTTGTTTACATTTTTCTTTTTAAAAAGTCTTTAATTTTTTTTTACGCAAAATAATAATTAAATAAAAGATCAAATAAGAATTAAGTATTTCACTTATGTATATAGAATTTTCAGGTTAAATTAAACCTTAAAAAGAGGATTGTTTTGTAGGAACATTTTATGATAAATGCTTATAATACGCGAGTGCTGCATAAAGTGGGCGTAGCCACGCCCATTTTCAAAATTTTTTATCAGTGATCCAACTAGGCATATGAATATTATTCTTTGTGCAAAATTTCATTCCTTTACGACTTCTAGTTACAAAGATGTTACGTTACAAATTTCCAAAGCGTGTTCCAGAAATATCTTTGCTAAAAAGTAGGCGTGGTCTCAATTATTTGTCGAGCTATGGGCTCCGAAATCTCGTAGATTCCGTTGTCTAAAAAGAGGCGGTGCCACGCCCATTTTCCCAAAATTTTTTTATTTTTTGTTTCCGGTCTATTGTAGAACTCATGCCACAAAATTTCAATGAATTATCTTTATATTTGACAGAGATATCGTTTAAAATGTTTTTATTAGGTCACTTTATAATACCCATATATGTATAAAAGTGGGCGTGGTCGTCAACCGATTTCGCTAAAATTTTGAACATGTATTACCACAAGTAACAAAAGTGTACACACCAAGCTTCGTAATTATATATAAATTATTTGTCGAGTTATGGGCTCAGAAATCTCGTTTGTTCCTTCTTCTAAAAAGAGGCGGTGCCACGCTCATTTTCCAAAATTTTTGTGTTTTTCGTTTTATGTCCGCAGTTGGATTTCAATGATATATCTTTATATTTGACAGAGATATCGCTTTAAATGTTTTTATTAGGTCACTTTATAAAAGTGGGCGTGGTCGTCAACCTATTTTGGAAAATTTGCGTCCAAACATTTCCCTAAGTAAGTATATCACGCGTACCAAATTTCATCGATATATCTTCAATGGTTTCTGAGTTATGGCTTATAAAACCCTCAATGTTTGACCCTTAATAAGTGGGCGTGGCACCGCCCATTTTCCAAAATTTCACCATATTTCTTCATAAGGGCCTGAGCTCAATACGTGTGTGAAATTAATTTCCGATTTTTCCTATATAGGAAAAGTGGGCGTGGTCATGGTCCGATTTCGCCCATTTTCAATACCAACCGTCCCAGTCTCGATACCAACTTGCATTTCAAATTTCATCAAAATATCTCAATTTTTGCGCGAGTTAGAGTGTATACAGACGGACAGACGGACGGACGGACAGACAGACTGACGGACATGGCTCAATCGATTTCTCTTTTCACCCTGATCATTTTGATATATATAAGTCAACTACAAGACAAAACTACAAGAATGAATAGGGATAACCATCGATAGTGGAAAAAAACTATCGATAGTGACACGAAAAAAAACTATCGATACTATCGATAGTGCCATCGATAGTTTTGCAGCTCTAGCTATGAGCGATCGCTGGCTGTTGTGCGTTAGTTCGCTCGCTATTTGAGTGGTTATACGTTTTTCTTTGAACATTTGTTTGTGATTTGAGAAGAATGTAATTTTGAGCGTTCGTGAGTGAGTTTTTCCGTACCCTGCAAGCTTGTTACTTATTGGCTTGTATACGGGAGTGAATTGAAATTCATAGAGGTTATTTTGAAGAAAGGTAACATAAAAGCCGCAATGAAGCATAAAATATAATGTTGAATGTCCTACTATATGATGCCGTTGGGCTGTTGATGTCATGTTTCGAATCCGGAGGAGAATAGAAATAATAGAGAGAACACAAAAAAGTGAATGTTTGAAAGATATAATATTTAGTTTTTAGGATGGGATCAAGTTACATACATACATACATACATTCTTACATACATACATACATACATACAGGTGAAGCTAATAAAAGCGTGTTAATAACTGAAATTAAGAAAAAATACATACATCTATCAAATTTAAGTTTCTCCAATCTTGAATCAAGAATGACATTCTTGAAACAAGATAATAAAATGAAAAAAGTCTTGGTTTAAGAACGAAATTCTTAATTTAAGAATAGTTGGGCCAAATATTTTCTAAATAATGTATAATTTTTTATAATCGTTTAAATATGAGTATTTATTTAATTTATATAATATAAATTTGTTAGTATATATTATCATGCAAAGAAATAACCATTTTTATTTTTGTTAGGTGGGTTATGATTTCAAATTTTGAATTTAGAAAAAGTGGAAAATCAGGAATAAGTCCACGGAAAGAAATTTGTATACTTGAATCAAGAAAAATGCTTTCTTGAACTCAATTTAGAAAATTTTTAGGGAAATAAGAAAAATTGACTTAATTATTACTGGAATTAAAAAATTGATTTTTCCAAAATGAGATAATTATTTTCTTATTCAATAACACTAACAAAATCTATAGAAAAAAAATGTTTAAATAAATAAGAACATCTTTTCATAAATTTACTTAAATGAAGAAAATCTTTTTGCTAATATCAAGGAGAATTTAAGAAAATTGTGTTTCGATGAATTGGAACAACAAACTACCGCAAAAAAAATTGAAAATAAATAAGAAAACATTTTCTTGAGCGAAGTAAAATTTTTCTTGCTGAATTTGCATTTCCAAAGATACTTGTATGTTTTCTATTTGCCATCCGCTTTGCATATTTCTGAATATTTCTGCAATTCTCAGATTGTTATGATGATTAGTTTTAATTTTTCCTTACTTTTTACGTTTTTAATATTTTTAGAAAATATATTCTTAATTTAATATTTAATATTTTCTTATTTACTTAAGCTCGTATAAGAAAAGTTTTACTTGCAACAAAAAAATAATTTCTTAAATATTTATTACTAAAAACAAGAAAAAACACTTACCGTAAGTAAACTATTTCTTATTTATTTAAAATCCAATTTTACTTGAAGCAAGAAAATTTTTACTTATTTATTTAAAATCCAATTTTCTTGGCTTTTCTTGATATTAAGAAATTATTTCCTAAGTTCAAAATCAAGTCTAATTTTTCTTGTCTCGGCATTGATTCTAGTAAAAAAATTCTTTCCGTGTATTCTTAAAACAAAGTTGAATATTCCAAAGATAAGAATGTACATTCTTAATTCAATCATGGGCAATGCTGAAAATAAGTTTATAAGAGCTTATTTCAAAACGGAAAATTCTTAATATAAGCTTTTTACTCTATAAAAATCTTTCTAAAAATAAGAACATATTCTTGATTTTAGTATTTTCAACGTTAACAGACTTTCATGACGTTTTCGGCTTGATTCAAGCCCACTATACTTACTTACATTTAGCTTGCTTTTTCCCTCAGTGTATGCTTTTCTCCTTTTGCAAACGAAGGATATGTGTGTGTGTGAATGGGAAGTTGAGTATGTTAGTATTAGTGTTTTGTGAGTGAAAGTGGCATTGCGTCGCAACTTCAATGACACAAAAAGATAATTAAGTAGATGGATTTGTGTGGGGATACATAAGTACCTATGCGATAGAGAAGCGTACACTTGTGTTTAAATTAACAAGTACACATGATAAGCGATTTGAACACGCTTTTATTAGTTTCATCTGTATGTTTATTAACGAATGTGTAGCAAAAAAAATATGCAATAAATGCGTTTAAATTTTTATCATTAAAGCATTTTTTTTGTTTTTTTTTTCAACTTTTAGGTATTATTATTAATGTTTTGTTAAAATTTTATTATTATTTTATTTATTTATTTTTTAATTATTCTCTAAAAAATAATAGAGTTTAAATAGCTTTTTAAAAGAATTTTCTTATTTATGCCTTTTTTTTAGATCACTCTTCCCTTATATATACACATACAGTTTTTAAATACTGCCAAGTTAGATCTCAAGGCTATTCAAGCGAACCAGTGTGTACCAAGGAAACGGTTTCTTTATTGCGTACAGCCATAGTTTACTGTAAAAAGCCTTTGGTTTCAGGTGTAATGCGCAACTAAATAAACATATATCCATATATACCTACATACATATATATCTATGTACATATATAGGTGCCGATGTGTGATTCTTGTTGAATTTGAATACGTGAATACCTACTTAATTCTGTACTTATGTACTTACATATTATGTACATATGTAAACTAGCGCATTGCTTTGGAAATGTAATGCATTCTTTTATGATAATTGAAAAGAATTGAAATGTAGGTTTTTAGTGCGTTTTTCACTCGGATTCATTCCATTTGGCCAAGTTTAAATAAAGTAAACCCTTGAAGGACTCTTTTGCATTGAAAAAATAAAGATAAATAAAAATAGTCTAAAAATGTAGGCCATGCACAACACTATGTATTTAGTAAACAATTTTTGTTTCGTGAAAAAATTTACTTGCAGCAGTTTCAGGAATAAAAGTAACAACATCTGATTGCGTATAGGAAGCTAACTCAAGTTGTACAATTTAATAAGGTCATTAATAATCGCCAATACTTGAATATGAATGTCACAACAGATGACTATTTTCGGAGTTATAAGGAAATAAATGTGCAAAACCATATATCTGAACAATCAGTTGTATGGGAGCTATATGTTATAGTGACCCGATCTTGACAATTTTCAGGGAATAGATTAAGGCCAATACGAGTACAAATTCTCCAAAGTTGCATGTCCTTAGCTGTTTAAATAGCAAAGTTATTCCCATAAATGTCCACATCTGAAAAATCGGTTGTATGGCAGCTATATGTTATAGTCACCCGATTTCAATTATTTTCATAAATAGTTAAGGTAATACTAAAATATTGTCACGTGCAAAGGTTTGGCAATCTATCTCATAAACTGACTGAGTTATTAACAAAAAAGTCCAAATTGATGGTAATTTTTAAATACCGTTATCTCGAAAACCGGAGCGAATTTGGGAAAACTAAAGGCGGCATTGAATTTCGAATGCCCCAATTAAGTAAGAGCAACTGTCAAAATTTTTATGCGCGTAAAGGGTTCCAAGCCTGAGTAAAGTTTATAGACGGAAAAAAAATTACCTTCAGAGCTCTGAAACTTCTTTCCCAAATATCTCGAAAACAAGAGCTAACTTTGACTTTCTGTAAATGCCATCGTATTCTACAGCCAAAAATTTAGTTGGGGTGTCTCGGCGTTTCGCTGTGATATTTTGACCTCCCTACAGTGTTATTGCTAAAACTGTTTTATGCTAGAGACATACATCGTAGTATAGTAGAAATATTACGATCTATACCACATATGTGTCGCTCTCCTATTGTAGTTTAATTGAAAATTTTCATAGTAAAGCCAAATCATAGTATTGATATTATAATATTTATACCACATATGTGTCTGAGGCATTAGAGAGTAAAAGCTTAATATGACTACATTAAAACTTTTATTACGTCGCTTTAAAATTTATAAACAAAAAAAAACATGTTGTTTCTAATAAAAATGAACACTTTCATTGCTTGCAACCACAAACAAGTGTAAAGTATTTTACATGCCCCAGTGGCGTAGTAACGGGGGGGGGGGGGTTTGGGGACAAACCCCCCCCCCCCCCGAAATATTCGTTTTGACCATAAAACCATCTTTGACTTTATTAGCATACATTTCTTTTTCAGGAAAAAATCAATGAGAATAGTAATTTTTCGAAATTGGTAATTCGAAATTTAGCGCTTTTTCACGAAGTATTACTTATAATTCTAGCGTTTGTTGAGCCGTAGGAAAGTGCAAGAACCGCAGGAATTTTACCACAATTTACATTCTTTGTACTTATATTCGCTCTTTTGTAGTAAAATTCCTACGGTTTCTGCACTTCCCTACGGCTCAACAAACGCTACAATTATTATACGGTATTGCTGTTATTAACATGCTAATAACAGAAAAGTAACGCCAATTATTTAAATTTCAAGTTTTCTTTCAATTACTTATCATCTTAATCAAATAATATTAGTGTAAACTACAATGGGAATAAATATGCAATGTATAAGAGTATCTGAACTTGAGATTTTACTTAATGTCTGTCAAAATGGAATATTAAAAAACTAAATTATATAAGAAAATTATTATTTATAACCGTAGCACATAGGTAGATTTTCAAGTTTTATGCGGCCAAAAATATTTTATTGTGTACATCTATTCCAAATTTCTTGTTTAATGCAAAATTTTAATAATTTGTGTTAAAAGTAGAGCTCTCGATTTTTTTTGAACATTTTCGAGTAGCCCGAACACTTGTTGTTTGTTTATTACCCGTATGTTTGTACGGGCATTTGAACAATTCGGGTATTTTGAAGTTTGTTTTTTTCTTTTGTTTATTATTATTTTTTTTCTTTATATGTAGTTTTTTTTATTTTTGTTTTTCCGATACACATTTTTTTGTTTGTAAGCTCGAATGCTTGAATGTTTGTACGGGCATTTGAACAACAAACGGGCTTCAAACAAAAACGATCAGATCGAATTGCTCGATACCCTGGTATCTAGGGCTCTAGTTAAAAGTCGATTTTATTGAAAAATATATACAGTGACTCAAAAAGAAAAATCATACGCCAGATTTTTTAAATTTATTTCAAACAGTTCTGTCGAAAATTTGACTCTCTTATTTTCGTTTAAAAATGTAAACAATTTTTCAATAAAAATCGCCTTAAGCAGGATTTATAAGCTTATGGAAAAATCCGAAAAATCGTAGAAATTTCTAAAAGTGGATTAAAAATTTCAAAGCGCGGCCAGAATTTATAGAAGATTTTGAGGAGATTTCTAAGTATGCTGTTATGTAGCCAACCAACTTTAGTGTAAAATGTGCAATTCCCAACGCTGTGAAAATTCCGTCGATTTTAGAAATTTTTTTCTGTAGGGTGTTTGCCATATATGGATGTGAGACAGTTCAAATTAAAATTGCGAAAGGCCAATAAAAATTTTTAAAAAGTTGAATGTTGCATATTATGATATTAAAATTGAATGAGCTGCAAAACTGCATACTCAAAAATCTTCTAAAAAAAATGTAGCTTCAGAATTCTTAGCCCATTTTTATGATAAGCATTTGCTTGACTTTGAAAAATTGGAAATACTAAAAATACTGCCTAAGAAGTTAACAATAATCGCTGATAAATATCTGGGTTACTTTCGAGCATCACCTACATTAACCAAGATATGCGTTAGAAATATAAACATTAAAATTAAATATATAGTACAAAAAGAAAATTATTGTAGGTACATATGAAAAACCCTGTATCTAGTAGTGAAGTGCGGCTTTGTGCGACGTAATTTTTTGTCGGCAAACTACTAATTGTACTAGATATCATGTCCGAGGGTTAATTTGACTGAGTCTGACAGAGCAACATAACAAAACCAATTTTTAACATGAAAAAGAGTGATAATTTTTTTTTAAATATCCCAACTTTAAAAGCTTAAAACTATAAACTTAGAATTATTGGAAACCAAGGATATTATTGAAAAGTGTTAATAATTACTTGAACCTTTAGGATTCATCACGACTACTTAAATGAAATGCTTTAAATAATAAATATTCAAGTTGAAACTAGCACTTAAAAATATGTAAGAAAAAAACAAAAAAAAATTAACTTCAGATATGCTAAGTTACGACCATCTGGGGCAAGTGGAGAGTATGGGGCCGGGAAAAAAGCGATGAATTATTGTTCCCCATTCTATTTCCAATATGTGGGTATGTTTTTTTTCTGTAATTGTAACAATTTTACAAAATTCAATTTTGGGCGCATAAAACTTGAAAATCTACCTATGCGCGTAGATTTCCAGAAGAGAATATGAGACTTACTTTTGAAGTATAGTTAAAGCCCCCTGGGCAACTGACAATCTGGCATGTCAAGCAGTGTGTATGTGTGAGTTTTTTTGTGTGTGTTAGTGCAATCGGCAGTCGTCGTGCTACACGTTCTTGTTCGGGCTCGCGTTGATGAGAATCAAATCTTTTAGATATTTGCGTCAATCACCCGACACTCACACATATGTATACACTGCTTAACATTCCAGATTTTAAGTGGCCAAGGGCCTTAAGAGTTTGATATATATATTATAAGCGATATTTGTGTACTAAAATGTTAAATTATAGTCTGAAAAAATTACATTTCGCTAGCTTAGAGTGCGAACTGTGTAAGTCCACTTTTATGAAAAAGGGTATTTTTATGTAGAACGCTAGAAAAATCAAATACGCACCGCGCTAAACAAGTCTGAGATACTTGTCATATTTCTACTCGTTGTTATTCAGTGATACGCAAATTGTGTAAGTCCAAAAAGCGAAAAAAATTGTATAAGTCCAAAATATTTATATGAACAGAAATTTTTTTTCATTTCGAATTTTTTTTATACTCAGCTGTACTAGTACACAGAGTATTATAGTTTTAATCACATAACGGTGGATTGTAACAGAATGAAATAATCGAGATAGATATAGACTTATGTATATCAAAATGATCAGGGTGAAAAGAGAAATCGATTGAGCCATGTCCGTCCGTCCGTCTGTCCGTCCGTCCGTCTGTCCGTCCGTCTGTAAACACTCTAACTCGTGCAAAAATTGAGATATTTCGATGAAATTTGAAATGCAAGTTAGTATCGAGACTGGGACGGTTGGTATTGAAAATGGGCGAAATCGGACCATGACCACGCCCACTTTTCCTATATAGAAAAAATCGGAAATTTGGTATCTCAGTCACTAATATAGCTGGAGCGATGAAATTTTACCCACGTGTTGAGCTCAGCCCCTAGGAAGAAATTTTATGAAATTTTGGAAAATGGGCGGTGCCACGCCCACTTATTAAGGGTCAAACCTTGAAAGTTTTATATGTCATAACTCAGAAACCATTGAAGATATATCGATCAAATTTGGTACGCGTGATATACTTACTTAGGCAAACGTTTGGACGGAAAATAGTTAAAATCGGTTGACGGCCACGCCCGCTTTTATATATGTATATTATTAAGTGACCTAATAAAAACATTTTAAGCGATATCTTTGTCAAATGTAAAGATAATTCATTGAAATTTTGTGGTATGATTTCTACAATAGACCGGAAACAAAAAATAGAAAAATTTTGGAAAATGGGCGTGGCACCGCCTCCTTTTAGACAAAGGAATCTACGAGATTTCGGAGCCCATAACTCGACAAATAATTGAGATATTATGACGAAACTTGGTTTATGCACTTTTATAACTTGTATTAATAGACACGCAAAAATTTACTGAAATCGGTTTATGACCACGCCTACTTTTTAGCAAAGATATTTCTGGAACACGCTTTGGAAATTTGTAACGTGACATCTTTGTAACTGGAAGTCATAAAGGAATGAAATTTTGTACAAAGAATAATATTCATATGCTTAGTTGGATGACTGATAATAATTTTGAAAATGGGCGTGGCTACGCCCACTTTATGCAGCACTCGCTTTATATAAAATCCATCAAACGCAAACAAACAATGAAAACATACAGCTGAGTATCTAATGTTCGATTCCACTCGAACTTAGGCTTCCTTACTTGTTTCTTTCTTGTTTTTTGTCTCTCCTACAAAGTTTTAAAAAAGGACTTACACAATTTGCATTCCAAGCTATCGATTTTTATCATTTGTAAAAAAATTGTAGTTTTTTTTTTGGTAATTTTAATTTTGGTAAATTTTTTACATTGTCTGTGACCCCCCCCCCCCCCGAAAAATTCTCTAGCTACGCCACTGACATGCCCAAAAACATACCAAAAAGTAAGTAAATTTCTGTTTATTTGCATTCAAATACACAGACGGTGGCTTTTTACTAAATTACATCGAATAGCAGTGAGCTTATGCATACATACATACATATATGTATATTAAATACAGTCATGCACATGAGAGCCTCACGCGGTGCTATTTAGATATTAACAAGTCAGCTGTACGAGGCAGACAATCCCTTGCGACGCTCTTGTAGTAAACTTTTCACACACAAATGTTGCTTTGTATCGGTGTGTCGCTATTATGTCAGTGTCCTACTAATATTGTGCGTTACTGATTTTTCGGCAGTCTTGTATAAATTTGCTAAATATGAATTTCATGAATTTTGCAGTATCTTGTGTGCTTGAAGGCATTCGACAAAAATTTATTTTCATAGTCGCTTTTGAAAAATACACAGATATTTGCTTTCATGTTCGGGTATTTTTGTACTTACATATGTATGTATGCAAGTGTACTAAATTATTTACACACCCAACTCACAGCACGCCTAATCATTTACAGGCACGCACATATGCCGCAAAATGTTGCACATCCTTCCTAATGGATGCCATGCCATCGCATGGGGCTAACAAAAATGATTGAGCCAGCAAAGCTTAACCAGAACTTACATCATATCATACACATATGATATGTACATAAATACATACTAGGTGTTGGAAAATCTTTCTAATGATCTAATGAGAGATGCTGCCTCTTCACTTGGCTTTTGTTTGTACAGAAAGGATTCAAGAATGCGGCAATTGTAGCGAACCGAATTTTTGTATTCAGCCAGAGGTGCCACTGCCGTTTTTATACTCAGCTGTACTAGTACACAGAGTATTATAGTTTTAATCACATAACGGTGGATTGTAACAGAATGAAATAATCGAGATAGATATAGACTTATATATATCAAAATGATCAGGGTGAAAAGAGAAATCGATTGAGCCATGTCCGTCCGTCTGTCCGCCTGTGCGCACGATAACTCGCGCAAAAATTGAGATATTTTGATGAAATTTGAAATGTAAGTTGGTATCAAGACAGGAACGGATGGTATTGAAAATGGGCGAAATCGGACCATGACCACGCCCACTTTTCCTATATAGAAAAAATCGGAAATTTGGTATCTCAGCCACTAATATAGCTAGAGTGATGAAATTTTACGCACTTATTGAGCTCAGGGCCTTATGAAGAAATTTGATGAAATTTTGGAAAATGGGCGGTGCCACGCCCACTTATTAAGGGTCAAACATTGAAAGTTGTATATATCATAACTCAGAAACCGTTGAAGATATATCGATGAGATTTGGTATGCGTGAGTTACTTACTTAGACAAATGTTTTGATGGAAAATTGTCAAAATCGGTTGACGGCCACGCCCACTTTTATATATGGGAACTATAAAGGGGCCTAATAAAAACATTTTAAGCGATATCTCTGTGAAATATAAAGATCTATCACTGAAATTTTGTGGCAGGAGTCCAACTACGGATATAAAACAAAAACCACAAAAATTTTGGAAAATGGGCGGTGCCACGCCCACTTATTAAGGGGCAAATATTGAAAGTTTTATAAGCCATAACTCAGAAACCGTTAAAGATACATCAATGAAATTTTGTACGCATGATATATTTACTTAGACAAATGTGTCCACGAAAAATTACTAAAATCGGTTGACGACCGCGCCTACTTTTATATAATATATATATATAAAGTGGCCCAATAAAAACATTTCAAGCGATATCTTTGTCAAATATAAAGACATATCATTGAAATTTTATGGCAGGAGTCCAACTGCGGACATAAAACGAAAAGCATAAAAATTTTGGAAAATGGGCGTGGCACCGCCTCTTTAGAAGCAGGAATATACGAGATTTCTTAGCCTATAACTCGGCAAATAATTGAGATATTATGACGAAACTTGGTTTATACACTTTTATAACTTGTGTTAATAGACACGCAAAAATTTATTGAAATCGGTTTATGACCACGCCTACTTTTCAACAAAGATATTTCTGGAACACCCTTGGGAATTTGTAACGTGACATCTTTGTAATTAGAAGTCATAAAGGAATGAAATTTTGCACAAAGAATAATATTCATATGCTTAGTTGGATGACTGATAAAAATTTTGAAAATGGACGTGGCTACGCCCACTTTATGCGACACCCGATTTTTATAAATACACCGTGTTTCCATCAAACGCAAATAAACAATGAACACATACAACTGAGTATCTACTCGAACTTAGGCTTCCTTACTTGTTTTTTTTTGATATTATAATAACAACAAAAAAATCTGCAATATTTATTTGTCCTTGCGTACTTTTTGTGGACCTTGTGCTTAGACACTTTGATGTGTTTTGTGTTTTGCTTTTCCTTCAGTCGTCTTCCTTTTTGCTTTTCTCGTTGTGGTCACTTAATGGACATGGAAATGTGTATGTGTGTGTGCGTAGCTGTGTCTGTGCATGTCGTCCGAATGCGTGACGCAAAAATGTTGTAATGACATCCATGTGCAACATTCTGGTTTCTACTGCTGTTGCCTAAATGGATTTTTGTATCAAATTTTTGTTGGCTGTTTTTGGTGCCGAAATGTACATTAAGGTGGAGTGAAAATTTTTTTTTGGAAATTCAATTTGTTCCATAGCTATAACGGCACCTTTCTAGCGCAGAAATAAGGCTGTAAAGTTTTATTGACCTACTCGCATGTTTAGAGGTGCCCCCAAACCCACAAAGTTGAAAAAACAGCACGATCTGGAAGAAATGTGAAATTTCTAAAATTATAAAATCAAAAAAAAAAAAAAACCAAGTATGGCGATTGATAAAAATGGCTAAGCTGAGTATTAAAGTGATTTTTTTTTTGGAAACAACAACAACAAAAGTGATTAAAGGTCAAAGTTTATATTGTGCATTTTTATACTCAGCTGTACAGGTACACAGAGTATTATAGTTTTAATCACATAACGGTGGATTGTAACAGAATGAAATAATCGAGATAGATATAGACTTATATATATCAAAATAATCAGGGTGAAAAGAGAAATCAATTGAGCCATGTCCGTCCGTCCGTCCGTCCGTCTGTAAACACACTCTCGCAAAAATTGAGATATTTTGATGAAATTTGAAATGCAAGTTGGTATCGAGACTGGGACAGTTGGTATTGAAAATGGGCGAAATCGGACCATGACCACGCCCACTTTTCCTATATAGAAAAAATCGGAAATTTGGTATCTCAGTCACTAATATGGCTGGAGCGATGAAATTTTACCCACGTGTTGAGCTCAGGGCCCTAGGAAGAAATTTGATGAAATTTTGGAAAATGGGCGGAGCCACGCCCACTTATTAAGGGTCAAACCTTGAAAGTTTTATATGTCATAACTCAGAAAACATTGAAGATATATCGGTGAAATTTGGTACGCGTGATTTACTTACTTAGGCAAACGTTTGGACGGAAAATAGTTAAAATCGGTTGCCGGCCACGCCCACTTTTATATATGTGTATTATAAAGTGACCTAATAAAAACATTTTATGCCATATCTCTGTCAAATATAAAGATCTATCATTGAAATTTTGTCGCATGAGTCCAACTATGGACATAAAACAAAAAACACAAAAATTTTGGTAGATGGGCGGTGCCACGCCCACTTATTAAGGGGCAAACATTGAAAGTTTTATGAGTCATAACTCAGAAACCGTGGAAGATATATCGATGAAATTCGGTACGCGTGATATACTTACTTAGTCAAATGTTTGGACAAAAATTTCCAAAATCGGTTGAGGGCCACGCCCACTTTTATATATGTGTATTAATAAAAACATTTTAAGCGATATCTCTGTCAAATATAAAGATATATCATTGTAATTTTATAGCAGGATTCCAACTGTGGACATAAAACGAAAAACACAAAAATTTTGGCAAATGGGCGTGGCACCGCCTCTTTTTATAAACAGGAATATACGAGATTTCTGAGCCCATAACTCGACAAATAATTTATATATAATGACGAAACTTGGTGTGTACACTTTTATTACTTGTAGTAATACATGTTCAAAATTTTAGCGAAATCGGTTTGACGACCACGCCCACTTTTATACATGGGAACTGTAAAGTGGCCTAATAAAAACATTTTAAGCGATATCTTTGTCAAATATAGAGATAATTCATAGAAATTTTGTGGCATGAGTTCCACAATAGACCGGAAACAAAAAATATAAAAACTTTGGAAAATGGGCGTGGCACCGCCTCTTTTTAAACAAAGGAATATACGAGATTTCTAATTGAGATATTATGACGAAACTTGGTTTATAAACTTTTATAACTTGTGTTAATAGACACGCATAAAGGAATGAAATTTTGCACAGAGAATAATATTCATATGCTTAGTTGGATGACTGATAAAAATGTTGAAAATGGGCGTGGCTACGCCCACTTTATGCGGCACTCGCTTTATATAAAATACGCCGTGTTTCCATCAAACGCAAACGAACAATGAAAACATACAGCTGAGTATCTAATGTTCGATTCCACTCGAACTTAGGCTTCCTTACTTGTTTAAATTGCAATTACTTAAAATCTACTGAACCGATTTCGAATATACCATTCGATAGGTATTTTGATTCCCTTTAATTTGATATACAATTTTTCAGTGGGTTCCATAACACCTCCCTGCGGGGTTCAACCTCCTTTAACCCCCCTTACTTTTCATATATAAAATGTATATCAAATTAAAGGGAATCAAAATACCTATCGAATAGTATAAAAATATTCGAAATCGGTTCAGTAGGTTTTAAGTAAATGCATAATATAAACTTTGACTTTTAAAACTTTTATTGTTGTTGTTTCCAAAACAAAAAAAATCACTTTAATACTCAGCTTAGCCATGTTTATCAATCCTCATACTTCGTTTTTTGATTTTATAATTTTCAAAATTTCATATTTTTACCAGATAGTGCTTATTGCTTTCAACTTTGCGGGCTGGGGGCAGTTTAAAACGTCATCCTATCGCCATAAAATTTTGTGGGGTTCATTAACTCGTATAAGGGCAACTTTTCATTGCTGGTACGTTCAAAAAAGAAACAAAAAAAAATCTCCATATATTTTCACTCCACCTTAATGTACATACATACATACGAGTACATGCCCACACACATACTCGTACATATGTACATATGTACTTTTCTAAATATTTTGTAACTTTGGCAATTTAGTTACACGCAAAGTTGTAATAAGAAACAAAACAAAACAAAATTATTATCACTAAAAGCATTTGCTATTCTAAGCTCCATTTGTTTTCTCCACTTGCACTTTTAATATTTTACTCTATTTAATTATATTGTTATTCGGGTATTATTGTTTTTTTTTTCCCTCATAATCGTGCTCGAGTATTATGGTTATAAGAATGATTGTTGTTATGTTGGAAAGCTGCCATGTTATTATTATAATAGACACGACACTTTATATAAGAGAGTGATCAGCTAGCTTGTTGGTGTTATTTTTGTTGGCAACGAAGAAAATAATTTTTCCTTCTTTCCTTGTTTTCAAAAAAAAAAAAAAAATCACTTATAAATACCTGCAAAATAACGTTCACTATCTGGAGCGGAATATGTGATTCCAATTTATAACGAAGAACTAAGTGCTATATCGACAGCCACACTGCAAAATCCTGTATGTTCAAAACCAAAAAGTTCTCAGGAGAGAGAAAAACTATGATAATTTTATCATATGAACCGGACTTTTTTCAATCCATTTTAATGCGATACTAACCACTGAAAAGAAACAGGAAGTTGTAATCCGTTTTTGGCTACATTTTAATGCGCGCAAATCCACGATCTATGGGAAAGGCTCAGAACCTTATTTTTGGAAAAATAGTGACTTACAGGGTTTTGCAGTGGGGCTGTCGATATATTCTTATTCTTCATTGACGGTAAACCGTCTAAGCAACTTTATCCAATTTCTCCTGCTTCGTTATAACTAACGGCAATTAAAAAAAAAATCAAGGGAATATAAGCCATACTCCTTTCTCTTCCACTGCTATCTCCGGTGCTTGTCCACCCAGCGCAACTGCTGAATTTTATTCTATGACATATGTATCTACATATGTTCATGGCGGCGTAAACCTCGCACAGCTCACCGCAAAATCTTCTTCGATATTCGCCCTCGCCAAGACGAAAAGTTCCATAAATCTTCCGATGTAATTTTCTCCCGAATACTGCAAGTGCCCTCTCATCTAATGTCGATATCCTCAATGCTTCAGCGCCATCTACCTATCAGAACGGGAATGATAAGCATCATAGAACTCGTTTGTCGAAAGAGGACTTTACTTTTCAATTTCTCACCTAGTCCAAACTTTGTACTCCAACGTAGGCAGCACTTGTGGGCAAGTGAGATTCTTCGTTGGATTTCCAAGCTGAAATT